>CM034000.1:31028333-31264127 GCA_019603395.1 Cyrtorhinus lividipennis
AAAATTTGTGCAGTTTGCACTGAAACGATTTCCAGACCCTCTCAAAAAATTAATAAAAATGCATCAATTTTTAGTCAAATTTGTATATGACAGTTATAGCAGTTATGCATTTATGTATACGTCTGTCCGGATGTATGAATTTTATGAGGGTTGGTTCATACTCATATGCTTGAGAGAATGCAGAAACGTCCTTTCGTAGGTGAGCCAATCAGAATTGGCTACGCAAGGGGCGTGGCTCCGTACTGCGTCCTCCATTCAAGATCAGAATGTTTTGACATAGAATGCTCTGTATGCGCGTTCTTCGCTGTTTCGCCATTGTGGGACCGTGGGTTGGAACTGAAGAACTTTTAACAGTTAATTGAACTTTTAATGACTGATCGAACAGATGCAAACGGATACAGAACTTTATGAGCACAGCAATATGAACGAACACGTTGGAGAACAGAACAGTAATTCAATTGAGAGGTTTCCTTGACAGCAGGTTACCCCCTTAGTTCACAGAACGGGCGAGCGCTGATGTCGGGTCATCTAGCGCGAGTAAAAAAGGTCCTACCCTGGTCGACCCAAACGGCGGGTAATTTGAATTGGCTGTTCCTTGGCGTATTTCGATCTTATAGGGAGGCCTGGGCCCGAACAGCCATGATATACCCTTTTTGGATAGATGGTGAAGAAGAAGGAGGACCCTGTAGATTAAGAGTTTTTATGTGGTCATGATAATTACAATAATTTCCTTTGCGACCTGTTCACTAGTCGGATGGTGTGATTACCTACTGATGAATAATGTGAAAGTGTTGCACCACGTGTACAGAATACGTAAATATGGCGGGCAAAAGATGGATTTTCACCTGAGGCTGCACAGATGGGCGTTTTGGGGAACGGAACAGCGCACATGTACGGATGAATATGAACCATTGCTAATCATAGTTTCTACCGTGGACGTCCATATTTGTACGTATTTGATTAGCTTGACCAATTCAATAACGCACATACATAGTGAAAGTGGCTTCCACTTGAACGAGGCTTCAAAGAGAAGCTGTTCGACTGCTGGAAAAATAATCACGCGTTAATCGCAGGTCTGCTTTGTGGCTATTTCGGTTTGTAGAAAGTTCGTTCGAGTTTACTGGGTGAAAGCTTCAGTGACGGGCTGACGAGCGGGTAAAAATTGCTGGAGATTAAACGTACAAGACCGTCAAGAAGGCGTTTTACAGAGGATTTTCCAACCAACGGAGTTGGCAATTAGGTGAAGTCGGTCGCAGCGCAGGCTGGTGGACATTCCCTTTTGTGAGATTGTCAGACGACAGGGCGTTTTAATTCGTCCACAGTCAACTTTCTTCGTCGACTTTCGCTCGCGGCAGTCATTTAGGGGTGCGTTGGCAGTGCTTTTGATCCTTGTCTCACTATGGTCAACCAGCGTGAGATGCAAAGCGGTTAATTAGGAGTTCCGTCTCGTTCTGGGTCATGGTGTGTAAGTACGGTAAGTGTCTCTTCCTTTACCTTGACAGTGGCCTAGGAACTCGCTCATAACCGAAGTGGTTTCCGCTCTCTTTATGTATGATTTTTCTTTCTCGACGCGTTGTGAAAAAGAACCGCTCGTGTGACAGGTGCGATTTATCAAGGGGATCACACGCCGTGACGAAAGCCCTTGAATCCTTCAACTGGTTAAGCCCCGCGTCGCATCTTGTTTGATGGTACATATTTCCAGTTTTCCAACAGCCACAACTCTCATGTTCCAGCTAGTGGTTGGATCGTTCTCTGAATTCCCCTCAACAACAACCAGCAGGTCCTTTTTCCTCGCATATTTCAACTGCTGCTCCACTATAAGTTCTGTTCAGATAGTCCTGAGATGGCTCATTAAGCCTGCTTCTTACCCATTCGTTTGGGAGAACGCAAAACGTCTGTTCACAGGAGACCCAATCAGAATCTACTGCGCAATGTGCGTCGCTCCGTATTGCGTCTCCTGTTTGAGATCAGAATGTTTTGATCTCTGAAAGCACCATACGCAATTTTTCCGCGTTCTTCGTGTTTTTTGCATTCGAACTGTGGATCAACGGTGAAGAAGAAGGAGGAAGCCATTGATAGTGATGAGAGTATTTGTGTGGTCGTCGGTTTTATGTGGTTTTTATTTGGTAATTACCATCTATCGTTCGTTAGGAGTCCTGGACAGTTCTGCCAAGATTCGCTCTTGGCTCAATATTCTGATACATGTTCCCAAGAATATTTTTGACCGTCCCACCGTCTTATCTTTATTCTGTCGCTTATCAGTTGTAAATAATTATCGTTTTGGTGTATTTTCATCTCATTTCAATTAATTTTTTTTTTTAATAATATTAGTGATACAAAAATATATTCACCTCCATTTTCTTTCTATGAATTATAAATTGTACACATTCTATTGTAGATTTTGATTATTTTTCTGAACAAAGTCGTAATTGACTACCATTCTGACTATTCTAATGAGGTGTCTGAATAAGAGGACATTTTTTCTTACTTTTTCATGACCCTAAAGGGAAGCCATCGCTGTCTCTTTTATGATTGAATAAAAGTGTATAGAATAACACACATGGGTGATTAGTAATTTGGTATGGATGCATAATGGCTACCAGTTTTGATTAAGTACCAATGGCGTCGTGAATATTCCGAATATTAAGTGCTTGATTGGTCATGCTTGATTAAATTAGAACCCATCCCGATTTATTCCTTATTTTATTCTCTTTATTGGAGTGTGTGCGTTATTTTAAAACTCGAAATTTTTTTCAATATGAATAAATTTGCTATAAGCGAATTATATTTTTTACGTGTGGCAGTAAGTCGATTTATCTCTTCTTACAATTCCGTAAAATTTCTAGAAATTTATTCCTGAAGGGATGATGTTTCATCTTGGAAATGAAAAAATCGGAAATTGTCTTGCTCCATTTCCCAATTTAGTCCAAATTTCACGTTGCTTACTTTTCTGCGGTATTCATGTTAAAACTAGTTCATCAAACACGCAGTATTTTTCTCGAATAAATTTCGGGCAAGGCAATGAAAGAATGATAACGTGCATGAAACGATCGGTTTGGCGTTGCTCGGGCCGCTCATGCATGATTCAACCAGAAGGATGCGTGTTGGTCAGAAATGACCGCCTCCGGTCTTTCAGCTTTTTTTTTATTCGAGCTCCGAAAATATTTAGATTGAAACAAATTCCTCACATCAAACGTGATGCATCTTCTGGTAAATATTCAATTAGCGAAAAGAAACAACTGACAGTGTTCTTTCGCCTCCCTCAAAACCCCCGTCATTCAACTTGTTTCAAAACGCTGTCAACGAAAGGCTGCTTGATGATCTTTTCATCACCGCAAGTTTTGAATAGGGAAGAGGTTTCTCGAGTTTTTGGACGTGATCCAGGTGGTTGAGGGTGACAATGGACTTTGGAGCAACTCCAGTACGAAAGGCGCCTCCTTCAAAGGGTAAGAACCCGAATTTTCGGGTTCTATATTCGCCTTGAAGCGGTAAGTTGGCCGTGGTCCTGTTTCTTATTTTCTACTAGATGGAAACGCGTTATTCGGTGATTTAGATTATAGGGAAACCAATCGAAGGCTCTACCTAGTTGAAACGGAAGTGAGTTGTTACTGTCAGGCTATTCGGAGTGTGGCGCGTTATTTTCCCTTGTTTGCTCACCTTATTCGATTTATCGATTATTCGTTGTAGTGGCTGTTTGTTCTGAGAACACGTAGAAGTCGTAGGTACCTACGTAAAAGAAAATGTATGCACCACACTTGGAAATTCTAAAATTTACAGCAGTAATTGAAGAAAGATACATTTTGCTCTAAGTACCCCCCTGCATCCTGATTGCCTATTTGTTTATACACTCGTAGCAAGTTTGATGTTGTCTAAAGGGTGTCTAATTGTAATCATTGCATCAATAAGTTTCTCTAGTCGCAGTTAGTCGTATCTTACGCCCGAATCTCAATTTCGGCGTTAATAGGTAAGGGTTAGGTCGAGATGTGGAAGAATTTGCAGCATTTTGTTTGATTTTCCCCAAATACAATTTGGAAAGTTGATTAAATCGAATACCAGGTTCATCAAAAAGCCCCTTCGAGTGGTGTGAAAAAATTTATTCGGTGTTACAATCACGTCGATTCTACGGTATACGCTGTACAACCAGGTAATGCTTACTGGTTGTGTCATCGCCGTATCGCGGTTTCTAGTTTTCTGAGGTAATGAAAGCTACAAGACGAGAATTTTCCGCTGAATGAAAACAGTTGTTTGAGTTTCCTCGCTGGGGAATCGCGTTTTACGCCGTTGATCGTTCCATTTCTTTAAATGCTCTGCAAATATTGCGACTGCATTTTGAGATCTTCATTTCCCTCGGTTTCCTCGACGAATCGAAATAAAACGGTTGGTTGAGTAAATAATTTTTTTTTCTCCGCCGCTCTAACTTTCAGCAGTAAATGGTTAAACGGGAAAAAAAAAGAAAAAAAAAAAAAACCTGCTTTAGTGAATGGGGAGTTCACTTTTGCGTGTCGGCGTTTATTTTGGGAACGAAAGGGCCTCCCCCGTCATAGAATTAGGAATAAGAAATTAAAACCCATTCTATTAGGAAAGGGAAGGTTTTCTCGGGGCTGTCGCGTGAGCCAGAATGTTTTCGAAAGGTGCTTGTTTCACTCAAGGTGCGAAGAGACTGAGCGTGAACGCGAACTCGAACAAATGCCGATTCCTTACATTAATTCCGCCCTCAACAACGTGTGAGTTGAATTAGAAAATACCGTATTTATCGGACCTCTACGGGTATTTTGAGGAAAGAAAAAAAAATTGGAAGGGAAAAATGGAGAATCCTGAATGCGGTTGAACCACGAGCAAAGTCGAGAGGCAAATCAATGGAGCGGCAAAATAAAATTAGAACTATACGACCGGAGGGTTGCTCTTATTTCACGGTGGAGTTGACTTTTGTGTGGATATTACATTCCATTCAAGCTCAAGATGGACTCTCGTTCTTCTCTAGCAAATCATCCTCTTTCGTGGTCATCGGGGCAAGAGTTTATTCTCTCGTAATTTTGGAATTCGTCCGTTGATTATGTCCGGGTGAGCGCAACATGGCTCACATATTGGTCGATGTAGGAGAAATTCCAGCTTTTATTTCTTCTTCAGGCTCACAAATTGTGCCTTTAGAATTTGACGAACGAGGTCACAGGTTTTCAAAATAGACTGATTTTTTGCTCATCGTGGAATGAAGGCGTTTCAAGTCTAATTAAAAGCGGGACAAGTTCAGGACGAAAACTCTGTCCGTGACAGATGAACAGCTGTTTGAATTCCTCCATCGGCTCCTTCCGTGACAAGTGAACGGCTATTGTACGCGATGAAAAGCCTTAATTAGTCGGGACAATTGCGATGAAGCTATCCACGTGCTTGAAATCGGTTCAACTCTCGAGCAATTTCAAACAACAGACCCGACTTGAATCGAGGTGGGAGAGGAACGATACTAAAATGCAATCTGGAGCAGATGGTTGACTGGGACGGGGGAAAAACAACTTGTTAAGTGAGAAAGTTGTCGGTAGAATGAGTTTTAGAGGAAAGGGTTGCCGTCGACTTCGTTGTTAAAGCAACACAGGTCCGACAGTTTCATCTCTTTACCCAGCTCTTCTTCGTCGAGGTCGTTTACTGATGCTTCGTACGTAGTCAGCTTCCCTCGTATGTTTCCCACCGAGGACGTAGGTGAGGAAAAATATCAACGTAGAAGACTTCAATCTCATTTTCCTTCTACCGTCATCGAGGCCTTTTGTTGTGGTTTCCAGACAAAGAACACGTCGTATCACGCTCTACGCCTTTTCAACGGTTTTTTTCGCTTTTATCCGAAAAGTCTTTTGTAAGGGAATATGACAGCGTGCTCTTCGATAGGACCTAGGAAGGCGCGCTATATCGAAGCTGAGGGAGCTTTGCGCTGAATGGCACAATACAATCTACGTCCTTTCTAGGGAAATAAGAAAGTTTTTACGTTTCACCCCACTCGGGATGGATAAGTGTCAGGTATCGCGCGGAAATCGAATTTTTTCCGCTTCTTCTACGTTATGGGCATGCCAGTGAAAAAGTTATCTGAAAATTCTTCGGAGAAAAAGACTTTCGTGAAGTCACTATTGCCCTGTTGGAGGTTCAGTGGCGAATTTATTGACAAACCAAGGCAATACATCCATTTCTGGAAAAAGTCGCTTTGGGAAACGATTTGGTCCTAATCTTATGAAAATTAACACGTTATTTTAACCTTACCATATTGCGCCCTTATGGGTTTTGGATCAGCACCTTTATTGTGGAGGGCAAAATAATCTAAATTACTCCCCAATGTTTTATTATTTTGGTGAATTACGCTTATGTACGCTCCACACCAAGAAGCTAATTAGAAATTAAATTAAATTAAAAACTACGAGTTTTTAAGGATAATTTAACACAACCACCTACATTTATGGTGGGAATTTCCACCCGCACCCTACTTCTTTATGGATGAATCGATCCTTAAACACCTCTAATCTATTCACGTTCAAAATTCAATTGATTTCATTCGGTATTATTCCTTATAACAAGAGTATGGGGAAATCAATGAATGTAAAGTGTCCCAGACTCATTCACCAATCGGTCCAGGATCCATCAATGGATTCAGCATCAAAAAATTAGTAGAATGCGATACATTACAAGCCTAATTTCCAAAAATTTTCGATAATCGAGATTCGAAAAACACGATTTTTACTCATATTGTGCCCAAATTTAAGCAGATATGGCTGAAAAGTTTCGAGGACCAACTAGAGCCGGTCCCTGACCAATATTTATATTGAACATAATATTGTTATTTAGGGAATAAGCAACATAATATTGTAATCGTATATTTGGTTTCTATTCTGCCATTCAACAGAGAAAAGTTTCAGGATACTTGAATCCTCCTTCATTTGGCTCATGCTTGAATGTCATGCATGTTGAAATGTCTCTTCCTATTAGTCGAGGATATACAATATAAGCATAGAAATCTGTAGTTTAGGAGGCAATACTTTTTATACTCCTTGAGGTTTAAATTTGATCTAGAACGTCAGAAGTAAATCAAAAAGTGCCCATTCTGATGTTTCCCTGCCCTCTCCAATCGTAAAAAATAATAAATAATTAAAATGCAAAGAAAAAAAATTCATTTTTTTCACATAATTTCAATGGATCCTGTATAATTGTCAATATTTTACTTTCGTTAGAAGTTTGTTAGTGCTCGCTTGAGTCGCAAAGGAAGTTGTATGCACCACCAATGTTCGTCATCTGTGGAGCTTTCAAACGCGAACTCCCAACAATGAATCTTTCTCCGTCGGTATTATGCTCGCGGAAACTCCTGGAAAGTCTGCGGTAAAGCCGGGATCAACGGCCCTGTACGTATTCGGCTTTGACGGGCGGCCTGTGAGGGTTGAAGCAAGTCTCGCTCCACTTACGACCAACTTGATAGAGATTGATGATCTGTGTTTGGGAATTACCAACTTATCTCGGGGTTCTTCCTGTCCGAAGCATAACCGCTCGTTGATCCGTGGCGCTAAGGTGGAGGGGTGTGCTTGTGCTACATTCTGCTCGGTCTTCATTAATGACTGATCGGTCGCAGGCTTCCGGTTATTGATATTGAATCAATAATTTCGTAAGGACCATTTATATCCCGAATGTTCATTGAATGCAACGATCTGAAACAGGTAAACCTTTTTTCCCTTCTAATTTGCCGCTGTTGAACGAGATCGTGCCGATCCTGATTGCCAGAACATTCTTCCCCATTCAACCCCGATTTCGGGCTGTTCCTTTTTTTATGGCTATGAGACACACGTAAAAAGGCTGCAAATTATTTGATTATTTCCTTAGAGCAAGATTATGGGAGATAACAGTAGTTCGGAGTGTCCCTGACTCATTCCAATCGATTCAGCCTTCAAAATTTTTGGAAAAATGATACCCCACACGCCTTAATATCCAAAAATATCGAAAACTCACTTTCAACAACTGGTAGATAGGTTCATTTTGACCCCAATACCCACTTCCAGTAGAGCACCAATCGGCCGGGGTTTGTAGCGTCCAAAATTTATTAGAAAATGATACCCCACACTCCCCTATTCACCAAAAAGATTCAATAGTCGAGTTTCAGAAAACACATTTTTTCCATTTTTTTTTTTTTTTTTTTTTTAAATTTTTGGCAGATTTGGATGCAATGTTTGAAGACCAGCTAGAGCCAAAAGGAGGTCCCTGACCCGAATTTCTAAATTATTGAACATTTTCCACGGCGTTGACGGCTCACGGCAGACGGACATTTTGGTCTTGTCCGCCGTCCGCTGTCTCCGCCCTTTTTGATAGTTGAAAATGTTCTTAAAATCTCAATTTTCGGTCAGGGACCTCATTCCGATTCTTGTTGATTTTCAAATTTTTTCAGCCCGTTTGGACGAAATTTGGGGAGGGTATGGGTATTTTTGGAAAATGGGTTTTCGAGATTTTTGGCGATATAGGCGTGAGGGGTGTTATAGGTACGTTGATCCAAAATTAAAATGGGTCCTGAATACTGCACACTTGCCCGCTGTTTTCCCCATGATCTTTCTACAAGGAATAATTAACCAATGTGGGAGCGTTTTGATGTAAACTTCATGATGAGTATACTGTCAAACTTTGGGCCAATCCGTTGAAGTTGTTGACCTCAGGCCTGACTACAAAGGTTAATTATTATTTAAAAGTTAGAAAGTTTACAGTACACAGGACAGCGGGACTGAATTTCGCAACATTCGTCAATTCCAGAGGTAGTTAGGCTAATTGAGCAACTGTCGAATGCTTTTTTGTAGCATGTTAGGACATCAAATGACTCTTTGCCGTCAACAAGCACATCCTAACTTTATCCGAGATTGTGTCCCACGATCTTTGAAAGGCTGTCCGTCAACGACCAAATGACGGCGGTTGATGATGAAGAGACGGGCTCTACTGGAGTTATCACGATTCGGGATCATTCTCTCATTACGGTCAGAGAAGAGTGCCAAGGCAACGTTGAAGTGGATTCGTAATGGCTCTGAAAAAGACGGGAAAATCTCGTAAAAAGGCTAAGAATCGCAGTGATGAAAGCAAAGGGGGTTTTTGTGAAATTGGAGCGCTCAATCGTTGTTGTCATTTTGTGATTATGTGGAAATTTGACACGGTTGTGAGTACCTGAAAATACATCAGATTTATAAGTTAAATTAGGCGTTGTTGGGGCGGTAATTTTGCCTCTGCATTGCGATAAGAGTCGCTAGAAAGTTCCCTGGTAAAACCATCGGTAAGCAACAACCGTCGCAGAATTCAACTCCGTCGCTCGAAAATATAAGTCTCCGAGTGGGGAAAAGGCCGAGGCTCATAGAGTTTGAAAACTACGTTAAAACTAACTTGGGTTTTAGCGCCATAACCCCCTGAGTCCTGCTGGGTGCGGTACCGAACTTCGTGGCCGTAGGGACTGCGGAAGTGAAAGCAAACACGAAAGTTCTGGTCCTGTGTGCGATTGCTTGGTGTGTGATGAACTACTTCTGTTGGATCCGTGAAAAGTGGTTTTTCCTTCAATTTTCAACTGTTGAAAAAATATGTTTGTTTTTCCTTTTATTTTTTTACTCCAACGAACCCCTCAGTTACATGTTGAACGATTTTATCCTTCCATAGCACCGACCATCTAAGACTGGAAGAAATAAATCGGATTTAAAATTTACGGCGATTTTAGGTGTCATGAGGCAAAATAAACTCAATCCGCTCTCCACTTAATTCAATCTAATGACCTCAATCTCCCTTAAGAAGTCCATGTTAGCTACTTTGTCCATATCGGATTTCGGTATGAGCCTTCTACATGCCATTTCAATAATATTTGGCCACCACAGGGTTTCATTATTTGATAAAATTTAAAAACACGCTGTTATTCAATCCATCACAACCTTCCCAAAGAAATTTCGGCTTCATTTTAAAGTAGGCTGGGAGCAATTAAGACGCGCATGTGTTAAGTGGAGACAGATAATATATCTGCAAATTTCTTCATACTTATTTGCTAGCGGAAAAAGTGGACAAATATGTTTTCCGCTGCAGTACCTACCCTATTTTAAAGTACCCATCGGTACCAAATCTGTCCTCGTTTGCGAAATTCGGCCGAAAATTTATCCAAATCAGTTCAGCGTCCGAAATATAATAGAAAACGCCTCCTCACACGCCTAGATCGCTAAAAATATTGGAAATATTTCTTTCGAAATTTATATTTTTACCCAAATTTATACTTCCTTTTATTTGAATCGATTTAGCGTCCTCCTTAAAATGATACCCGTACCCATTAAGGTCCCCAATAATGATCCTTTTGAAATACACATTTTCGCCCATACTCACTGCCTATGTTTGGGGCGATTGAGCTGAAAGGTTTCAAGGATCAACTAGAGCCTAAAGATAGTCACTGAGAAAATTTAGGATTTTTAGGAAAATTCCTACTGGCCATTAATAATTTAATAATAAACCAAAATGCGAAAATTGTCATGTTGTTTCAAGGAATATATACAGGACCACTAAGTGGAAATGTGAGCTGTGGTATGGGAATCTTCTAGAACTGGCGAACATTTGAAAAATACGAGTGATGATGCCAGGCTACAAGTGAGGTCTACTCGACATACAAACACTAAGGACGCCAAGAAGGAATTTACTACGTTTACCCCCACTCCGTCAGTCTGTAACTACTCATAATGGCACTGAACAACGCTTCCGTCGTACTTCACTTTACAACTGTGAAAATGGAAGAAACGTGAGAGGAAGATGGATTTATTAAAACTGGAACACAAAAGGCTCCCCGGGGGACTGAGTGGCGACCGTAGTAGACTCCAGTCTGGCAACGGGACAGTGAGAGGGTTTTCTATGGAGAGAATACGAGAATAAAAGGACGGCTGGAGCCGAAATGACAAAGATGAGACTCCACTGGGTGAGTAGTAGGCTGAACGAGCTAAATTAAAAAATCCTGCCGGAGAAAAGGTTGATCTTGCTATTTCCCGAGACAATCGGGGGTCCTTTCCTGCGTGGGTTTTCAGCGTCATATGGCCGGTGATCCGTTCATTTGATGGTCTCCACGTCTCGACGGACATTTGAACCGAGCACGTGACGTAATTTGCTAGATTTCACACGGCGCTCAGTTTTCTTCTCGTACGAAAATCCTAATCCATCATAGTCACAGCCTCATGTTCGCTAAAAAAAAAAATTGTTTTTCGCAGTATGGTCAACGGAAGTTGAAATTGATGTTAGGCGGGTCCACAAGAAACTGCGATATTGCTCCTTCGGGAACTATGAACTATGATCAACATGGACTCAAGGTGGACATGGTGTATTCACTATTTCATGAGAAAAAATGCATATGAGAAAGGATGTTCTGTAGAGTATGAACCTGCATCATGTTTGCTTGAAATCAAAATACTTGATTTTTTTCTAAAAATATTGAAAATTCTGTGACGTCAGCGTTCAGCGTTGTCCTTACCCGCCTCCTGTTGAGATAACCCAAGTGAGGTCAACCTTGATTTCTGAGTTATCACTATCATTAGTTTCAAAAATGCCCACAGCTGCGCTCTAGTATTTACTCAAGTAACCTATCTTCATTACTTCTTGTATTTCTCATGTATTATATGTAATTACAAAACAAGGGAAGGGGGGGGGGGGTTTCAGTTTGTGCTGGAGTGCAGCGCCCTGGAAGGAGGCAAGGACTGCTGTTGTAGTTCTTTGCGTTTTTGTCTCAAATGTAGTGACGTCACCATTCAGCAGGTAGTTTTTTTTTTTTTTTTTTTGAAAAATCCATCATTTACACTGTTTCTGCTGTATATATGTAGTTGCCTGCTGTTGTCCGCTAGAGCGCAGCAAACTGGAAGGTAAGGATCGCTGTTGTAGTTCACTATTACTTCAGTTTATGTTTGACCCATGGGTACACCCCATTGATCTCGGTTCAAAAAAATTTGATTTTCACCTAGTTGATCCATGTTTTTCGGAACGCGTTCACGGCTGATCTCTGGTTGAATTGCCGTTGATCAACTGTTAAACAATGATTTGGATGGCAGTGAGTTACGATAGCTTGGCGCGCGGGAGAGCAATGAGGTTGAAGTGAACTAGCCAGTAATATTATTCATGTCTGAATAAACCCACTTTCCCAAAAAAGGCGATGTCACAATGTGAACATCATTAATTACTTCATTATCATTTTATTGTGAGTCTAGAAAATCGGCCCTATGAGGGCAACACTTGCATTTTTGTGTTTTTCCTTGATTGAAATGCCGAACAATTTACCTAAATCATTTCCATGGCTTGCAATGGTGGATTGTCGAAAAGATGGGTTGGTTTAGTTTAGCCCTTGTTGCAAAGTGGCCACTTCTGAGCGGCCCAAATGCTTCCCAAGGCTGCATCGATTTTCTTCGTCTCGATTAAAACTGCGATAACGACGAAGGTTTCTACGCCTCTTCACCTAACCCATTGCTGTTTTCATTGTTATTGATTACTTTTTAAAGTTCTAATTTAATTATGTTATTATTTTATAATAAATATTTGATTATATTTTGCTGTAATAATTTCAGTAAATTAAAACGAGTGATCTAATTCTATTAAAATGTTGAAATTTTAATGGAAGAGTGCTCATGATCTGAAATGATAATTTCCTCATGTGGCTCAACGTACTGGGTTAAATTCATTGTTTTACTTGGTGGTTTCCAGACACATTCTCTTCGCTTTCAATATCTTTCCTCCATCTGCCACCAGATGCCGTATAAGCTCCTATGACGTCACTTCTTATTTTTCCCCTCGTGGAATATTGTTTTCGCTGATGGTGTGCAAAATTACTGTCGCCTGCCTTGCCATACCCTGTTATTTTCCCGCAGAAAGGGCAGGTATTGAGAGTGGTATCGATGTTCTCCGCATTGTGCACCGAGTGTAGCCCTTTCCTAACAAGGTATCACTTGGGCCTGTTGTTCACCCTCGGTATAGTGTAGTGGGGCTCGCCTATTCAAGTTCGTCTTTTATAAGACCTTTCCAACACAACAAATCATCAACGCCCTCATCGGATTGATAAAACCCTCTCGGCACCGCTTCCCACCGATTCATGTCCGACCTGTAACCTATTCTATTCATAACCTTTTCGCGCATTTCATTCTCCCCTTTCGTCCGCCCTCGCGGTCTCATTCATTTTACACACCAGGCTGTAATGACGCCTTTTATAATTTGAAATTCTAAAGGCACTTTTCTTTGATTCCGTGGTGCTCTGAGTCCTCTTCGTAAACCTCATTTTATACTGACAAAGAAATTAATATCCTCGTCCTTTATCCCGTGATTTATGACCTCGTTCGCTACATATTTCGTTATTAATTTTCTTCGCTAATGCTGCGTCGTTGCAATTTGTCATTTTGATAACTTTAAGGGTTGAAGAACATTGGTGCACTCATTCCAATAGGAACATGCAACGACCAGACTCTATTGAAACTTGTATAACTATCTTGGCCTTCTTCATGAAACAATAATGAACCAATTTTGACGCAGTATCGAATTTTGCGTACACATTTTAAGAAGAGCCCTCAGCGAGATCTGTCAGCCTAAGAAACAGGTGATCACATTTTACGCATCCAAATTCCTACAAACCTGCCAGTTCAGATTGATCCCCTTAATCCTGACTAATCAATATTTCCTTATGACTTGCTCTTGTTAAAAAACTATTAGCATTCCTTTAGGTGTATCCTGTGACTAATGAGGTGGAAATTGCGCTGATACTTAGTAGAATTAAAGTGAGTATTCTGCCCGTAACTCTTATCGACACTTAAGAGTGCCGCCTTACAGCTGAGTGAGTTTGCCAGATAATAGTTCGCTGTTGTTGCATTTTCTAGTCTTGATCAAATCCAATGGTCGACATAGTAAGAGGAAAGAGATGATTCAAGTCAGATTTTTGGCGACCTAGGCGTGTGTTATCATTTTCTCTATGGCTTACTTGTTCCGAGCAAATTACAGATTGTTGATAAGTCAAAGAGACTCTTGTATTGATAATTCAAAGTTGATTTGTTGTATCAATTTCCATGTTGATAGACGATTTATATGTATAGTATTTTATCAGTTGAGCTCTTTGTTAGTGGCTACCTATATGTACTCCGATGCCCTGCAGGATGAAAAACGAAGAACCTTTTAAGTGGAACCTTTTACGTTCCAGTGAAGTGAATATAAATGAAAACTCAACATCGTTCTTGGAATTTTTTTTTGGTCGGGGTTTTTTTGGAGGTTTAACAGTAGCTTTGACGTTCTTTTGCGAGTTGTTACAACAAAGAGAAGGTACCTACTGAGAGTAAAACAAAACACGAAATGAACAAGCAGAATAGGCGGGAATGGAAGGTGTCCGGTTCTATAAAGGGAAGAGACCTGAAAGGATTCGGAGGTCAATCTTTCGAGAACTTCTAAAAGCGGGGAATGAAACGAAGGTACCTCGAGGATTTTCTCTTCGCTTTCGCACGACGAAGGCATGAATCGACAGTTTTCCGCCGAGAAGAACGAAGGGGGTTCCTTTTAGGAAACTCGAAGCCAAAAGAGAAAAAAGAAAGCCTCCACCTGTAGTAGTTATAGGTGGCTGGATATAAGCAGGCGGCGAAAAGGGCCCAAGTGCTCTAGGGGCGTCGGGAATTTCCTTCTGATGTGACGTACTAGAGGAAAACCGCTTCCAGATCCCATGAGGGGATTTCCACTGCGGGCAAACTTTATCGGCAGTACCGGGAGGATTATTGGAATCGGACGTGCTCTATCGGTACTTCCCAATACCTTTACCCTTTGTCCTAAAGTTGATACGAGTAGAAAGGAGAATTTCCTCCCCAAAAATACTATATACGTTCTCAGTAGCCGACCCCTAACGAATACTATCCAGACGAGTCTTTATCTTGCATAAAGGAATGAAATTCCTGTTTAAGACCCACCATTAATACGATTAGATAGCTGAAGGAATGGAAGAAGAGATATGACTGATTCTGGCTAAAAAAAGGGCTCAAACAGGAAGCTTTGATGAAGAACTAGCCCTTGAAATTGGCCCCAATCCTTTCAAGTGTGCTTCTACTCCGTAAAATCAAGTATTCAGCCTACGTTAAATAGTAGTTTTAGAAAACCGATTAAAAATCAATCATATTTGAAACAATAAGGTCGCACCTTTGTGTTTCTTCTTTTTATTTCCAATTTGAAGGCTCGTCGTCGAATTTGTGCGGTTAGTAACGATCTTGTTTGTGCTGAATGCTGTCAAACCGTGTCGTATTTTCTGGCCGTTTCACCCGTTCGTGGTTTATGGTACAGTTTTCTGGCTTCAACGCGAAGCAGTTTATAGCTTCACGATGAACGAGACGATCCGAGTTTTACTGTCGTTATTAACTTGACAGTTTCATCCAGTCTTCTGTCGCCCTTGAAAGGTAAAACTCATGAAAGGATTTTTCACTGGTCTTTTGACCCGCCGTAATGCTTTACGATGAAACGGTAAGCGAGCTTTGAAATCCTTTCGAAGACTTTCCCTCCACTTTTTTTTCTTTTATTACTTTCCGAAGAAATAAAAGAACGAGACGTTTTCTAATCTAGTAAAAGGCACAACGCCGCGTATTTCTTCAGTCGAGAAAGGAACGCCAAACGTTTTTTTCGCTTCTATTCTCCTGCGTTTTCTTCCATTTTATTTCTCAATACCAAATTGGCTCGTCCTCTTATTGAGGAAATTCTCTTCTCTCCTTCAAGTGCGTAGAGTAGGACTATTGTCGGAAAACCAAGCATTGTGACCCTTGCTTCAATGTCGAGTGAATGTACACGGCTACGTCAAAATGTCCGTTCGTCCGCCAAAAGTGCTTTTTAAAATGCTCCAAAAATCGGAAATTTTGCTAATTGAAGACTCTATTTGGGCTCTACTTCGAATCAAGGATATAATATATATTAAGATTGTAATAGAATGTTCTATTCTATTTTGTTCTCGCTTCTCTTTCCGAAAAGGGTTGACTCAATAATCTTGAAAAGGCTCCGTGAACGGTTTCACGTTCTGTGCCATCTCACGCAACATTATTGGCTTAGTCCGGCCGGTGCTTTGATTCGCTGCAGCACAGCAATGGTTTTCCATTCGTGCAAAACCTACAAATTGATGATTCCAAAAGGGCGTCCTTAACGTGAACTTCCACGAAAAGCGCGTCGCTCAATTAAAAGGAACCTTTTGAGTTCACCTAATTTAAAGGAAAGCCGTATACGTATTACCTTTGGTAGTATTACGAAGAGACTGGTCAAAGGTACCACTCTTGTGCGGCTGGCGGAGTTAAGTCCTTATGGGTCGGTGAATTCGATATACTTCGCCGAGTGGGTTTGTGGTTTAGCTGGAGGCTCTCCGAGCGAAAAGCGATAGGTTATTGTCAAGACCACAGAAGTCCTGCTTATATGGAAGCAGGAGGACGTTAAATATTCACGTGATACTAACGAGGTTTACTGGCCGTTGTTGTTTCGAAGTCATCTTTGCCGTTCTGTAATTAGGAATATTCGGTATGTAGGCAATCCAGGAAATATTCATTTTTCATTTATTCATGACAATTATTATAACAATGTTTGCGCTCATGCGAGACGCCATTATTCGAAAACCAATGTTCAATAGAAACTATATCTACTACAACTACAATCCGACCCGATCTTCAGATTCTTAGGATAAACATTTTGGTTTTTGTCCGGAAATAATAGCAACCAGAATGGCGAAGATATTTTAGAAACTTCCCCAAGTTTTCAACCTGACGACGCAATCCAATTATTGTATTCTTCGTCTAAAGACAACCAATGATCAAAGAAAACGGCGAGTCCTACTAATTAGATAAAACGGCTGAAAGTATTTTTTTTTTTTCAAAGGGTTGTTGTTTTATAAAACTGGAAACTCCAAACATCAACTTCATAAAAAAGATTTTACCGGAAAACAGTTATTATAATTAGGCGAGCAAATTAATTAAATTGAACTTTTCTGGTCACAATTTGTACGTTGCAGTTGTTTTTCCGACTAATTACCAACTTTATTGGTGGGTAGGTTGATTAATTTCTTTAATTGTCTTCATTTTTGTAGGTAATTTCTTGAGTAATCAACGTATGAAATCACGTCCGACAATTGGCGCCAAAATTTGACAGTTTCATGAACCCTATGTCCGTCTGCTGTCCACGCTGTATTTGGTATGGATTTTCTTGCAAATTTTCTACAAATATGAAATTTTGGTTAGAGACCACTTCGCGGCTCTAGTTGGTCCTCGATACCCTTTTCAGCTCAATTTGACCAAATTTGGGGAGGGTATAAGTGAAAATGAGTTTTCTGAATGATGGATTTTGAGATTTTTGGCTATCAGGGCGTGTGTGGTTATCATTTTCCACTAATTTTGGACTCTGCATTTCATTGGGATTAGCCCCGGACCGATTGGCGCCCACCGGATTAGGTTATGGGTAAATGTGTGTACCAAATTACCTATTTCGAATATGGATTATCGAGATTTCTGGTACCTAGGCTTGTGGGCTATCATTTTATCAGCAAATGTTTGACGCTTAATCGATTGGAATGAGTCTCCCACCCCACAGGTGGTGAGTATTGGTCAAATCGTACCTACCTACATATATTTAAATGTGGGTTATTGAGATTTATGGGTACCTTGGCGTGTAGGAATATAATTTTCCACTAAATGTTGGACACTCAATTCGCAGCGTTTCCTCCATAATCTTGCTCTAGAGAATAATTATTATTGTAAAAAAATAAAGCGTTTTTAAGTTTGCACGAGTACCATGCATGGAGAGCGGTGACCTTTTAACGCAGTTATTTCATTTTAACGTAGAAATGGAATTACCTGGGTAATTTGAGCTACCGCCAGCTTGTCTTGGAGTCCAGTTGATAATAGATAAATTATTTTGTTACTACGATGGTTATCGAATGTGCTCTCATGACTAAATGTACGCTACCTACACGATGAAACTGATAAATATTTGGCGTGTCAATTGAGCCCATCATTATCCCTCATCCTCTTAAAACCTAGACCGATTGACAGTACCCTTACCAAAAAGTTGAAAATACCCGCCATTTTGTAAGTTAACGTACCTAACAGTTTTAAACGTATTAAACCGAATTGGTTCACTACAGAAAACTTTCTCAGTTTCCGGCTTCCTCTGCCAAAACGTGAATTCCTCTCCATCAAATTAGTTCTTCCTTCTAAGACTTTGATATCACTTCCCAGTAATTCACAGTTGAAAGTGGAATCTCGTCCATGTGTCACGAGCAAAAGTTTCCTCCCCAAAATTCCCCTTTACGGTCAACGGACGTCAAAGCGACAACTTTCGGCCTTTGCTTTCCAACGGAATGAGTTTTGTAGTTTGAGAGGATGGAATTTATGATCGACTGTTTTAATTTTGCGTCCCAAAAACTCCATATTTACCAAGTCGGCTCAAAGGTGGGTGAATTTTGTGTTATTTGAAGCGAAAGCGTCGATGTGCTCTTCAATGTTCAACGCTCAAAGTTCAGAATCAGTCGAACGAAAGCACGTTAGAGGGAGTTTTTACTGAGCTTTCGAAACGTAACGTATGGTAAATATTTACGTTGATATCACTTTTGAACGGTTTCCATCGTCCATGTTTTATGTTGGTTGTTTGGGATGACCGGGTGTCACACCAGATGAAATGGTTTTCTTCCGGCAATCCTTAATACCTTCGGGAGCCACTTCTATGTGAAGGATTACCTTGAGGATCATGGGGGTGTTTCGTTGAAATCGATAGGGCCAACCCTGTTCAGCTGTAGTCTCTTTACCAATTTCTCGAGTGTCTAAGCTCATCGCCCACGTCTACAACTTTTGAGAATCGCGTAATACCGTATCCGTGTATTTCTTCTTTAGCTTCAACGCTCTTCCTTACTGGAGCGTCTAATTTCTGCTTCAAGAATGTTGCTGTTCAGCTCATAATATTGTACATTTTCGTCTTGAATGTCCATTCAGAGAGTTCAGCTTATGTTTTCATGTCAGAACTTAACAGTATACCTCTCATGATGTCTAGAGCAAAACGCTGCAAATTATTTCACAGGGGTTGGTTCTTCCTCGGACCAGGAGCATGGAGACGCATTCCAATCGATGCAGCGTCTACAATTTAGTGGAAAATGATACCCCACCCGCCTAAGTACTTAAAATCTCAAAAATCCATTTTTGAAAAAAAAAAAAAAAACATTTTTGACCCCTACCTCTCCTAAATTTAGTCCAATCGGGAAAATCCTCTGACAATCAGACATTTTGGTCAGGGACATCTCAAAAATCTTCACATTCGATACTTTTTTTTGTTAAAGTATTTAAAATCACAACGCATTTGTGAATAATTCATCAAAATTTAAATAATAATGATGACTGATGAACATTTTGTAACTTCAACTTGTGAATTTTCTCTAAATTCAAAATTAAATAGTAGTTTGAATAGGTTTTAAATGAGTTCTGACTCTTTTTGGTCCATTTCATGGATAATTGAAAACAATTATATTAATTTTCGTAGTTTTTAGTGGCCCTTTGTGTTTTAATTGAAATTGATTATTTTGATACCCCATAATTTATGAGTAATAAACATGTGCTCAACTATCCACAAATGTTTGTGCCAGTGAATATCCCATTCATCGTTGAATTTATTTCTACAGACAATTCCTCGTCGATCTAGCATGTTCTAAACCATTCCAAAGTGCTGGCTGAACACTCTTTCAACGTGAACATGTTTTTCACCGTATTCGCTCCTAAAAGACATGCAACTCTCCGTTGAAAACGTTCCCTCCGAGCAAAAATGATATATTTTTATACTCTCAGCCCCTCTCACTTTTTTTTCGATTCGTATCTCCTTCGCTTTTCCGTGTTGCATGTGTGGATGGTGTCCCAGGGCCCGGAATTATGAGGAGATAAAGCTCAAAGCTCCGGTACGGATAGTCCAGGTCATGCGAGCCAACTTCGCGCCGGATCCACCAGTTCGGGACATGCGATGGTTCTACTCGACTTATGATCTGGTTTTCTCCTTTTCCGTCCTCAGGTTTCCTATCTTCATTAGGTAAAAAATTGTTAAAACAAACTGATGAAACTCGACTTGCCCTTTTCCTCTTTTCCTTCATGTCGTTTAATAATGAAACGTTCTCGCGCTGAATAAAACGAGAAAGGAGTTCAGTGAATGTCATTATTACAATGCAGATTGTCTTTAATTTTGATCCAGCCCTTGAATAAATTAAAGCGGCAGGTAGAAGAGGTCTTTAGGAAGTGAGAGTACAATTAATTGAAGCAGTCTTCCTTGATGAAGCATTTGCACTCAGTTGACTTTCCGTTTCCACTTTCTACTGAGAACAACTTGTCAATAAGTGCCAAAAGATCCTCTCGTTTTCGCATTTAAAAATCACAAGGGAGTAGAAATTGGAGTAAAATGAAACTTATAAACTCTTTTTATTCTTTTGAATCGTTAAGTTGTTGAAGGTTTTTCGAAAGTGTGTCGGTCCTTGGCGTGGCAAAGTTGCGGAGTTCGCAACTTCCGCAAGAGGTTAAGAAGAAAGGTGAGGGCAAACTTCCAAATGGGGACCAATTAGGCAATTCGACGGAACGCCTTTTGCTTGTGCTTCATCCCGCCAGATGGCAGGGTAAATAAAGATGAAACGATTCGGCTTATCGATCTTTAAATTTAAAGGTATCTTACGAATGAAATGGGGAATATTTATGCACAAAATGTGAAGCATTTGAACAAACTTTGACCTTAGTATTATTAATTAATATATTATTGTTGTTGTTGCCTGCCTATAAGTTAGGCCCGTGAAGCCATGGAAGAATTCGACATCTAACAAGCTCATACGAGCTTTTGCAGCGTACCCTGGAGATTTTATAAGCCTCATTTTCTCAATAATTGTGTTAGTTTTGCTGCAGAATACAATGTTTTATTTTACTGAGCTCTGAACAGAGTATTTAACTTGGTTTTTGGGTGGTCTTTTGGAAACCAGATCTTGATTGGGTGTACTTATGAGTCTGAAATTAGTCAATTATTGTTTTCCAATTATTTCTGTATGAAAAGCAAAAAAGGTGTTAGATGCAGCAGAAATAGTGTAAATGATGGAATTTCAAAAAAGCTACCCGCTGAAATGTGACGTTACAACCAGCGTTAATACGGTTACATTTGAGACAAAAAACGCGATGAACTGCAACAGCAGTTGTTGCCTTCCAGGGTGCTGCGCTCTAGCGGGCAACATTAGACGACTGAAAGTTTCTTCTCCCCTTGGTATTGTTATTACATATACAGTACATAATAAATATACAAGAAGTAACAAAGATGGGCCCCATCTTTGCCGGTGGGCATTTTTGAAACTAATGATAGCGATGACTCACAAATCAAGGTGGATCTCACTTGGGTTATCTCAACAGGGGCGGAAGGGAAAACTGAACGCTGACGTCACAGAATTTTTGTTAGAAGTTAACAGTAGAAGTTTTGTTCAATATAATTCAACTTTTATATTTCATTTTAGGCGAAAATGATAGAGGTTTATACACCCCAAAGCACCCCTATTCTCAGACAATTCTTTCTTGTCTTCTGTGGCCGTTCTTAGACGGCTGTTATTGTCATAGTATTGAATTCGGATTTTATCCTTCGCTCTTTTTTGTCGATCGTATTTCGTTACTTCCTCCGGGCTCTGAAACAATCACACCGCACGCTGTTATAATCTAGAACTAACGGAAAGACGATTCAAAGCATGGGCAGAAAAGATCAGATAACCGTTGTCGCCATTCGCCCTTTGTCTTTATTGTAAAGCTCTTTTCAATCGTTGTCGTCATCAGAAAAGAAGTTTGAGCGATGTCGCTGTTGTTGTATGGAAGGTGGGTACCCGTAGAAAATGACGAGTAATACGGCATGTTGGACAGATAGGATTGATCTTGTTCCAACTTTGGCGCACGCTGATTTTTCTACTTTAAACCTGTCACCAGTAATCACTGGAACATTTCCATTAGTTCACTTTCATGTCTTTCCAAGTACATTGAGCCAAATGCGTCACTGTAGCCGCAACACATTTCTCTTAGCTCAAATAAGTTAATGTATTTTGTCGTTCGGAAGAGTAAAAACCTCACAGCCTCAGGTTTTTCTTTTTCTCTCGGTCTCAATCCATCTGCCCAGAAAAGTCCTCTCGTCTTTCATTTGCATGTTAAATGGACACAGACCTTCGTTCGAATCCCCGGAATTAGAGTCCTTGCTGATGGATGGAAGGGGGTGAGGGGGAGGGATGGATCACTGCGCAAGGGGAGCTTAGACGGTAAATACCTCGCCTTGTGCAATCAGAGCACCTTTTCTCTCTTTTTCGTGCCTTATCTTAAATTCTGACTAGTTCATCAATATTTGCCTTTCTCAATGAATGGACGGAACGACTAACAGAAAGGTGGAGCGTGGATTTGTTTGAGCGTGGTGAAGTAGAAAAAAGAAGAAATCTTGATAATAATTCAGTGAACTCGACCGAGCTCCTTATTAGAAGGGGTAAGGAACGTTTTTACGTCCCTTAATAAGTATCACCATATAATTAATTTTTGGGGAAATTTAAATTGTGTTGATTCAGTTAAGAGTGTATGAATAAAGAGCCGTGATTAATGTGAAAAAATAATTTAATGTTCATGACATTTAAACAGAATGAGTTTTACATTAATATTGTTATTAGGTTAATTCACCATCAAAAAAACTATTCAATTCGTGTAGATTTTCATTTAGTTGGGTCCTGGACGGATTGGCACCCACTAGGGGTGGGTATGGATCAAAATGGGTACCTATTTGCCTTTTTCGAATGTGGGTTTTCGGTATTTTAGGTACCTAGGCGTGTGTGGTGTCAATTTCTATTAAATGTTGGATGCTAAATCGATTAGAATGAGTCTGGGACACACCACACTCAAGTTTTCCTCATGGGATAATCAACCATTGTGGAAGAATTTTCTGCGAAATTTTCTGGAACCCTGTAACTTGAACGTATCCGTGATTGGCATGGTTTTGCTGAATGGCACACTTACTCGTTGAATGACGCGGACAACAGCTGGTCCCAAAGGTATTTTAAGTTCTTAAGGAGACACCGGTCGAAAATAATTTCCTCTTAAAATAACCCAGGAAGTTGAGGGAGGAGATCACGGCAGATCTAATTATGCTCCCCAACAACCTGGGTCCCGTTTTAGGTTCTGAGGCCAAAAACTTTCCGGAGGAATTTTGTTGAATGTCCTAAAAATGTTTCATTCTCGACGTATTTGTTTGGAGAGGGTGGTTAATTTTGCACCGGTCTGTATTCCTGTCATGTTTGATTGGGCTGCGGTTTTCATATGCTCTCGCAGACGTGTTCGTGTCTCGTCAGAAAGGATCAGGAGTTAGCTGTTGCCATCGAGTGCCGTTCGCGACAGTCTCGAGTATCTTCCACTAGTCGTTGGCGCAAAAACTGTTGAGGGCCGTCGAAGGCCAAACTACGAGTACTTCAAACTCTGTTGCGGGTCAACTTTGCAACTTGAGCCCCCGGCCTGATTTCTCTCCCTGGCATTTAGCTATCGCAAATGAACTATAATGGCGGAATGATGAGGTGAACAATCAAAGCTTCCCTTTCTCCAGTACTTCCACATTCCCTCAACCACTTCTCCACCACGAGCGGTAATCAATTTTGCTTACGAGAGGACCGCATTATCCTCTTCCGTTCTTGAGTGTTTTTCGAGTGGATGAGGATCGTTGAGGGACGTTGGAATCGATCTCGGCGGTATTAGGGTTTCCCTCTCTAAAATCGCCCTGATGAACTGACACCAGGTGGTTTATTCATGGTTTGGCTGGCCCGCGTTCGTCGTAAACCTCTCGACCAGGCAAACTGAAAATTCAATTAGAATCCATCGATCGTTTACCCCTACCTAATATTCGCAGTCAATTGCACACCTCTTCTTTCCACCTGTCCGAAATTTAAATACGTTAGGTTTATGTTGGGCCCTCAACTTATACTTATTCAGTTTCCCGTCAGTCCATCATAATCCATAATTACGTCCATCAAAACGTAAAATGTTTGAGTCACCAATCAAAACCTTTTCATGAGATTTCGGTTGATGGATGTGCTCAAGTGAGCGTCTCACAACGTTAATGAGGTGACTGAAGCCGACCTGGAGTCGTTCCATCTTTTCAAACAAGCGTGACGTAGAAATCAATCATGAAATCCTCAGTTGGCTTTTCATAAAAGCCGCCAAGTATTCACCGTTTTGGACTTGAATAAATAACCGCTATTCGCTCGCCTGAACAAAACTTATTTTGAGCCAGTTCGTTGTGGTTACGCGGAATTGAGAAAAACACTTCATCAGGATGAGCATTGTGGCGGATGAACTCCAATCGTGTTTGCCGAACACTGCATCTGCAGAGTAACAAAGCCTGGGAGACGAAATGGAAATGAGATTCGCGATCGGCCGACTGATGCAAATACATGGACTTTACATAGTGCACTTCTTTCCTGCTAAACCCGAATTATTGTCAATTGGCGAAATACCGCGTGTGTTGCGTCGGATTTCGTATGCTGATGACATTTTTCGAATATAAGAGTATTATTTTGTTGGTTATTCCTTCATTAATCAACCTATGTTTTCATGCAAAAAGTCAATCTTTCCGATTCGGCCCAAAAATGTTTCGTCACAAGGTGTCTAGATCAAAATTAGCAAATGACCCTACGCCGTCCACGCCGACTTCGAAAATAGAAAATTTTCTAAAAATCTGAAATTTCGGTCAGGGACCCGTTTCCGGCTCTAGTTGTTCCTTGAAACTTTTCAACCAGATCGGATTAAATTTGGGTGGGGTAGGGGTCAAAATGTGTATTTCGAAAAATTGATTTTTGAGATTTCTTGTATCTAGGTGTGTGGGGTATCATTTTCCACTAAATTCTGGACGGTAAATCCAATAAAGGTTGGCGCCCACCCGAAGAGGCCATGGGTCAAAATGGATATCTTCCAGCCCATTTCGAATGTGTAGAGATTTGAGACGGACGCTGAATCAATTGAAATGGGTCTCCATGCGCCCGGTCCGAGGAATAACCAACCCCTGTGGAAGAATTTGCAGCATTTATCTCGAGTATTCTCGTTCTTATTATGCCAACGTTTGCCAGAACGGTTTCTGAGAGTCAGCTGACGATACTTAAGGAATCTCTGGTCTTGAGTGCCCTTTGGCGTGACTGGACTCGTGAGTTCCACGTGGGCTGCATACTCGTGCAACCCTTCTTTCACCTCCTCAATTGAGGATCCTGCGCTGAAGAGGCCGCAAATCCAAGAGACCACGCTAGTATTTTATATGGCTCTTTGTTTAATAATAAAGTAATGGGTCAAAATGGGTATCTATTGCCCATTTTGAATATGTGTTTTCGAGATTTCTGGTACCTATTCGTGTGGGGTATGATTTTCCACTAGATTTTGGACCCTGAATCGATTGGAATGGGTCCAGGACCCCCGTGTGTAAGAATTTGCAGCGTGTGTAAAATTAATTTCAGAGCCTTTTCGATCTGTCGTCGGAATCGAAATTGGTATCCTGACTGCCATATTAAAAGAAAGTCCTGAGACGAACCTCATTTCATGCTAAACTTACGCCAACCACTTCCTATTTTCTTCATGATTGTATCAAGCACGCAACTCCTCTCAGGACTCGATATTTGATATAGGAGAGTTGAATGATCCGATACATGACCACTTCATTCGGCCAACGTTACGTAAACCCTCTTACATTGGTTCCATTTGATTGAGTAGCTGCCGCAAGCCAATCTCGTTGTATCGAGCCGAATTAGAGCGTTTGATCAATCGAAAACTCCTTCGAGCGGAATGAAATCGTTGGATAGGGCGTTCTAAGGATAAGTTGCAACCAATTGTACGTGTAACTAGCTTGGACGCTCGTTGAAATCGATACACGAAGTAATTGGAAATGTAAATGGAAGTAAAATCGTTGCATACAAACTTTGCTTGACACTCAACTTTCACTCTCTTAAGTGCCACTTATTTTTCATCTTGTAATTATATTTTCTGCATTAAAATGTTCAAGTCACCCACGAGCTGTCCGTCCAGCCGACAATATGCCATTTCCTAATATGTCTGCACAATTCCCCAAATTAGTCCGATGATAATTTCCAGGACAGTTTGGGGTCCGAACCTCTCAATATTAATGGGAGTAAGCCTATGAAATCAAGAGCGGTTCCGAGATGGCCACAATATTCTCAACCAATTGATATTCGCCGGCGTAATTTGATTGCTCCCAAACAATCAGGCTTGATGGGGGTGAATTGGGGAAATTACACTAACTGCGAAATATCTCCGTTAGGGTTCTCCGAAGTACAACAAGAAAACTCTCAGATTTCAGATTAAAGGCAAGAAATCTTCCTATTTGTTCCCATGCTCATTATTGCCGCTCAAAATGAGACATACTCCGAGTCACTTTTATACGAGACATCTTCTGAAAACAGGGTGGAAGAAATGAGAGGAAAATTACGAGAATGTGAGGAAAGAGAGTTGTTGATAAATTGAGTCGGAGAGCGGACTTGACACGAGAGCTCACGTTTTCCACCGAATGAGAGAGTGAGGGATTGAGACTGGAGAGCCAGGTTCTTGACAAATTGTAATCATTAGGCCCGCCCGAGTCCACAGTCTCTCTGAATTCGGCTACAACCCTTTGAAAACCGCCCTTCGGGCACAACAAGCTTCGGTAAATTAGAATGGGTCTCCAATCTTCCACGACGATAAAATGTATCCCCTGCCATCCTTTATCCTACCGGTATTGAATCCACCATTTATTTCTAAGGCCGTCCTAGCTTCCACTCAATCGGACGGGGAGAAGAGGCAATTCACTTTGAAGGAAATATAGGTGCCTTATTCCAAGGGACACGACGTTTCTGCGGAGCAAGTAATCCTGCTGGAAACAGCTGAGAGAGAAATTTCGTTAAAAGTCAGGGTTCATAAACCCCGACGACCAATCCATACAAATAGCGAGGAATCAAATGTGGAGGACGCTGCTCGTTGAATAGGCGCCAATCGATTTCAGCAAACACCAGTTGATCGCAGGACGTTGGACCGCTGATTGCGCAATCAGACGAAACGATATCTCCACATTGAATTCTGCCTCGCTCTCGCCCTAAATGCCGGTATTACACCAGTTGGTGTACGTCAGAACAATGGGAGCCCAACAATATCATGTAACGTTATTCTGAGTCTGCAAACCGAGTCTGGTCTCTAGCATTTATCGTCAGAGATGTTGCAGTGCGCCACGAATTTCCTGAGACAGGAGAGTAACGGTAATGGCGTATGACGGGAGCCGTTTAAATGGGGTGAGCACGACCAGCGAATTAAAATCGGTAGTATATTCGCTCCATCTGTCTCCGTACCCCAGATGGACTGCCTGACCTGTTTTATTGCTTTAGCAGCTCGTTGATAGCACGAGGATTTGCCTACGTGGATTTGTTTGTCTCTGAGGAGTGTTGGTGTTGTGGAGGAAAGACGTGAATCTGTCTCCACAAGGGCAAAATTACGGTTACAATTTGAGGCTCCGCTAAAATGGCTGTTTTGCAGGCCATTTTGGAAGATTTAAACACGTTATAGAATGAATGGAATGAGCTGTGAGCATGATGTTGAGCACACCCTAGAGTGATAAGCGACGGTACCATCCTGCTGCGCTCTAGCGGCAGTTGAACGTAGGCTGACTTGTTGGACCAAATCTGAGTATTTATTAGAATCCCCCCTGAATATCAATGTTCAATTACTTGTTCACAACTTATTCATTTAATGTTGTTGTTGTTGCTATTGTAGAAAAAATGTGGTTGAGCACTCAAGCAGCAATTGTGAATTTGCAGTTTTCGTATTATGTAATACCTTTTACCGAATTTCGCTAGTAGTTTTTGGTTTTTGATTATATTGCTTGGTTTTCTCTGATGATCGTAATCATGAAGGGAGGAGATTCTTTTTGAGAGCACTCGAGTGATAAGCGATAAAACCATCCTGCTGCGCTCTAGCGGCAGTTGAATGTATGTTCACTTGTTGAACCATATCTGAGTAGGTATTCGAATCTCCCCTGAATATCAATGTTTTATCACTCTTTAGCGATTTATTATTTTTTGTTGTTGTTGATAAATTTCGAAGGGATGCTTTATACAGATTTTGGATTTTCTAATATTTCAAATTTTGCAATGCTTGGTTTTTCATGATTATGGTGATGATGGGAGCAGGTTTTGATTGAGACTCCCCCAGGCGACATGCTGAATTCATATCTAAAACCTCGTTCTTGGTTGGAGGCCCTAAAGCCCCCAATTCTTACACGATCCCGAACATCTTCATTTCGCTAATGGCGTCTCTGTATGCAGACGCTTCGTCGGCGACGTTCTTGAAGGAAAATAAGCTGAATGAGGTTTTCTGTTGGAGCACCCCCGCGAGCGAGAACCCACGAAAAAAATATAAATAACCGCGAAAGGAATTCGTTTAATCAAGTTGCTTCCCTTTGGCTGGAATTCTGAAACGTGAGGGAGGAAGTGAAATTAAATTTTGAGGTGAATCTTCTTCCCTTTACTACCTTAGAAGACACGACCGATCCCAAAGGGACTTGCCAAAGCCCATTCCCACCACTCTTGGGGTCCCGCATCTGAATTCCCGTGAGAAGTATTTTAGGAGGTAATTGAATTGGGTTTACTCGAACCCCTGTATCCTAGACTATGTTTCTTCAGACGGTCGTAAAAGTGTTCTCTATTTACTCTGTCTCTGTCGTGTGGTGGATGTTTCGTGTTCATTTTCCTACATGACTGTTCCCCACCATTTCCATGATGTCATCCAATCAAGTATCTAACATTATTGTAGAAAATTTTCGGTTGTTATTTATAATATACTGAATTTTTGTTATTTTGTTTCAGGTGAGTTCACAAACCTTTGACGTAAATCGCAAAAACAGCTGAAAGAACCGTAAGTAAGTGCTACAATCGTGCGGTTCCAGATCGTTTTCTAACATTCCAAATGTACTTCTCGCAATTTTTGTCCATATTATTGGAGCTTGGTCCCCGAAATCACCGAATTCGCTGGTTTTGGAATTATAGTAGAATCACGGGTTGGCAGAAATTAATTGGTGATTGGTCCATTTTCTAGACTCCATTCTGAGATGCTCATAATCCACGGCCTTCCTACTCAAGTCGTCTCGCATGAAATACGTACTTTCTCGAATAATCTACTTTTGCTGCTCAGTTTTGAGTCTTTGCCGCATCTTCTACGATGAATTTCGCGAGTCAACCAGCGGCATTCCTCGGCTGATTTATAGCTTATCAGTCGTAGTTCCTATCCTCGTTCCATAGTTCATAATACAACTGCAGACTTCTTACCTACCTTTAGTTGTATGTGTAAATCGTGATGCACAATGTTGTCAAATTTGCGAGAATAATTGAGAAAATGACCTCATGAAATCATAGGACTATTATTCAGAGTCTCATTATTATTAGTACAAGTAGAAAGTAATGAGAAACGAGATGAAAGTAAAAGATTATACGTAGTGGAGTATATCCAAATTATGTGTTCTATATGATAATCTGCAGGAAATAGGTAATTAGGCGAAATTTCATATTAGAGAGCAGAAGGATAATTTGTTGTATGATTGTATTTCATTCGAGTCGCTTCCCGATGCGATTCCCTTTCAGAATGCACTTTATTAATGCAGATCGAGTTGGGATAGGGTCAAATGGTTATTCTACAAGATAGTTGAATACCACACGAGTTGTGGTTATTATTTGAGAAGTGGCAGAATCAAAAATTATGGTGAAAAGGAACCAGTTTTCCTTCAGGTACCAACTTTGTTCGAGAAAGGGATTTCCCTGGAGAGAACTTTCCTCGCCTTACCTTTCACTATGGTTTTTTTTTCTTTTTCTTTCATCTCACCCTTGAAATTTTGATACGTATCGCCGTTAAAATACAAAAACCCCTTTCCACGGGGCCTTATCCCATTTTCTTGAGCCGACTTTTCACATTCCCTTTCCCCTGAACGGAATCCGTGTTTCGTGCCCTCACGTCGTGAATATTTACGAATTTTTCTCCCGGTACCAACGGCGGTGATTGTAACTGTCTATCCATACCGGGGAATCCGCTCAATTATTCGGGTTCCCCCCGCGGTATCATCAAGTTCCGTTGGGAGCTAGTATTATTGGCGTATTTTTTTTCCCAGTCGTTGACTCAACCTGAATCCACTCGGGCCGGGATAATCTTTTTAGACCGCTCGACCGATTCCTCATTCCTGGTCGACTTGTTCTACAAATGTTGAAAATAATTGCTCGCGGTAGTTCCGACCCGACCCGAGCTGAGATAACCGTTGGAGTTATCGATTACCGCAGGTTCAAACCGTGAATTAACTTGAACCCGCTCAGTGAAATCACGAAACTAACTGCACAAATGAACTGATATATTCAGCCATTAAAATAAAAAACCACAATTTCCTCACTCAAGACATATAGGGAGTAACATCATGGAAGAAGCGCTAGAACGTAGGCTCAGTCACCTTTCTAGTTGTGTCACAACTCCCCTTTGGACGATTTTATGTGGGAACTCGTGGGACTAAATAGTGGAATTCTATGCAGCGTTCTTAGTTGCATATAGTCAACGAAGTTGAGAGTAATAATTGAAAATGAGTTCCATGGCTCAATTAACGCAGTTCGGGTTATGAAATGGAGTTTCCCGGTCCGTGAAAAGTTCTAACACACTCATAAGTTCCTGTCGGCTAACAGCGGACAAAACTGGTGGTTTGGAAGCACCAACTCCGGACCCTGAACCCTTCGAATTGGCTTGTTGAATCGATAAACAATTTAATAACAAGGAGGCTCAAATTGAACTTCCTCGCTCGTCCAATAAAGGGAAAACGGTTTGTGGAAACGGTAGAGAAAGTCCCCGAGCAAATGAGAACCGCAGATACGGAACACGGACGAAACCGCTTTATGATTATTGCCAGCGATTGGATCATTTTACGTCGTTCAAATCGAGGAAGTGGGTTCTGGGATGGGGGTGCCGATGGTCCCGTTTACCGCGGGGGCTATCGTCCGTCCGGGATTGAGATCCGGCAAAATTCGATCAAGAATTATCTTCCTCCAGTTTGGGAGCGTTGAAAAGCTTCGACGACAGTCCATTAAGCTCTTCCGAAGGCATTACCATTTGAAATGGGCGGGAGGAATATTGAGTGCATTAAGCCAGTTACCGTGGAGTTTGACGTCCGGTACTGCTCGATTCAGAAAATATTTCACTTTCTAGATTCCACTCGGCGGAAATAAGGCGCCCGAAAAAAGAAAATATTATCATTTTTCAGTAATGCTGATAGATTCTCTCAATCAGTTATTCACCTTATATCCCATTTTATCTTAGTCTTATCGAAGTTCAGTGCTCCTAACTGTTCATAGTTATTTTGGTCATTTAATGGTGTCATTTCGTACTCTGTATCAACCGGTTCTTCGTTGTTAATGACCATGAAGAAATCTTCGGGGTGTTTAATTCCCCTTGGGTCTCTGAACTCACTAACAGTTTTACTTCAAATCGTTCACGAAATTAGTTGAAATCCGAGGAATAAATTCACCGCAGAAAAATAACAGGTAATTAATTTTTCCCAATAACATACTTGACCTTACGTAAAATAGTTGAAAATGTGTTTATTAAATCATGGTTTTTTGGACGCTGTATCCGATGAGATGGTCCCCGACCGATTGGCGCCCAGTGGAGGTGAGTATAAATCAAAATGGGCATCTATCTCCGTATTCAGAATGTGGGTTTTCGAGGTTTTAGGGTGCCTAGCGTGTGAGGTATCATTTTCCAATAAATTTTGGAGGCTGAATTGATTTGAATGGGGCTGAATGAATGAGGGATGCTCCATACTCACCCCACTCTTGCTCCATGGATTAATATACCATCGTGAAATGATTTGTAGGGTTTTTCTTTGGATTCGCCATGAATGCTGCGATGAGCCTCCTAGGCATTTTGGCTGTATCGAGTTTCCCCAAATAAGGTTTATTACGGCAGAAAAAGGTAAAGCCTTTTAGCGGAAGTTCCTCTAACGGAAAATATCCCTATATTCCTCGAATATTTTCAAGACGTCATACTTCGCTGAGTTGACTGAGAAGTGGGGATCATTTAATATTCCGAGGCTGTCGTCTTATATAGGCCCATCGAAAGGGGATGTTGGACTTTCAACTTCCCCTTAGGCGAATACCACGGCGTCTCTAAAAATGGAAGGAAGTGGTGCGAAAGCTAACTCGCTCTCAGTTACACAAAACTTAACTTCCACTCGGGTTTCCCAAGGATCAGAGAACAATGTGGGCATGTTCGGCAGTTTAATACCACTTTCAAAGGGGAGAACTTTGACAGAATTGGTGAGATTCGCGAGGCCCTGAGGGACGAATGCAATATTAATACGCGTGGGATGATGGGGAAGGTCCTGTTTCGCGATATTATGGCATACTCCGCTCGCCAACATTTCTAATTTGCGTCTTCCATAATCCACTCTCTTGAAGTTTCAAGTGTTTACGGTCCCCGTGCACAAAGCCGAGCCGAACTCAGGGAACGCGGAAGCCTTGAGACCACCATTACTGCAGAAACTCACATGGGTTCGGGTATTAATAACTGAATAACCGATCATTCAATTAAGTAGTTACTCGGAAGTGGGGAGAAATAACAACAACCATGAAGTTCTGAGAAGAAGTATCGGTCTGAGTTAATACGATTAAATACGCTAATCCGATTAAAGTAGACTATCATATTTGTACTATTGCATGAAAATTGCGGCATTTTTTCACCTTTGTTGCGAACAACTTTACTATTTTGACGTTTTCTTGCGACCAACTTTCCTATTTTGACGTTTTCTTACGACCAGCATTCCGATTTTGACGTTTTCCTAATTCACATTTTACCCTTAAAGAATAATCAAGATGCTCGTTTCCTGTTCCATTACATTGATTTTACTTTATCATTTAATTCCAACTATTTTTCAACTCTTGTTTTGGATTTATTATCGTTTTGATACATTATTTCTATTGAAGTCGTACGCTATTAATATCGTATCGATCAAAAAACAAACATTTTCCTCCAAATTATTACGTCTTCAAGCGTGTAATACGCATATTCTGAGTTCAAAACGTCCGTCTGCCGTCTAGTATGTGATACCTTACTCCAATTACCCCCTTAAGCAAGGTCTACACATAATACTAAACCATTGAAGAATAATTTTCAGTAACTTGTAACGCTATGTATGTTTTCTGTAGACTCAAAACATAATCCCTGCCCAAGCCATAACGTCAACACCAATGACATATTCAGCAAATAGCAATAACGAGTCGGTAAATGCCATCATTTTTCTCAATTATACTAACCTAACATTTGTTTTACGAGCCTCAAACTCGTTCTTGAACTCTCCTTGGTTGAGGTTTGCTATAGTTCGCATAGTGTTTAGCTTCCCTTCACGTGAATTACGGCGGATTAACATATTCTAATATTTTAGTCTTTTTCTTATCTACTTCTGTACAAGGCAACCCGTCGTTGGTCACGCGAATTTCTTAGATCTCCATGTTCCTTGAAGGAAGTTATTTTCAGTTAGTAATGGAAGAAAAAATGTGCGCTTGCTCTTTTTCCGGTTTTACTTCTAAGTTTTTCTCTAAAGCAACAACTTAAGGGAAGGTGATGTTGCGATAAGGGTTTCATATAGACTCCTTTTCTATGTGCAGAATGGCCGCTCCAGCACCGCGTTTTTGCTAGTTATTCCCTAAAGAATCATCCCTTGTTTTCCTATTTACTCTGCCAAAAAAGGATATTCCGAACAAATTAAATGCACTAAATTGAAGGGTTGTCCGGTAATTTCTCAGTGTATTCAGCGACAAATTTATATTTTCTGTTGATAAATTTGTTTTAATTGTGATGAGCCGTGTACCAATCAATTTTAACACGATTTTTGGTTGGTTATTCCTTGAATGATCAACCTATGTTTTCATGCACATAGTCAATATCTCCGATTTTTTTATAAGTTGTTGTTACTTGTGTCGTGCTTCTATGCTCTCAGGAACTATTGACATCCTTCTATCTTTCAATACATTTTGTGTAATCCTAGTTCATATTTTAGAGCATCACCTTACATTAGCGATACAAGATAGTGACGTAGGGAGCGCCCTCTAGCTCAGTTTTTGAAGAGCGTTGTTAGCGCCCTAGCAGTGGGAATTGTAAAGTCTCTAATAGGCGCATATGCTAGGATCATACGAAATTTATATGGTGGAACTGTTTTAGCAAAGAAACTGATGAAAATCAGAATGAATTCCGGAATTCCGCCGTTGTTAGTAACAGCAATTAGTAATCGTATTGTCTTGCGTAATCCTGTCGCCCTGCATAGAATCTTGAGAATATCCGAATTTATAATTATTTCTTTGTGGCTAACCTTACTCATAGAACGCTTGGGTGGGCTTAGAGAGAGCTCTGTTTCCAACGCCTGTCAAGAATTATCTTCGTCATTCATGGCCCTTTAAAGGGTGGAAAAAGTTACCCTCCTCAAAAACTGAATAACAACCTCAGTCCTGACTCTCCCCACGGGAATCACTTCTATTAAAGCTGCAGATCTCTGCCCCGTTTCTTCTCACTTTCTCGGGTTAGGAAGGAGCTGGGGTTGGAGGAGCCAAGAAATTGAATTTGACAACCGCGCCGAAGGGATAGGAAAAAAAAAAAAAGTTCAAGGGTTGTCGTGTAAAAAAAGGGACCTCCGCAAGAAAGTGAAAAACTTTGTTTTGATGGCAAAGGGAGGAGAGGGAAAAGGCTTATTCCGGAACCTTCCATCCAGCCAGGACCACTTGTTCTACCGTACGACCTCGTTCCTTCCTCTAACTCAGGTCAATAGCCTTGGAAGACTCGTAATGGGACCTCCGAAATCAGTTTTCTACAAGGTTTGCGAATCGTCAACCTAATAAAAGGGGACTGTTCGGAACGAAGGGAGAACTTGAAGCATTGGAATCCGAAGAGAACCTTTTCTAACTTGCGAGTCTTTCAACAGCACTAGTAAGTCGCGAATTAGGAGGAGGTTTTGAAAAATTTTGTTTACATAGTATGAAGTGGCGGCTTTATGGAGTACGTTGAATTCTGGGATCCTAACGACGTGACCTTTGTTTTCTTCCTTTTTAAATGGCTTCTCATTGAATGCAGTTCAATGGTATAGAAGATTCCGAAGACTGACTAAGCTAGATCAGAATGTTGACTAACCATAAAACATAAAAATTATTCTGTAATTTTTTTTTTTTTTTTATGAGCTTTTATCTTATTTAATGTAGATTCATCAATTTGGCTTACGTAACGATGATGAGCGAATAGGTAGTCTAAATAGAAGTTCCCTCGTCTCCCCAACCCCATAAGGTGTCTAAATATCCACAATAAGTATTATTTTTTGAAGAAGATAGGAATCATTTTTCAATGTGAGTATTTTTTGGTTCACATTCTCCTCGGATTCACTTTCTGTCTAATAAATCGTGAAGACGTTTCGGCCCCATACGGAAAGATCTCCAAAAAATCGCGCATTTTTTTGCTTTTTTTCAGCAAAATTTGACTCCATTCTGACGCTACCGCCGCTCTCGACCCTAATTGTTCAGTTGTGACCACATTTTCGACTCACTTCTCGATATAACTTCCATTCGAATTTCTCTCGTATTAAGCGACACTTTCAAAACATTGGCACACTTCCCCGGGACCACCCTCGCGTTTTCGATTTGATTTATTGCTCGTACGCCGCCTAAAACTGTCACGAACTCCTGTCACACACTCGGAAGTGAATTTTGTAAATACCGTCATTCGAGAACGCACCTGTGCTCTGAAAAACAGTCACCGATTTCACATGTGACAAAAGAGATTCTGGCACAAAATTTTCCTGAGTTCGCGCTTTTCCCTTCTGATCAGCACGAAACTACAAGTACCATGAATTGTTATGAAGATAATTATTGCAGGTTTTATCAATATTGATGAGTACTAAAAGTACGTTTTATATTAGGAATCAACTACGAGTAGTATATCTACAAATAAATTGATTTCATAGTTCTGTTGCCTCCAGTATCCTCACTCCCTTTGATATCCTTTAGGCTATAGTTCCTGCTCAACGCTTCAAACGGAATTGAACAAAGGGAGTACTGGTTTGGATTTTCCCAAGAAACTTTGGTAAATACAGGGAGACCGCCAATTGGTTTGATTCGCTTTTAAAAGACGAACGATGACGGTGGGGGCTTTTTGTTGTGAATAGCTCGTTTCCTCTGAACAAGATATCACATTATCTCGAGAGGCTGTTCCCCTCACAATCGAAGTGATGAAAGTCGAGCGATAGAGGTTCGCATTCCCCTTCACGACAGTATTTCCCCGCTTTTCTGCTCGAACAATCGCAAACTTCATTACGCTTTGTACGAGAAATGCTAGAACAATCCAATTCTCCACCTTCGACAAACCTGGTGGCCTGGAACTGAAAGGACCATTCGCGGGTCGAGGTTGCCAGGTGGTTCAGTGGTAGCTTGTCGTAAGTATTGAGAATTTGAGAGAACCCGCAAATCAACTGAAGTCTGTTATAAGTTAGTTTGGATGGTGTTCATTAGGAACATCACCGAATGTTTGATTGTGACAACTTGGGGCATATTCCTAGAAACTCTTCACTCCTTCACTCTGCACTCTGTGAATCCCTAGCCATCGCTTGAGAAGTAAAAGTTGTAGGTTAGACAGAGAATTCAATCACTTACTGCTATCCTTGTTATCACAACATACCCCCATTGTTGTGTGGTGATGGTCGAGAGTTCGGCTCATGAAGGTGTCTTGAGCGCGAGGAAGGTTACTGTAAAACAGGTTACTCTTCAAATAGCTTAGCGTTTTGAGTAGAATAAGAGAGTTAGAGCGAAAGGTTTCTAGGAACTTGAAGTTCTCCTACTTTTCATAATTTTCAAAGTGAAGAGTATGAAGTCATGATTTGCAAAGTGAGGAGAGAAAAGTTCCTAGGAATACACCCCTGTACTGATGTCTTCTGCGACGAACACCCACACTCCTAGTCAGGTCGTTTATAAAGCGCTATCGTAGTAGAAAAGATCATCAAACACAATCATACGTCTTACCTACTGTATTGATTGAGTTCACGTCATCCACATCATTCCGTGATTAACCATCATCTCTCAGCTGTGGCGTTTTCAGATTCAAATCAGTTGATATTCTCTCTTCTGATGGGTTTTCTCTTTTCCGGATGATACGTCGAGTCAGGTGATAACACAAAAAGCCTCGAACAGGGCAAAAAAATGACTCCCTTCGCCGTATTTAGCTTGATAGTAAATCGTCTGCCCTAATAGATGCCCTGAGCACGCCAAGGGTGTGGTTCGGACACACCCTTCAAGGGTCGAGGGCTTAACCCTGGGTTTTTTTTTTTTTTTTTTTTTCCTCGGTTAGTTGTCTTAGAAGTGGTCATCAGTGGGCGTGCCCTGGTCGAAGGAATCCCTACTTTACGCCAAAGCCTTCCGAAGCTTCGGTTACATTTTGTTCAATATCCGCCCTCTCCTGCCCTTCACCTGTCAAGCCCTTTTGTTTACCTTCACTTCCACACCACTCTATCTTCTCCCAATTCACAATCGATACCTTCGGGGACCCTTCTACTATCTGTCTGTGGAAGGCATCGGTTCTTGTATCTCATCTGTCATCGTGTTTGACCTCTGGCGACCGTTTCTGTATTCCCTTCATCGTCCGATTTCGTCCTTGAACTTCAGTTTCGGCGTAGCTGGTTCCATGTTGATTTATCTCGTGCCTGGTTTGGACATGAAATCCAAATTGTTCGCCATTGCGTTTCACGAAAACCCTAATATCCTATACGAATCGCAAATAACTGAAGTGTCCAAATTAATCGTGATCCCCTGTTAAGAAGGTCAAATCAGGACATTGACCACATTGGGATTTTTTATTATTTTTTTATTTTTACGCTGAATCGATTCAGGTGGTCTCAGATCGATTGCTGCACACCGGAGAACGTTACTCACGAGTCAAGATAGTAACTTTGAAAATCAGGAATTTCAAAAAAATGTTCTCTTACATTTTTTAAGTTATTGTTGAACAATGAGCTCGTCCCTACGTTAGTGAAATACATCTAGAAGAGCTGTTTCACCTCCATTCCTGAGTGACGGGAAGCACATATAGAATGTGATTTCATCCATAGTACGCCCACATTCGACTTCTTTTAAAACCATTGACCAGTTCTTGGCGTGAGGCTATGTTTCTTGATGATTTAGCCGATCAAGCTTATTTAGTTTCTCTACACAACTTCTGTTCTCTCTTCCCTTCTTCAGTCGCCATCAACCAGACATACATGGATTTTATGGCAGCGCCTGCGAAATTCTTCCCCTTTCAGGTTTAGAGTTCTTGGAAGCACTTAATCTGGGTCTACGGAAACGAGGGTGTCTTCTCTCTAATTGGATTTTGCTGCAGAGTAAAGTACCTGAAGACAAGAGGATGAATGAGGACGAAACGGGAAAGTGAAACGCATTCTTGAACACGAGTAGGTGGAGCCTCGGTTGAGTATACGCGCCTAAGTCTAACAAAACTAGCTTCATTGAAATTAACCTACAAACTGTGCTACAGCTCTCACTGTCGGAGGAGAGTTAGTAGGTAATACCACAACTTGGCGCCAACTCCCTATTCCATCCCATTTATACGTTCCCCGTCTAGGTTGTTAATTAGACTGGACTCTTGACTAGGGTTGTCACCTTCCTACTCTACTACAGGACAGTTTTGTTTCCCCTTCGACTTTCCGTGAGAGCACTCTTGAGTGGAGCTGAATTGACAATTTGGAAAAGGTAGCAGAAACTATCATTTCCATTTTCCCCTTCTATTATTTTAGAATCCACGAAATTGAAATTCGAAGAAAATCACACAAACTTCACAGGACTAGGCGACAGTTATTGTAAAATTGTCACTATAGGGTATATATCAGACCTGTAAAGCTACGTGGTTCACAGCTTAATGCATTTAACCATCAATTAAATAGGTACTTCATCAACTTTTTTTCTAGTTAACCCTAATTTGAAACAATGACCTATTGAGAAATCTTACCGAATTTTTCTCACTTTAAAACAACTGTGAAATTGAAAAACGCTGCAAATTCTTTCACACGGGTTGGTTATTCCTCGCACCAGGCGCATGATGACTCATTTCTTCAACATGGGGGAAACAGTGGGTGTGGCCGGTCCCGGACCCATTCCAATCGATTCAGGGTCCAAAATTTAGTGGAAAACGATACCCCACAAGCCTAGGTTCCAGAAATCTCGAAAACACACATTCGAAATTGGTGAATGGGCACCCATTTTGACCCATATCCTTATCCAGAGGGCGCCAACCGTTCCGGAACCCGTCTCATAGGATTCAGCTTCCAAATTTAGCTTCCAAAATTTAGTGGAAAATGACAACCCCACACGGCCCCAATTTTGGGCCGATTTGGAGAGATTGACATTTTGCATGAAAACATGCGTTAATTATTCAAGGAATAACTAACCAAGTTTAGTAAACCTGTCGTGGGAGGAGTGTAACTACTGTTGGCTCAGCATGATGACTGAATACGTTTTACTTGATAATCGGGTCGTTGAATGAAAATGTAAAGCTAACAAAAAGAAGACTTCTTTCATTCTGTGTGAAATCATGGCTGCATTTGTGCTGAATAAGCTGTGCTCAAATTTGGCAAGTTGTGAGATAGTACTTCTTAATATAACTTGAATCTCTGTTATTATTACGTATATTTCGAGGAGTACGCAATATATTGCGTCCGGAAACGCCTCTGCTGACGAAGCAAGGCGAATTTAATCCGCCGCTTCCCCCTTCACCCGGCGGAGTCGAGAACAACGGTTGATTCGCAACGCGATCGCCTTGCTTCATCAGCAGAGCCCGGAATAAAATCCTGACAAGTATTATTAACAATTTTGAAGTTTCAGTATTGAATGCCCGCTAAATCATAATGTTCTCAAGTAACTAGGAGTTGTGAGCTGTCCTTTGAATTGCTTAGGAGTAAGCTTACTGCTTAGAGGAGTGGTGGTGAATGGGTCTGAGACGTGGGTTTCTCTTCAATATGTTCATATTTATCCCTGGGGAATGAATATTTTGCATTGATGTTGAGTGGGTGACTACTCTAGAAGGAATCTCCTATACGAGCATGCAGGGGAGTTTCTTCAAGTGCGCATTAATTATGCGATTCTCCCTCGAAGTACTTCCAATGGATCACGACGTGAAGAGCAAGAAAAGGCCGCAGGGTCAAACACCCAAGAAGACCCGACGGTCTTCGTACGATGCAAGGGCAACCCGTTATCTTCCCTCTCCGCGAGCACGGCCAAGACACGTTTTAAAAGGTTCCTCCGTTAGTTCGCCCAGATGGCTAGGACGTCCTACATACCCCCCCTACAACATCAACATGCTCTTCTCCAAGTCTCGTCCATCAGATCCTCCCGTCTTCAACCGACTAAGGAGCTGTAATTACGATGATGTCTCCTCGATGGCTGGCAAAGACCCAAAAGTAACACGCTGAGGAACGCCCTGAAACCTCATTTTCCCATTCTTCATTAACCACGTGCCAATATCGTGGCACATTTTTAAGATTTATAAATTTTGCAATTTTTATGAGGGTGATAGCTTTAACCCAATCAATCATCACTCACTTGTTACTGCTCGCAATTTTCATATTTTTATGATATTTGATTAACTCCCAAAGCAAATATGCTCCATGTAGCGTATGAATTAGCCAACAACACGCGAGCAAGTAATAATGAATTTCACAGCAGAAACATTATTGAAAAGTACAAACGATAAACTATCGGACCGTTTTGCGTGCTTTTATAGGATTTTCTCTTCTATTTTGTGGCAACCAATTAAACCCTTCTGCATAGAGCATAACTATCATTTCCTCCTTCTTTCGTTAGTATCTTCGATATATTTATGATACATGGACTCTGAATCATATACGAGAAAGGTGTTTCAGCTTGTATATTCTTTCTCTAGCTAATTATGTTCCAATTATGCCAAAAACATAAGCGTGTGTAGTAATTTACATTCATTGGGTGTGAAATAATTCACTAATTATACTAAGAGCAACGAAAACGAGTATTTTGTTGTATACTTGGCTGCTCTTCGTGTTGAGGTAAGAGGCTTTCGTGAGAACGACGACAGCTGACACTAACTTAAGCTTTGTGGAATTTAGAGGAATTTCTCTGTGAATACTCTCAACTGAAGAGTGAAATGGGGTAATAAATTATGTTTCCTTATCGTTATCATTTTCGAAAACGGTCTGTGATCGTAGTATCTTCTTATTAAATTTCACGAACGTTTCTAACTGTAGTCCTTTTCAGCGTAATATCAAAGCGTTTTGACACTAATCTTTAAATAAAAACTATAAAAGTTACTGTTGATTATCAGAATTTCGTTGTTTCGACGTTTAGTGCGTGATTGACATTAATTCAATTATCAGTTGTTAAGTTAATGAACTTGAATTCATTTAAGTTGATAAAAGGAAAATGTGCTCCAATAACGATTTTAACGTCCTCTCGTTTAGCTCTAGTTGACTTGGCGGAAATCTAATTAACATTTACCTCTTTATCGAGAACGGCGAGGCTGGTGGTGCTGTTCAGGATAACAGCTTGCAACTCATCCTCTCGACTTAATTTCCAACACTATCAAAACGTTCTGCTCAAACTAAAACTAAGTTTCGGGATGGGCGGCCCTTTTAAATTAATTATTCTTCGGGAAGCAGTTGACTTTAATCCATTGTTTCATCATAGCACGGACTATTACTTTTGGGCACTGAAAATAGCTTAATCTGCACTATGAAAATTGATTTCATTTTAGTTTCAGGAAAATCATATTTTACCGAGGATGGTGAACCAACTGTTAATTGGTCAATCTAACCGTGAAAAACACTTTTTTGTGGGCAGGATTTAATTGAAAAAGTTCCTTTTTCTCTCAGTAAACCTAATCGGCCATTTTTTTCGACACTAAGACCAGCTACTTGTTACCAAAATGGTCCAGAACGAATAATACTCGTACCAGCATGGGACACATGGGTTGTTGGTATGCAGTCTCTTCCTAAAGTCCTGTTTAAATAAGTAATAGGGAATAATAAGGTATAATAGTTGTATCTGAATATGTCACGTCACAGACTTATTTCTGTTTATAAATAAGTATGAGGAAAATGGAAGTTCTGCCTATCATCTGCTGACTGATAAGAACATCCTTCTGACATCCCCTTCCCCCTCTGACGTCACATCCACGGCCTCCATGACAGTGGCTAGGGTAGCAAGCAAATCAGGGTTCCAATTTGCAAGGTTATCTCTTGAAGTAGGTAGTTAGGTATTACTTGCTGTATTTTTTTATATTACAGTTGCTCGAATATTAGCCCTGATAATGTTCCGATCATTAGATTCTGCCAAAACTCGAATTTCGGGGTATTTTAATTTATTCTAATTATCAGAATCGATATTGGGTGATAAGGGGCTTTATGGAGAGCCTAAACACAACCATCATACAGTAAACCAATTGCCCAAATAATTTTTGGCAGGTTCTAAGGGCAAGTTCTAGCAGTATCATGGAAAATACCTGCCTACCTCATAGGTTAACCTTGCAAACTTGATCCTTGATTTGCTTGTTGGGCTGGCAACACTGTCATGGAGACGGTAGATGTGATGTCAGAGGGGGGCTCTTATCAGTCAGCTGGTGATAGGCAGAACCCTCATTTTCCCTCTATTTAGGAATGTGAGACTCAACATTGATTCTCATAAGAAACATAAAACAATCCAATTGTTCTTCAAAATAGTGTAGGATTTAGGACTTTGGCCGCCTGGATGTTGGAATGTTTTCATATGGAGCGTCTAAAATCTCTAAAGGAGCACGTAGGATCTAGTTGTAATATAGTTCGATATCCACTCACCAAAAGAGTTTTCCAAAAATGGTTTCGTGGCTCCTAAGATAACCATCATGGAGGAATTCAAAGTGTTCTTCCAAGGTGCGTCATTATTGTTACACTTGAGCCAGTATCGTTGCACAGGTACCTACCAACTCCTTTTGAAGCGACGGTCGGAGAAAACTATAATCACGTCCAAGGGCCGTTTTCGAATTTTATTGTAGCTGTTCGAAGGCCTTTCACCATCTTGCGGTCTGTTTCGACGCTACCTGTTATTCGAACGCCTGGTGGTTTGTGAATTCATGCGAGGGTGAAAACTCTTGAAAAGGCTGTGTGACTTTCTCTTTAAAAACAGTAAGAAGAAAAGATGAAACCTCCGATAAAAATGTAAAGTTTTCCGCAGTCATGTTTGATTAGCAACTCCCCCATCACACCACTCGTCCTTATCCTCACTCGGTTGTCCCAAACGGCCTGAATGGTCCTGTATCAGCGAACAAAACGACCCAGTTCCCTTATAGGAAACACCCGAACCGGGTTAAGACCGGAAAAGAGAAGGTTTAATCAAAACTTTTTCCAAGCGGTGGAAAAGTCTGTTCTCTACTCCGTTTCCCGTGTTGAAGCGTCTCTGAGAACCATTTCCAGCTAGAAAACTCTTCCCACTTCTCCCAGCGTTGGGGAATTGCCTGCGATGAGGCACCTAATAATACGTAGTTTCTACCTTTTGCGTGGAAGGGAGACGAAAAGAAAGAAGAAGCCATTTGATATAACTGCTACCGACCCGGTTTCGTTTATCAATTTATTGGATTATTAGAAGTTTTGCTCCTCTAAAGCTCACAGTTGCTTGTAGAAGCTACGTATATATGGCGAAAATGATCATTTTGTAAAGTGTGCTCTTAGTTTCGTGAGAGACGGTTAAATATCTCACATATTTACATGAATTGATGAGCCTCTAGTGCGACTTTTGGATCGTTTACGTAATTGAAAACTTCGTTGTTAGAACTTTGTCAACTAGACAGGATCGACTTTGTTTTCACAGTCCTAATTTAACCGTGAAAAGTTTTACTAACAGCACTTACCTACCCAATTAGTGCGATTCGGTCAAATAGATACATACGAATTATCTCCAAATTGGGGTTCCCGTCGCACCTTAAATTATCGAGATTGGTGACAGTACTTCTATATTAGCGCTTCTGTATTATTTGCTCGTTATCTGGCAGATTGTTGGGGTAGAAAACGCGAAATCCGGCATAAGTGAAGGGGAGTCGATTAAATCACCAATTTTCGCTGATTAAATTACCTCTGTCGGTACGCTGACCGAAAAATACGAGAAATCCCGAGCTTTTAGGTATTCACGCGCTACTATATGTAATCCTGCCAGAGGTCATCCTCTCCGATTGGCCCCGAAATTTGACTGTATATGACGTTTCTCGAAATCAAGAACCAAAATGTCATTCTCAAATTTCGTCAGGGATCTTTTCCTGGCACTTGTTGGTCCTCGAAAACTTTTCAGGCTGATCGGGGCAAATTTGGGCGGGGTAGGGGTCAAAATGTGTATTTCGAAAAATGGATTTTCGAGATTTTAAACAATCTGGACGTGTGGGGTATAATTTTCCACTAAATTTTGGACGCTGAATCCAATGAAAAGGGTCCCAGAATGTTTGGCACCCACTGAAAGAGGTTATGGGTCAAAATGGCTGTCTATTACCATTTTGAATATGTGTTATCGAGATTTCCGGTACCTAGGCGTGCGGGTCATGATTTTCCACTAACTTTGGGACGCTGAATCCAATGAGACAGGTGCCGGAACAATTGGAGCCCTCTGGATGAGGCTATGAGTCAAAATGGGGGCCTATTTACCCATTTCGAATGTGTGTTTTCGAGATTTCTGGTACTTAGGCGTGTGGGGTATCGTTTCCCACTGTATGTTGGACCCTGAATCGATTGGAATGGGTCCGGCACCCGCCACACCCACTGTTTTCCCCATCCATTTTATCCATGTTGAGGAAATGAGTCTCCATGCGCCTGGTCCGAGGAATAACCAACCCGTGAGTAAGAATTTGCAGCGTTTTCGTTTATTGTAAAGAGCAGTTAAGGAACGCCCTGAAAGGGGATTTCTTTGTCTCTCGCCTTCTATCACCTCTCACTAGTCTGTATGCTCTTTTTTTCTTGGCGATGGAGTATTCACGCAGATGATGCGCGATATCGTCGAATATTTCGACCAACTCGACCGATTTATTCGGGCGTTGCAGGTTCTGACTCGTCTTGGGAGTTCATTGTACCAGTTGCCGGTGCGGATAACCACTGTTATCGTGGTTATCTGTTGTATTCGTGTTTTCATCTGTACACCTGCTATTCAGTGATGATTTATTGGCTAGTGCTCCCTGAAGTCCATACTGATACCGTGGTGGAGCTCTAGGAGTACAGCAGTTGTGCCTACCCAACATACAACTGCGCCCACTCGCATCTTACAAGAGGAGAAAAGTTTTTTTGTGTGAATGACTATTCACGAGCTCTTTGTTGGTGTAGTCCAACATGTTGCTAGTACCGTACACTACCCAGATGTGTGCTGAGAGCCGTTGTCGCGACCCATCCAAGGTTCCTGTTCGAGCAATGACAATCCACCTGCGAGTGGACTTCGGTTGACCACAAACCCCTCCTTGTACAGGTGCGCCCTCCGGTGACGCTGACCCACGTCCAAGGTGGGTCCAGGGTCGACAGTATTACGTGGGCACTCAGCAGGATCGAGCATCGTGTTCTGGCCACATTATCCCACGAATGCCGGACGACCAGACATGCGGTTTCGCGAATCACCGTGACGGCTTCCCTATAAAACTGCGGGAGCTCAGTATTCTGAAATCCCAACTCCGGACAATTTTCGGACGTACAGATAAATCTTCAGCGTTTTTCCTTCGTCAAATCGTTGTCAAATACCGCTTCTCAAAACAGCTTTCGTTGGCAACTGCGCACGTTTTTTCAACAAGTCGGTCTTGAATTCCAACTCGCCTCTCAATTCTCGACTTCTGATGATATCCACTTTCACGAAAACACTCTCATGCCTCGGCTTGAGAGGATTCTCGCTCACTAACGAGATAGAAACAGCAAACAGCTTCAAGTACCGGGTGGAAACAATGGGACTGATGCGAGAAGTAGCCCTGAAAAGAGACCGAACAAAGGCCGCTTATACAGAAAAACCAACCATCCGAATTACTGAAAATCTGAGAACGTTGTGAAATGAGCGAAAATGTTCTGAAGTCGGAGGTTAGATGAGAATAAGCAACGGTGAGCTTCGGAAAGGTAGACGTAGGCTTTGCTTTATCGTTTTCTACGGTTCTTTATGACTACTCTGTGAGGATATAAGTGGTCTCTGAGACAATAACTTTGATCCACTTGAAAACCGACCTCCTCCAAACTATACCATTCTAATGCGGCTTTCAAGTACGTACTGTTTCCCTCGATCCTCAGTATGAACAGTATTTTTACTCAGTGATCCGCTGAAATGTCTAGCAATTCAAAGGGCTCTTTTGTTATTAACGGTGATAAATCTACGTTCTATATATACTACAGATGATTATTCCTTGAATACATCTTGGTCAGGGACCTCCTTCTGGCTCTAGTTGGTCCTTGAAAGTTTTCAGACCGATCGGACCGAATTTGGGGTGGATATGGGTGAAAATGTGAATTTCGAAAAATGGATTTTGAGATTTTTTGCAATCTAGGTGTGTGGGGTATCATTTTGCACTAAATTCTGGTTGCTGAATCCAATGAAAAGGGTCCCAGAACGATTGGCACCCACTGGAAGAGGCTATGGGTCAAAATGGCTATCTATTACCCATTTCGAATGTGCGTTTTCGAGATTTCTAGTACCTCGGCGTGTGAGGTATCATTTTCCACTAAATTTCGGACCTTGAATCGATTAGAATATGCTGAGGACACTCCTCACTCATTATTTTCCCCATACCTCTGCTCCAAGGAATTGATAAACCATTTTGAAATAATTTGCAGCGTTTTTTGCTCTGAAAATTGATCGAATCGACACTTTTTTTCCGAACAACGTCCACAATTACTTTCTCCAATTGCCAGTTCACGGACGACCGATGTTCTTTTAAAACTTCTCATTACACGTTTTCAATCACTAGAAAAACAAATTACCACTGCAATATAACAGCGTCTCACATAAAGTTGGCAAAGTGCGGTAAACGCGGTCGACCGTTTCAGAAACTGTGGGTTATTTGAAACTCGCCTTCCGTGTCGTTTGCTTTCCGTTTGAAATCTCTGCGGTTCTAAGGTATAAACTCACTCGTGAAATGGCTAAGACACTGAATTCAAACAGTAATAACTGCCGAGTTATGAAGGCGGTTGAATAGCGCGAGTGTTCGAGTAATAGAATTGCGATTGTTATTTTGACTTACGAAGAAGGTGCTTCCAATCGGGAAGGGGGTTCAAAATTTGAGCGAAATGGGTGATTTTAATTCGGTTTTTGAGCTTTTCGGGTCTTAGATGAGTGGGGTATCCTTTTCCACGAAAATTTGATGCTAAATCGACTAAATTGGGTCCCGGACCGACTCCGGGCAAACGCAGGACGTTACTTGCGGGCTAAAAATGGTATTTTGAAGATAACTCTTCAAAACCGCTCTTTAATTAAACGGAAATAAAATTTTCTATTTAATACCTACTTGAGAAACCTCGATAAATGATGCGCTTTCTGCTCCTTTCGTCTTCTTTTTCTCGTCTGAGTTTCGGGTCCGTAGAACAACAAACGCATTACAAAGTTATGTAATAAGAAGACAGTTTTATCGTTACATTTTGCTAAAGAAAACCCCTGGACATTATAAATGTAAATATTGAATTTGATGACACGGGATATGTTGTTGGTTTACTCGGTTTACTCACACATTTAGATTACATTCTCATCTCCGTTTAAAGTATAGTAATAAGGTTTAAATGAATTTCAAGAAGGGGTTGAAGAGAGAGGGGTAAGTGAGGTAGTCGGTACCCTCACAATTCCCTCCACCGCAATGAGACGCAGCCGGTCCCCACCTTTCTACCAACACCCTAGCCTGGCCATCATAACCTTCATTGTGAAGTATACATCCCCACAAATTAAATAGAATACGAACAACAGTAACAAATCACCTCGATTAATCGATTACAATCTCGAGATCAGCTTTATTCAATTGCCAGATAACCTGAATCGATTTGACCCTCGAAGGGTGAAACCTCGTAGGTATTGGACTGATTCAACTTAATTCACCTATTGCCAACCAGCGGAGGCTGATAACACGCAAAGCCATAGCAATCAGCTACTACATTGAGACGGCAAATTCAATTTTCCCCTTCCCTCCGCAGTTTACACACCGATGTTGTCGCCTAAATCGAAATGCTTCAGAGCTAAGAGAAACCGATTCATTTAATCTTTTGAACAAAGGTGGGTGACGTCTCGTGGAAGGAATAAAATACAACTGTCAGGCACAGTCTCCTTCGGGGTTTGTTCTTATAGGGGAAAATAACTGAATATTTCATCAAAGTTTAGATGTAAACGAGGACAACTCTTTTGATTCGATCTCGTGTTATTGATAATGGAGATATTTGATCGTTTGATTCTCTTCTTTTCTATTAAAAAAATGAAAATCATAAGGAAACCCCACCTCTTCTCATAAAATTGTTGTTTTTATGCTTTTGAAAAGAGTCTTTGGCCCAAAGACCATTTAGGGACCATTTCAATATATAAAATGAGATTTAAGTCGTTGCTATCAGCCAAATATATTTTGTCTTACTATAATTTGACGATATGTTTCATTTTTGTAGTATTTGGAAAAAAGGTTTAAGCTACCGATGTGTACGTATGCCCGGCGTCAGATACATGAACAATTGGTAGGTACCGATTTTTTCGATTATTGCTCAAAAATTTGACTTCTTGCTTCTGAAGATGTATCTGTACATTCAAAAACCGAAATTTTCGTCCGGTTTTTTTTTTTTTTTTTTTTTTTTCAAGTTTGACGTTTTTCTGTAACTCTTTTCTTGGACTTTCTGCTTGAGGAACCCTTGACCTTGAAGGTCCTTGACTCTAAAGGGATCAAGTATGGGTGAAAACGAGTACCTATTTTGAAACTGGAAGTTTGGAATTCATACGATCTAGACGTGTCGAGTGTCATTTTCCACTAAATTTGGGACTCTGAATCTATTCAAATGGGTCCTGAACCAATCGATGCCCACTACATGTGATTACCTATCAATAAAGAGGGACAGCAGTCACCTCCTGTTAAAATCAATGATCAGATTATGATTTAAAGCAGGGTTAGAACTAATTTTGATGAATTATTACGTTCTTATCTTCTTGGAGAAGTTCTTATCTTCCGTAACCTTCGGAATTCCTCTGTATGATCTACTGTAAAGAGGGTAGACGACCCTGACATGAGGGCGTGTCATGCAGAGTCCACCTAACTGAGCATATTATTCATGATTTGCGATCCATTCCTGTAATAAGGTTTAGAGATGACGCTAAGACGTAAGCAACGTGAGATAGGTGTTGTGGGAAAAGGAGGTGATTTTCTGTTTTCGAGTCTTGCCGCACCCAAGCATCACCGTCGGATTTATGACTTCATAAAACCCTGGGAAACCTTATTGTCTGCGCGTCCGAGATGAGTAAACGCGTTGCAATTCTTCGGCAACTGTCAAATATCCCTTCCGTCTACGAGAAAACCAATACAATCTTTCTGGAGTTTCGTCCTTTTTGTTCCCACGACGTTGACTCAGCTTATTCGGCCGAACTACGATCGCCAAATACCATCGTGTTCACTCTGTCCAACATTCAGCTTTCACTTTTTACGAGAAAATTCCACCGCTCGCGGTTCAATAGTTAATAGAAACGTTTCTACTTTTATCGCTTCGTATTGACGCTTTTGTTTCGCGTTACGCCTGCGATTGATTGTCCCATTGTTCGAGAGGATTCTCTCCCTATAGAAACCTCTTTGCCGATAACCGGTCTCGAGCGAGTCGATTGTGCTGTAATCAGGAATGGCTGGCCGTAAAAACGGGCGGCAACGGTAAAATGAATTGAATATCTCGTGGAAAAAAAATCATTGTATTTACGTTCATCAAATCCTTACACCTAATGATAAAATTACTTTTCGCACTTTTCAAATAAATAAGGGATTCCCCACTGTTTCAGACCCGCTCGAAATAATACTTGTATTGTCTTTCTCTGACATAATACTAAAGAGCTGTTTCAAAGGAGTGGCCAATATCAATTTTTTCTGCAAATTCCAGAGAAAATAAAGTTGAAAAGGAAAAATATTCTTCATTTTCGGTTTTGATTCTAACGGGAACAATAAAAATCATTATTAATATTATTATAATGAACCCTTGTTGTGTTGATAAAAAATTACTTGTTTGATTATTCCTTGAATCAACCTGTTTTCATGTTTACCTCTTCGATAGGCCCCAAAATTTTGGCTGTATCTGTTTCGTGTTATCCAGATCAAAGTAGAAAATTTTGTACAACTCAGAAATTACGGTCAGGGACCTTGTTTTCGGCTCTAGTTGGCCCTCGAAACGTCAGCCTCCTTTGCCTGAATTTGGGGAGAGTAGGGGTGTTGCTCAAGGGTATGGCTCAGATTGAAATTATGGCCGGAAGGGGGAGTCAGCCTCTGTCAGCCTATTTGTTGCTTTCTTGGTCTTTCATTGTTTAGACCAATTTTGAAAAATATTTAGTTCAACTTGTTACGTTAACGGAGACGTTTTCTCTCGTCATTTGTGTTCAGGTTGGACTAAGAACAGTGGTATTGTTAGATTTTCTTGTAGGAATATGGGATTTTTATTTGTAAAAAATGTGGCACATGGTATTCTTCCATCATTGCGATGTCCTCTTAGACTTGGGCTCAACTCTCGATATTTTCTGTTGATCGTTAAAACGTTTCTCTGCCAATGGCGTGAGTGCTCCAGGTTTCCACCTCCCCTTTCGTCTACCATAAAACTTATTGTGATTGGGTGGACCGTCTACAGTCAACACCCGCCCATAACCATTTCTCGAGGGTTTTTCAAAGTTCATAATGAAACGTTTTAGCTTGGACGTCACGTAAGGCTTCGTATTGCACGGACTCCAATAATGTACGATCACTTCCCGAGGCTACCTCAGTGGTGCCTTCGAGAACTGCTATCTTTCTCATCGGGATCACGTTGACTGTAATGACCTTTTGTTGGAACGGTGCAGAAACTGCCCAGCACGGGGTTTAAGCCGTGTATGATATTCTTATGAGGTCGCTTCGTGAACCCAATAATCATTACCTCCGCTTGAATTCTCTATGCAAGGTCGGCGGGTGAGTTCCTCATTGAAATGCACTTTCATGTTGATTATCGTCCTGGGCCGTACCGTAGATTCATTCATAACCTCAGAATATCACGGCCACTGATAGATCTGTTAGAATCCTGGCTTCGCTTTGGTTGAATATCCGCCCAGAGCTTCAGAAGATTTCCTGATTGAGCCCGCTATTGAATAAAAATCATTCAAAAGACAATCTTCTATCAGTTATAAGAACATTCTTCTAATTGAATTCTCCAAAAATACACGATTATGAAGTTACGACTCACGTTACAGAAAAATACGACCCTAAAACAGGTCAAGAGGCTCAGAAGTAACATAAGGGATCGGAAATTCCCTTTATGATCCATGCATGCGCCCCTCTCGTGATATATTCCCTCTAAATGAGAAATGTACGGGGAAAGCGCAAGCCGGAAGGGTAAGCCAGTGCGAGTGCCCATAAAACATGATCCGTCCTTCTAAGTACAAATACCGTCGGCTATAAAATACGTTTTTATATCCCTCTAGCCTCCCCTATGAACCGCCAATAACAAAGAACACGGATGGAAGCCATGATTGATTTGACTTTTTGTATTGTAAGCGATTCGCCGGATAAGCATGAGCCGGTTTCAAACCGCTTCGTATCATCAATTTCTAATTGTTTTTCTTCTTTTATTTCAGGTGAGTCCATATCCGGTCCCTATTCGTACCAGTGCGAATTGATCTTTTGTTGTGAGAAGTAAGTGAGCATAAGTTTGACTTCAGCATAGGTTTACCAAATTATATGAGCATCTAATATGTAGGTTAATTTGTAGTATCAGATTACAAAAAATAATCAATTTTATTCAACGTTGGTACGGTTGTATTTGATGCTTATATGGTGAGTCCGCCATGGCTTGGATCTGATAGTTTCATGGTTCTTGTACGTGATCCGTGCCACTACTACAAGTTCCTTCAAGGAATAATTATAATCAACCAATAGAATCATGCCAGAGGTTAACCTCCCGATTTGCCCCACAATTTGACATTATACAATTCAAAAAAATCAAAATATCCGTTAGCCGTCATCCGTTAGTAGACAATTTTTTGAAAATCTGTCAATTTTTATCAGGGACCTCTTTCCGGCTTAAGCTGTTAATCGATAAATTTTTAGCTCAATCGGTCTACATTTGGGGTGGGTATGCGTAAAAATTGTAAAAAGTGTTTTATGAAACTGGATTTTTGAGATTTTTTTAGAGCTAGGCGTGTAGGGTGTCATTTTCCTCTAAATTTGAGATGCTGAATCAACTGAAAGGATTGCTCCATGGAACAATCAGCCATTGTGGAATAATTTGAAGCGTTTCTTACTTTTTCACAATTTTATAGCACATTTTACGTTTTTTTCCCCTCATTTTTACTGTTTCTACCTATAAAAGGAAGAGATTTCTTTATTAAGCAATGATTGGCGTTGAATGAAAGGTAACAACATTCTTTTGAGTTACTCAACAATTAACTATTATTTCGTTTCCAAGTCTCCATTCGAGTCATAAAAAAATTAAACATTAAAGTTAAGGGTTTTTAAATTCGAAGACGTCCCTTCAGGTGAGTTATTACACATTTTATGATACCATAATATGCTTATGTAAATCATATGTGAAGTTATGTGTAAATAACGTATCTGTGTTTTGATGGCTTTTATGAGGCTGATAACTACGTTCGGTCTAAGTGGTATTTTGCATTGATTTGGAGGAAAGTAGTATTTTACGGAGTTAAGGGAGTGGTTGGATGTCTTATTCGCTCAACATTACCGAACATTTGAGCTAAAAAGGGTAGTGAAGCCATATTTTTGGGTCAAATGACTTGTAGTTTTCCTTTTTCGCTCCATCTTATCTCACATTCCGAGTTTCGTTACCGTAACGACGTTTTTTCTCAACCCTTATTTAGCCATGGCCCGTTACATTGATCATTTCTATTGCCATGTTTTGATGTGTTCATTTGATAGACGACAAATTGTGATTATACAGGGCAAACTCATTATTATAAGAACAAAAAATTATGAAATGTTTTGAGTTTGAGTATTAGACAGAATAAAAACTTGAATGAATTTCAATTTTAATGATTAGGTTCCGTGGTCCAAAATGGTGAAAATTATGGTCCACAAATCCATCAGCATGAGCTTGTTGCCCAACTATCACAATGATTTGATGTGTTTTAACGGTCATTCTCAGCTCAAGGAGGATTCACGTTATAAATTAGCACTGTTACCTGCTACTTGGGTGTCGTTTTCTGGTTGGGTAGTTAGGTAGACGTCATTTGTTTTCATCGTACCTCGAATTTCCGTCACCAGGCATGTTGCGAACCCCTCTCAAGTTACCAACTCTACCGATTGACCGCCTCTGTTTAATGACCGATTACACTTCCTCCATTTTGATTCCCTGTCCCTCGCCTACTGGATACTGATAAATGAGCTTCGATGAAAAATGGCGTTTTAAACCCTCGGTCGCTTCTCTTTGAAACTGGGGTTAAAAAAGTGCTTCCCCCACCAGTTGTGGTTCGTCCCTCGTGCTCTGCATTTCCTAGCAGTTCGCTTTTTAAAATGCAGCGTCAGAACCGCCCCCTGCTATCCCCTGGTGAAACTAACTAGTAGGAAGTGTTTTTTTCTTCTTCCCCTTCTGCGTCCAATTTCGAATTTTACTGGCGACCGCCGATTAGGGATCTGTTAACGCCTCCTATTACCATTTTCACGTCATTTTCTCACTTGTGATACTGCCGATCCTTTTCATACGCTCTCGTCGTTACCATGCAAATAACCTGTAATCACCTTTGGTGGTTATAGACGGTTTTTTCTCGCTATCATACGTGCTTTCCCGCACCTCGTTTTTTCTCGAGAACTCCCATAACATTCCACAGGTCGTAATATAACTTAAGCGCCGTTGATATTCCTGACAACGTATAAAAGTGTAACCAGTAGAAATGAATACAACTTTTTCGTTCCGTATTTTCAGAACCAGGTCGACCAATCCAATTTAAGACAATACCTCTACAAATTTAAACGTCGGGCGAGGTATAACGAATCGTCTTTTTCTCGAGCCCAAATGGTGTTTGGAGAGTAAATTCCCAACTAAGAATAGAGGCGAGAAAAGGATATATTTCCCAGTTTTTAATTTTAGAAATGCGAGAAAAGACAATATTGAACGTGAGCCAAAAGTGGACTTAACGAGGCGCTAGAAAACAATTCGACGTTTACCTTTTTTGTTTCTGGACACTTCTTGATGAGTTTCAAATAACAGAAAGTGGATGCGACAACACCCTGCTATAAGGCGTTATACGAGCGCGTATTTCTGGTGTTTAATTCTTCTTTGGGTGGAAATTGATTATTTTGATCGTTCAAGTACCTGTAATGTGGAGCCTTGAAGTCTCTTTTTCTTTCGCTATGAGCTGCAAATGAAGTGTTTTTGTCTCCTGGTGTTAATAACTCTAGTGAGAACTTGAAAAGCGAAAATAATGAGTAATTCCTAATGATGAATACACCCTAAATTTACGTGGGAATGAAACCTGGTTTATGAAGACAAGAGTTTATGACATTTCACGTATTGGCTGCTCGGTCTATTTTTCTAATTAAAAGTGGATTTTTTTTAAAATTAAAAATGAAAAATTTATGAAATGTGCCGTTTTTATGGATTAAGGCTTTACTTTGTTCTTACCAGGTAATCAGTATTGTTGGGGTTGGAAGCTTATTGTGGAAGGCAACAGAGTGGAATTCGGGGCGGTATCTAGAAGGCTTCTCGACGGAACCAAATTACTCTGTTTACAAATGTAAATTGTTTACAAGCACCTCGACCAGAAAAGGTTTTAACTCTTAGGCTTGAACTGACACAGTCTACCCGACCCAGTGAAACCTGTTTAGCTGGGTTCAAACTCGAGGAAACAATAAAGTAATTACTTGGATGGTGGTGCGCGGGTAGGGAACGCGCTTCCGTTTTAGTTGGCTCCTCTTAACCACGCGCCCTGCGGTGTTTCCCCGTTGGCAATCCATCATAGTCCTTGTAGTCCTGACGCGGTTCTCTTGAAACCGGGTCTTGTAGTCACTGATGCATTGCCTGGTGGACTGAGCACGGTAAATCAGACTACAGGTAATCCCCATTGTCACACAAGTACGTCGAGCAATTTCTCAAACTTGGATCGGAGTAGTTACAGTACAATGCAAAAACCATCAAGGGACGTGAAATTCAATTGTCTTCAAGTTTTCGTGTAGGCCACGTCGATGCTAACACCCCTCGCAGCACTATGTAGATTACACCCCGTACTTGTCACCTTGTTAGATCAACTTCACGAAGATTTTGGTCTCAAAGGCTCTAATGACCCAGTTTTAGAATCACTACACACCTTAAATCTAAAATCAACCACATTTTCATTAACTACTGTTGAAAATACGAGAGAATTTACTAGTTCAGAACGTTTTGAGGCAAACTATATTCACGAAAATTGCATTTTTTCCTCGCCAAGTTGCTTTTTCATGACTTGATACATAAATGGAAGGGGTATTGCGAATAATTCTGGAATTTTATTCCTCCAATCAACTTATATGATCATGCCAGAGGTCAACGTCTCCGATTGGCCCGAAAATTTGACAGTACACGTTTCGTGGTGTCTCGAACAAAAACTCTGCAAATTATTGTTTAAGGGTTGATGTTCCTTAGAGCAATAGTATGGGGGAAACAGTATGTGTGGACTGTCCAGGACTCTTCCCAATCGATTCAGCGTCCAAAATTAAGTAGAAAACTATACGCCCACATGCCCATTTCTCAAAAATTTCCGAAAATCGAGTCAAAAAACACATTTTTACCCCTATCCTTTCTAAATTTGGTCGTATCGGGCTGAAAAGTTTTGAGGACAAACTAGATCCTGAAAGTGGTCACTGACCAAAATTTTAGGTTTTTAGAAAATATTTTACTAGCAAAAAACGACACATTTTTTGTACTACTTGTACCCTCCCCGAATTGGCTCAACGGACGTTGACCACCGTGCAAGCCTTTCCGGTGATAGAAAATGGTCTAAAAATCTGAAATTTCGGTCAGGAACCTTTCTCCATATCTATTTAGTTATCGAAATGTTTCAGCCCAGTCGTCCCAAACAGGGGGACGGTATGGGTAAAAACGTGTTTTTTGAAACTCGATTTTCGGGACATTTTGGGAACTAAACGCAATTTTGGACGCTGAAACGATTAGAACACCGTTATCCCCATACTACTGCTCCAAGGAACACCAACCCTTGTACAATAATTTGCAGAGTTTTTGATCGAGACACCACGAAACGTATACTGTCAAATTTTAGGGCCAATCAGAGACGTTGACCTCTGGCGTGATCATATAAGTTGATTCAAGGAATAAAATTCCAGAATTATTCGCAACACCCCTTCCATTTATGTATCAAGTCATGAAAAAGCAACTTGGCGAGGAAAAAATGCAATTTTTGTGAATATAGTTTGCCTTAGAACGTTCTCAACTAGTTAATTCTCTCGTATTTTCAATAGTAGTTGAAACTCGATTTTCGGGACATTTTGGGAACTAGGAATGTGAGGTATCATTTTCCATTAAATTTCTGACGTCGATTCCATTTTTAGATGCCTATCTAGACACCCCGAATCTATCGCGTCCACCAAAGGTGGTTATGGGTCAAAATTAGTACTTCGCATGTGGGTTTTCCTTGAGTACACTTGAGGCGTGTCATTTTCCACCAAATGTTGAATGCCGAATCGATTGGAATGAGTCCAGGATACTTCACACAGTGAGTGTAGGGAAACCCCAATATTGTTGTGTTGCCGTATTGTTCTGTATTTGGTTGGCTTATGAAGCTTCGAACTTATCCTTTTTGAGTCTCAGCAGAGTTTTGGCTACTCACTACTACCAACTTATCTAGAATTTATTCGGTCCTTCTATGGCCCAAGGAGTTTCCACCGTTGGAATTCAATGATTTGAACTCATCGGAACTCATTCAAGTACCATCAACTTCCTCAAAACCCGTTTCATTCAAAATAATCTACTCTGCTATCTCGTAGTGGATTCCTACTTCATGTCATACCCTCAGTACACGACCCCAAACATTTTGTTACGCCTTCCGAGTGATTTTCACTTTGGTCACTCTCCTGTCGCTGTACTGCCTTTGAAAGCTTTCCCATCCCTCGTTAATTGGATTGTGATCGGTCTGTTGAACAGGATGAGAGTTAGTTCTTCCCTTACGAGCCGGACCTCCTTTAGATGGCCGATGTTACCCTCTGTTCCCTTTGAAAGTTAAATCATCCGATGTGTTCCTTTGTGAATCGCTCAGTTAAACGTGGTGTTGAGTTGCGCTCAACAGGGGTAATGTGGCGTTGAAAAAGTCTGTTCTAAGGGGCAATTATGAAGCAGAGTGAAATGAAAAGTAAAGTTATTATAAATCCGCTTAAGGCAAACAGCCACTACACCTATTTAGGTGAGCTTCTTTCGAAAAATTCCGCATTTTCCTCTGCGCTCTCTCTGGACGGAAATGGGGATGACGTTCTACTTCCAAGAAAGAAAATTCATGTAAAGATTATTTAAGAATTGTTCTTAGAAGCACGCTTTTCCATCATGGAGCGCGCTTTTCCGCCTTACGCTGCGTCTCTGTCAAGCCTGTTCGTTTAATGGCGTTTCAAATACCCCCACCCCTTACTGCCGGTGACTGATGGGTTATTGCTTCCTCCGCTTCAAATCAAATATTAATTTTACGATGCCATCAAATCTCATTACTTTTTCTTGGAAGGATTTTCCTATCAAATGAAACATCTCCATTCACCATCCTCGTCTTCAATCCATCATCCTGTTTCTTGCATAATTGATTATTATAGTGTTCCCAGATCAGTTTCTCTCTAATTGCGCTGGGATCTATGTTCGTAAAAGAGAAAATCCTCTCAATGAGCTTTTTTCATTCAAACATTAAACAAGACACTCAAAACACTTGAAAATAGGTTGGGCAAGAATGACAACAGAAGGGAGGTCCTGCAAAGGGAAGATAATAATTTATACAGGGTGTCCTGCACATAAATTTTAGAAGTTTTTTTTTTTTTAATTTTAAATTCATAATTTTTTTCCCCCTAGTTGAACATTTTATGACCAGACCTAAAAAATCAATCCCCATAAAAATCCAAATACAGGCGCCTAAATTAAAAACGGACGCGAAATAAAAGGATTTCGGTCATTATTCCGCAATAATTGAGTCGAATTTCAAGAAACAAGTGGCATGCAGTGAATCAGCGTTAAAAATAATGAAAAGTTATGTGCCACACTTTACCATCATCCACTATTTGACAATTTTTAAAAATCGTGGCTTCCCTTAAAAATAAGAAAGGAAGTGTCACTTGACTTTTGTGCATAGTTGCGCGGGGTGAGCAAATTATGATATTTGTGATCCTCGCAAAAAAAGTTGGGGACTTGTGGGTATTTACGGTGGCTATCACATAGCCTTTCGATGCGATAACAATAAATAATGATAATGAATAAGGTGTTGAACGAGAACTCCCTGCTTTTGCCTGGAGCTTCACCTGCTGTTGTTGTTGTTCGCGTTTCCTAATCGCGGGCCCGCAGTTGTAGGACATCGTTCAAAAAACACATTTGACTCCACCAAACAAGTTTTCTTTTGATCCAATAAGAGTTATAATATTTCTTCACGACCTTCTTGTGACCTTAATACCCTCGGGAAAGACCCTTTCTTGACTTCCTAATTCGATTGGTTTGACCCATCTCCCTTCATCAACTTCACCCCGGCTCTTCTTTCTATTTGACAGAGAATGTAAGAGTTTTTCGGAACTGCTGTTTGTCCTTGTTGAATTCTATCTTGCGAGGAACATTGTAGACGAATGTCTTAACCCAGTGCAATCGTTTTATTTACATTTAACGTTTGGTCTCTCGTCCAACTGAGTGGTATCCCTTGTCAATATAGCTTTATCAGTGGGGTCAGATTGCTTTTTCAATTGCTTGGTTGAAGTCGTTGTCGAAATGTTTGGGCGTTTAGAGGTGTTGATTGTTGTGATCTATGTGATAGTATCTGACGCTAAAAATAATCCAAAATTTGAATAAATTTGAAAATTGTCGCTCAACTGGTACTGAAATGTCATGCGCAGTTACGATTCTCGACTACTCATCAATTTGAATCGCCAACGACATTCGAGGGCTTTTGGCAATGTAGCGTGTTACCTACACCGCCTGATGGACCGATGCGATTCATATCTGCGGAAATGACCAATTTCGACAGTTCAGAACTCACGTCAAGGGTCAAACCCTTGTTAATTTGTTCGTTGTTTCGAACGCCACGTTGGGTATAGAAAAAGAATGAAAAAACGCTGCAAATTCTTACACACGGGTTGGTTATTCCTCGGACCAGGCGCAAGTGCACTCATTTCTTCAACATGGGGGAAATGAGGATAACGGTGGGTGCGGCGGGTCCCAGACCTATTCCAATCTATTCAGTGTCCATGATTTAGTGGAAAATGATACCCTACACGCCCAGGTACAGAAATCTCATTAACCCCTTATTTAAAATGGGTAATATATACCCAATTTGACCCATAAGTTCTTCCAGTGGGTGCCAATCGTTCTGAGACCCACTTCATTGGATTCAGCATCCAAAATTTAGTGGAAAATGATACCCCACTCGCCTAAATCGCTTAAAATCTCGAAAATCCATTTTTCAAAAAACACATTTTGACCCCTACCCCCTCCAAATTTGGTCCGATCGGGCTGAAAAGTTTCGAGGACCCATCTCGGCTGGGAACAGACCCCTGACCCTAATTTCAGATTTTTAGAAAATTTTCTACTACCAAAAACGGCGTGGACGGCGGACGGTGGACGGCGTACGGCGGACGGCGTACGGCGGACGGACATTGACCTTTTGGTTGGTTATTCCTTGAATAATCAACCTATGTTTTTTGATCTAGACATCATGAAACGTCCAGAAAAAAATTTTGAGCCGAATCGGAGAGGTCCATTTGCATGAAAACATAGGTTGATTATTCAAGGAATAACCAACCAAAACGCTGCAAATTCATTCACACGGGTTGGTTATTCCTCGGACCAGGCGCATGGAGACTCATTTCCTCAACATGGGGAAAATGGGGGAATCAGTGGGTGCGACGGGCCCCAGACCCATTCCAATCGATTCAGGGTCCAAACTTTAGTGAAAATGACACCCCACACGCCTAGGTACCAGAAATCTCGAAAATACACATTCAAAATGGGTAGATAGGTACCCGTTTTGGCCCATAGCCCCATCCAGAGGGGATTCATTGGATTCAGCGTCCAAAATTTCGAAATTTCGAATTTCACAAATGATACCCCACACGCCTAAATTACCAAATACGCTGCAATTCATTCCACATTACTTGATTATACCTTAGAGCAGGATTGAGTTTGAGTGGTGGAGTGTATATGTGTTCACGTGGCCGTAATGTTCACCTTACAGTATCAATGTGTTCTCCGTACCCGCATGTTCCACAGTGATTCTCGCTCACTTTAATTATCCGCATTGATTAATTTCCTCCCTCAAATGAGTACTCAGCCTTTGTAAAGTCTCTGTGATCGCTCAGCAAACATTTCCGTCGTCCGTGTGCTCGTCACAAATACACTGGAATCATCCGTAATTTGCCATACGATTACAAAGGCTCAAAACGATTCGTAATTAACCAAAGTGAACTGCCGCTTTTAGTAATTTGGCATTTGCGCGGCTTTCCACGGTGTTGTGGTTCGTATAGGTTCGGCCGGTACTTATATTTTGCCAGGATAAACAGAGAATATATGCAATCTACTGTTTTTTCAACTTCTCTTCATGTCCAACTGGTATTGACATCATATCTTGAAGAAAATCTGAACTAAAATTTTCTCGATCAAGTCACATTGTGCAATCAGGTGCGGTAAACCTGACCGAAATTCGAGTAAAATAAGGACCTCCTGTAAACTTTAGGCTTTATTGAGCATCATCCATTGGACTTTCTCTCGAATACCAGGAAAGCAATCGATTTTCAACTCCCAAACTTGAGAAAAGCGGAGCTTTTCCACGGGTACATTAATTATTTCTGGCACTTCAGGGTGAGAAAGCAGTGCCCAACCTCGTCGGATAAATTAATTGCCTCCTTTTTCACTCCTCCCTCGTTTCCCAACCTTTTCTCCCGAGCCTCCATCATTTTTTTCCTATTCTTTACTCAGTCCCTCTTCTTTGGTTGAAACAATGATGTTTTCATCGAGGAAGCGCTCGCTTCGTCGTTTCTAAAGGCTTGTATTCCACTTTCTAAAGCGCCGCGAATAGGTCCATTTGATGGAGCGATGATTGAGCAAAAAACCACAGTCGGTCGATTGATCTTTGGACGTTTTATGGCCCATGGGATCCAAATTAAACTTGAAATGTGGGTTATTTTTTGTTTACTTATTTTGTTTTTCCTCAAGGGAAGTATTATTGTAGCAGCGTATTCGTTTTGGTTGGTTATTCCTTGAATAATAAAACAAAAGTGTTTTCATGCAAAAGGTCAACCTCTCCGATACCGCCTACAACTTTTTTCTGGACGTTTCAAGGAGTCTAGATCGAAAAAGTCAAATGTCCGTCCGCCGTCCACGCCGTTTTTGGTAGTAGAAAATTTTCTAAAAATCTGAAATTTGGTGGGTCTGTTCCCGGATATAGTTGGTCCTCGGAACTTTTCAGCCCGATCGAAACTAATTTGGGCGGAGTAGGGGTCCAAAAATGGATTTTCGAGACTTTTGGCGATCTAGGCGTGTGGGGTATAATTTTCCTCTACATTTTGGACGCTGTACCCAATTAAATGGTTCCCAGAACGATTGGCGCCCACCGGAAGGAGTTACGGGTCAAAATGAGCACCTATTCACCCATTTTGAGTAGTGTTTTCGAGATTTCTGGGACCTATGCGTGTGGGTATCATTTTCCACTATATTTCGGACGCTGATCGATTGGAATGGGTCCGGGACCCCCACACCCCTGTTTCCCCATTTTCCCCATGTTGAAGAAATTAGTCTCCATGCCCTGGTCCAAGGTTTTTATAACTCAAAATCGTGTTCGATAGTAATTAGAATTTAAAGTTTCCTGAATTCACGTAGTTACCCCCGAGCGAAATGCGTAACATCTTCTTTGTAATGAAAGAAGGTTCCCTCCTGAATTTTAAATAGGGTCACGTGGCCAAAATGAGCTCAGCACCTTTTTCCTCCTTTTATAAAACCCTTTCCACAATGAGCCTTCCACCTTTTAAAGGCTTTTCTCCATTAACCTTCTATTCTTAGGAAAAAACACAATCCTTCCTCGCCACTGGGGGAATCCTTTGTGCACTTTCCCATTGTTTCTTGACAAACCCCGTGACCTGAATTGCGTCTGGTCAATAAGCACTCGATCCTTAAGGTTTCTGGAGTTTCAGCAAGTTCTCTCTTTTAGGCGAGGGCCTTATTAAATTGCTTTATCCTCGCGAAGGGCGCTTTTGTAATCAGGTTCCTCAATCCATTATACCCACATTTCGATTCTACTTCGTCCTGAGTCTCTTGTAACTTCGATTTACTTTTTTTTGTCTTGATGGAGGGTCGTTCCCCTCTAATTTTGGTCATTTATTGGCTGTCCCATGAATTGAAAGTCAAATACTCCCGAGAATGAAAAGGTTCTGTCTCTGAATCGGTATAATAACCGGCTAGTCAATCTAACAGCAACAAGTTTCATAGATTCTCAGAATCGTCCCAATTCAGTTTTCATTCAATAGGATGCATTCTTGCATGATTTCTTAACCAAGACGGCCAATGGATGCTGACTAGGACTGAACAATATTTGAATTGTTGCCTAAGCTTTATTAGTACTACAACTATATTTTTTATCTGCATTGGCTTATAGACTCCTAAAAATGGCTATTTTATCATATACAATTTTATATTTTTATAGTTCCCTTTGATGTTTCAATCTGTTGCCATATAAGTATCCTCGTACGATAGAAGCGTAAGATTCGTCGTGTAAGCCTTCAAGCACTAGACCCCTTCCTCTTGCAATCTCAATTGAAGAGCGCATGCGCGTAACTCTGCCTTGTGGAGCTAACCTAACCCTCTCTAATGAGTTAACCCAGTCTACGTCTTGATTTGATTGTGGATGTACACGGAGATTATCCATAAGCGTCTTAAGGGTGAAAATTCCTGAAAATCATTATACAGTATATCCTCGTTATCTGCCAAATTTTGAACAGTGAGCGACGTGATCGACCCAGTTACTCTCAAGCTGTGGCATCTCACTCCTACTAACTCAACTCACAATGTAGTCTCGTTGAGACAACACGATGCGTGTTGAGCTGGAAACAATTCCAATTTCACGCCCAAGAAACTCCGGATTGTTATGGAAGGGGGGATATCTATTCAATAGTGGGGGTCATACCACCCAGACATTAACTGGGTAGATTCAGGAGGTAAGTGTGGCCAGAAGGTGGGATCGGATGGACTAAGGGGGGAGAGGGGATGTGGTCCACGGAGGGGAGATAACGACGGGTGGTAAAATAATCGGGATGGAGAGATTGAGGGGGTACCGTAGAAAGACCAGTGGGGGGGCAAACGCGAGAGGTCAAGATATGCAGGGGATTTGTACTACATGAAGTCGGTTCGGTTTTTGGCAGGCGTAAGAGGTTATGCTCAGCCGCAAGAAGTTGAAGAGGTATTGGCTGAGGGAGAAAGGGGGGTTGGAAGTGGGGGCAGATAGAAAGCTATGGGGTGAGTACTTCGACTACGGGACCAACTAGAGCGTAGAGCTATGATATGAGTTAGGAAAGTGGGTCAGGGAAGGGGGGGAGGTGACCTCTTAGCGTGGGTTGCGGGGGGGGTAATTAAGCACAATGACGCGGTCTGACGGTGGGGGGGAGAAAGGGGTAAGTAGGGGTCATAAAGTTGAGGGGAGAGGTGCAGACGGCGCATGAGGAGAAGGACTACAAGGTGAAGAATGGTATGCTAAAAGAGAATAGTATTAGAAAAGGAATGGATAAGAAAGGCTTATGAGCGAAGGGGAAGGCGCGCAAAGTAGGGAGGGTTGTTTTGGGTGTGGGGTTGTGTGTGTTTTGGGGTTAGTTTTGGGATGGTGTTGTGGGGGGGCTATATGAGGTGGGCTTGGTATGGGGGGACTGTGCTAGCGGAATAAATTATCGTTCCTGAGCACGCGGGAGGGGAATGAATGGGGAGATTAGTTTAGTAAATTCGTTAGAGAGTGGTGGAATGGAAATCTGACTACCCCATCTGGAAAGAGCTAAGGAAGGGAAACCGAGAATAAGGTGCTGGTGAATATAAGCGACTCTGTCACCGCGATCGACGTCTGTTCCCTGAATGGTTTTCTTCTATAGCCCGTACAGGAAGCGAAAAAAAGCGGTTTGACGGAGGAAAGGGGACCTCGAATTGATAGCTGGGATGTTCCTCGCCATATTTGATATTCAACTTTCAGACGAGAACGGCCGTAGTCGGTGGTTTTTATGAACGGGGAAAAAAATTGTGCTCGCGAAAAAAATGGTTCTTCGCAGGTGGTGACAATATTCTTATCGCTACCCCTTTGTCCGTACTTACTCGCTTTTCAACTTATTGATCTTATCGCTAACAGCTTGTAACCCTATCACAACAGTACGATTGTGATTTAAAAGCGCTTGATCTACTCCGCATCATCGTCCAAAAAACCCTCGGTTTACTAAACAATTATTCGTTTTCGTGTTTGTTTCGAGTTAAGTCGTTTCTCCCGCTCTCTGATCGGACCTAACTCTACCGAGTTGAACTGTCCGAGTGGGCTTTATTTCAGAGCGATCAAGATTTTGCAATGCAATGACGTTGGAGTGCAACCGTCAGTATCGTCGACTTCCATGAAATACCAATTCCATACTTACTTACTTACTTACTCCCTGGCGCTACACCATGTAGGGCCCGGCCGCCTCAACAACAGTCCGCCAATCAGCTCGATCCTGTGCTCTGGTCCTCCATCTTCCCGCTCCTGCTCCCCGAGGTCGTCCTCGACGTCGTCAGCCATCTCTTCCTCGGCCTTCCCCTCAGTCGGCGACCTCCCGGCTTCCTTGGTGTACCCTCTTCACGGCCCGATCTCCGCTCATCCTCTCCACATGACCAATCCATCTTATTCGGTTCGCCTTTATTCGGCGACTATGTCTGGCTTTCCATACAGCAACACAACTCGTGATTTGTGCGATTCTCCACGACCATTTTCACATCTGGCGCCAAAAATCTTACGGAGGATTTCCCTTTCGAATCTTTTCAAAAATTCCTCGTCGGCGCTGGTCATGGTCCATGTTTCTGACCATACAGTACTACGGCCTCACCATAGTTCGGTACACCATGATTTTAAGGTTTCTGCTGAGGGCTCGGGCTCGAAAGACTCTTCCAGGGCAAAATAGCATCGGTTGCCAGCTGCAACCGTGCTCTTATTTCCTCTTTCATGCTATTGTCCTCGGTGAGAAGAGTTCCCAGATACTTGAAGGTCGAGGTGCGCTCATACGAGGAACCATTCAACGTAATGCGGTTTGGTTTATGCACCTCTTCCCCGCCTCGTTGAGAACATGTAGTGGGTTTTTCGGCGGTTAATGGACAGACCCATTTCCTCTGCGCTTTGCTCCAGTCTCCGAAGACCACCCTCAAGCTCTCCAAGGTTCCTTGCCAACATGTCAATGTCGTCCGCATATGCGAGGCTCTGACTCATCCGGTTGCACAGAGTGCCTCCAGGATTGCTCCGTTCCACTTCCCTCATGACCTTTTCGAGAGCTAGGTTGAACAAAATGGTTGACAAGGCATCCCCCTGTCTCAGGCCCTGATCAACCTCAAAATCACCCGAGAGCCCACTGCCCACCTTAACTTTACATTTGGTATTGGCGAGTGTCATCCGCACAAGGCGAATCAGTTTCCGGGGGACACCCAACTCATCCATGGCCTGATAAAGTCGCGATCTTCTTATCGAGTCGTATGCCTGGCGGAAATCCACGAACAGCTGGTGAAATGTCTACGTTGTATTCGTAACATTTCTCCATGAGTTGGCGGACAATGAAGATTTGATCTGTCGTGGACCTGCCGGCTCTGAAGCCACACTGATAATCCCCCAGGACTTCCTCCGTGTAGTGATTCAGCCGCTTTGCAGTTATCTTTGCCAAGATCTTATACACGGTGCAGAGAAGAGCAATGCCCCGGTAGTTGCCGCACACAGCCTTATCCCCCCTTCTTATGGATCGGGCAAAGCACCGCCATCTTCCACTGATCTGGCATCGCCTCGGTTTCCCACACCTTTAGGATCAGCTCATGGATATTAGAGGCTAGCTGCTCTCCACCATACTTTATCATCTCTGCAGTGATGCCATCCTCCCCTGGTGCCTTATTGTTCTTAAGACCTTTAATGGCCTCAACTACTTCTGTACGGGTGGGTGGGGGTATTAATACCTCGTTCTCCCTATCTAACATAGGCTGAACATCTCCGGTACCATCTGTGTGCTCACTGCCCGTCACATTAAGCAGCTCCCGAAAGTATTGGGCCCAACGGTCCAACACCTGCTCCTGGCTCCCAAGGAAGTTTCCTTCTTTGTCCTTACAGAACACTGCTCGCGGCTGAAACCCCTTCTTAATATCTTTAGTCCGCCGGTAAAACTTCCTTGAGTTAGGTAGCTCAGCGGCTTCAGCCAACTCCTCTATCTCCCTCTTTTCATGTGCCCTCTTCTTTCTACGGCAGACACGGTCTGCCTCCCTTCTTTTACGTCTATATTCTTCTGTGGAGGCTCTTGTCGTTCTTGCCATCATTCGAATTCTTGCTTCATTCCTTTGACCAACTTTCAGTGCGCATTCCTCATCATACCATTCCTCCCGCCGCTGTGGTTGTCGTTCACCCAGTATCTCTTCTGCAGCAGCATGCAGAGCTGGAAAGATGGAAAATGGACGAAACAAACGGAAACGAGACATATATTTGGCGACCTGGAATGTACGCACACTCGCAAAAGCGGGGGCTCTCCGTGGCTTGAGGGATGAGTTGACTAAGAATAGGATTGGAATCGCGGCTATTCAGGAACTGAGGTGGAGAGAGAACGGGATCCTGCGCAGTGGGAATCATACACTCTTTCATAGCGGTGCAGTCAGGGGACAAGGAGGGACAGGCTTTCTGGTGGACAACAAGTTTAAGCCCTTTGTGCTGGACTTTAAGCCCATTAATGAGAGGCTCTGTACTCTGAGAATGAGGGCCCGCTTCTTCAATATCTCTTGTGAATCCATTAAATAACCCGTAATATCCCTGAAGGCTCGGAAACATAAGACTCCTCTGACGAGACGATATCCCTTCTCAAAAATAGATACATCTGTCGATTTTTATTATCCGTGGCAACTTGTAATAGTGAGAATGCATAATAAGTTCTATGTTAAGTAAGACAGATGCTCTTACTAATGTAGTTGCATGACGTAACGAAACCAATCCCTTTAATTTAATCCGTTTTCTTGTGTTCATCTTTGCCATGAGATTGTTATTGTCTTGATTAAAGGAAGACCAATACTTCAATGTTACCATTTTGAATCCCAAAATAAGTGTCGATCCACTGTGTCCCTCAAGTAGGAATGTGGAAAGTAGAATTTCTATCATTGTTGTGATTCCTCTTCAGCCATCTCAGCTCTAGAACTGGAACGATTGGAAAATGAACGTTATTCATCATTAATCAAGGTACAGGGTGTCCCATGAGTTGTAACCCTTTCCCCCTCCTCCTGAAATTGTCCAAGTGGGAGTAAGAAAAGATTTTTTTTTTAATCTTAATTTTTTTTCGCAAGGATCTCAAATGTCATATTTGCGCACCCCAGCCATGCGCAAATGACACTAACATTCTTATTTTAAACATGAACCCCAATATTTTATTGCAGATTCGGATTCTACTCAAAATTTAATGAATATTTGGTCTGTGAATCAATTTTTTAACCGAACACTCGCTGAAAATTATGTTTTGTTCGCGCAAAATAAAACCAAAGTTTGGTCACTATTCCGCCAAAATTGAGTCGAATCGAGAAACAAATAGCATTTCGTGAATCAGCGTTAAAAACAATGACGAATCATAGGTCACACTGTACATACAGTTCACCATCATACACTATTTGACAAATTTGGGGATGCACAACTATTGCGTACTCGCTAATAAAAAATAAAATAAAATAAAAATGGCTAAGGAATCGCATTTTTATGAAATTTTGGGTAGAATCCGAATCTAAAATAAAAATTGGGGTTCCCATTTAAAATAAGAAAGTTAGTGTCACTTGCGCATGGTTTCGCAGTTCCGTGGGAAGCGCAAATATGATATAGGAGATCCCTGCAAAAAAATATGAAGATTCAAATTCACATTTTCTTTCTTTCCTTCCATTTGGACGATTTTAGGAGGGGGGAACAACTCGTGGCACACCCTCTGTTTAGGGAGGGAGGGGATCGAGGACCAACCTCTGTCCTGAATTTCGCTGCGATGGATATTTTCTAGAAAGGTTCTTATTGGCCAGGTTTCATTAAATAAGACATCTAATTTTCTTTAAATCGATCGCACGGTGGCAAAAGTCGATGAGGTAAGAAGTGTTCATTGGACGCTGAAATTCCTCTATCCGAATGCAGCTTCCGCTCTCACCCTTCACCAATGAGTCTAATTAAACGAGAGGTGATTTCCGTGTGCCAAGCATTCTTTAAGGTTTGTAGCTCAGATAGGTACAACTTTCAATCATTAAGCAGTGGCACCCGACGTACAGAAGCGCGTTCTTAACTTTCGAACAATTTTACAATAGAAATGTTATTGATGACGATGCCGAAGTAATTAGTACAATCTTGGTACTCTTTATGAAATCCTAAGGGACCCAATTGGACCGTTTTGCGATATTGTTCAAAGAGGGATGATAAATCCCTAACTTGGGGCGGCCGACGTACTTCCTCTGCTTCATTTTGTGGGAAGCGTCTTGGCTCGTTTCCAGAACCTCATAGAACGCCCGAGGGGAACAAGACGGACCCGTTTACGCTAAACCCAACTCGTGGTGAGTGAGAAACTTGAACAGAGCTCTGCAAAACTTTCAATTGGCGAATAAGTGGGTGGAGAGGCTTTTCAGAGATGCAAGTTTGATCCGCTTCCTTCGTTTTGATGTGGTGGGTAGTCGTGTTCAGTCCTAATGAGTTTTGCTAATGTTCTGTCTTCGTATACGAAATTGGTCCTCAGGTACACATCAATGCAGGGACATTGCAAACATGATTCCTGCCTCCCTTTTGTCGTTATTCGGATATGTAGTTCTGTATTGCAAGTGATTGAAAGTGTTCTCTACGGCCGCCATTCTATTCGGAACGGGAAGACAAGCGAGGTACGAGAAAGCCGACCCGAGCCAATAGATCAGGGGCATCAATCCGACCTGATAGCAGACCATGAAGGAATGTAACATCACGTGGAGACATCAAGCCGAAGCGACGAGCGAGCACCCCATAGTCAAGACCCTCCCAAGGAATGGATAGTGGGGCTCGTAATAGAGACTCCAAACTACCGATTCATACTCCAGAGTTGGTTGCATGAGTGTCTTAAAAAGTGTCTCGAGAGCTGGTGCATGAGAGAACTCTCTGGTATTGCGCTTCAGAAAGCCAAGTGTGCGCATTCGACGGGACGCCACCTCGGCTGAGTCGTCTGAGCTGAGAAGGAAAGCTGGGAATCCAGATGCACGCCAAGGTTCACTGTATCAGCCCTGCGGGGGATTGTGACACCGTTAATAGAGTAGGCGTGGATGATTGGGGAGTGTGAGAGATGGAAAGAAATAACTGCACATTTAGATGGGTTCAGGCTAGTCCGTTAGTGATGCACCATTGAGAGAGGGCATACAGGTTCTGTTGGAGGAAGTGGCAGTCTACAGAGTCACGGAGGAAGATGAAGAGCTTCAGGTCGTCAGCATATATCAAAAACTCAGTATGTAGCAGGAAGGTAATAACGCCATTAATCAGCAGATGAATAGAAGGCGACCGAGATGTGAGCCCTGGGGAACGCTTGAGGTGACGGGGAATGAGTGAGACATGACCCACATATGCGCAATGAAAGCTGTCGGGCAGTGAGGTAGCTGGCAATCCATGCATCAAGTGTTCCAAAGACGCCATGCGACGTGAGCACGTCAAAGATCACCCATGAGCCAGTTTGTCAAACGCTTTAGAGAAATCAGTCGTAACCAAATCCACCTGATGACCCTCTCCAAAAGCACAACGTGAGAACCCTTCGAGTGACTAAATCCGATGGAAGAACATACATATAAGACAGAAAACCAATGGTAACGTATAACGAATAGAAAGCGAGCGATCAGACAACGAGTTGAATATCACGATGGACGGTGCAGATCAATTAGTAGAACACCCTATTGGTGGTTGGTTCCTGAGCTGGTAAGATTAATAGACGGCCACCGTGATTAGGATATTACGGCTAAATAGATCCAGGAGTTGGAAGCGATGGAGCAAATTAATTTATGTGGGATCAAAGGAAATTCCTGAGTCAGGACCCGAATTGTGCGAAATCAATGGCGGACATATTGGAAAATTTCCGGTTCATCTATGATTTTGAGTGGCAGATCACATCGCATTTGTGAGAATCATTGATTAAACCTGATACGAACCACGTTCGAATCCGTGGGGGAATCGAAAACCACTTGTTTGGCAGTCAACGTCGACGTAAGACGTCATTATGCATTTTTATTAAAATTGCCAATTTTACTTGATTTGGTTGGTTATTCCTTGAACAATCAACCAATGTTTTCATACAAAATGTCAATCTCTCCGATTCGACCCAAAAATTTTTTCTGGGCGTTTCAAGGTGTCTACATCAAAATATTAGCAAATGTCCGTCCGCCGTCTAATTTTGGTAGAACAAAATTTTCGAAAAATCTGAAATTTTGGTCAGGGGTTCGTGTCCGGCTTCAGTTGGTCTTCGGAACAGCCCGATCGGACCAAATTTGGGGAAGGTAGGGATCAAAATGTTTTTTTCGAAAGATGGGTTTTTGATATTTTCAGTGATTTAGGCGGGTGGGGCATTATTTTCGATTAAATTTTGGGCGCTGAATCCAATGAGAGGGTCTCGGGACGATTGGCACCCACCAGAAGAGGTTATGGGTCATAATGGGTATCTACCTACCCATTTTGAATACGTGTTTTCGAGATTTCTGCTACCTAGGCGTGTGGGGTATCGTTTTCCACTAATTTTTGGACGCTAAATCGATTGGAATGAGTCTCCATACTCCTGATCCGAGGTATAACCAACCCTTATGTATGAATGCAGTGCACAATTGAAATGACCGACGGTGCTACATTGTCCCTAAATTTCGTGTTAATTAGCTACCTGCCTACCAATCAGCGAATGATGCTTGTTCCCAAGGAGAGAAAACTTGAAAAATTTAAGTCGATTTCAACCTAACATCCAATGCTAGGTATATTATATAACCTATTTTTGGAACATCGGATATTGGATCACATCAACAAAAAATATTTTCCTTGAATTATATTTAACGTGAATTCTCCTAAGGGGCTTGCCCTTACTGCGTATAAATGTAAGAAAATATTACTGGAGATGTAAAGCAAATATTGATAACGGAAAAAATCAGTCATTACCATAGAACCTCTATTGATTGAATGTAAGGATAGACGGTGCCTCATAGGCAGTTATGACAATAATGGATATGTAAATGAGGGTTGAATTCATCTGTTTATTCTAATAGGAGAACGCTAGGAAATGGTCGTTATTAAATTGTCGCTGGGTAAGAAACAGCTATCTACGAGTTACTACCAGTCATTTTGAATAATTATGCAAGAGGAGGTCCCATCGGACGATATCGTTTTCATGACTGTAAACTCGCTGAAATGAGCGTAACGAATTCGAGCACCACATTGAAATTATATTAAATTTGAAACAATAAGAGCCATGAGATCCAGTCAACAAGATTATGTATTCGTTGCACATTTCATGAGCTTCATCCACTTAATCGAGAACTCGTACAAACATTCCACTGTTCGAAACAAACGTGAGGCGTTTGGACGGATGAGCGCACACTTCTCCAGAGGAAACATTCCAGGGCTACAACAATAGCAGCAACATCATTGTTTATGTACTTGAAGGACAATGCTTCTGAGAAGGCTGTCGTTTAATTAAATTTGCTGGCTGATCTCTTCATCGGAGACAGGTTGTTTTCACTTCGGTGGTTTTTAGTTGGTTCAGGAAAATCAGAAAACATATTATATCAGTTGTAAAATGTACCCTTACATTTGTTATAATATTGTGTACTGATAGTCGTATCCATGTCGCTTTGGCACAATCATTTGGTTTAAATTAAATATAATAAATAAATCTGGCGTTATAGCCACGAAATACAAGATCTTCTAAAAATATTGATTAAAAAACATTGATTTTTGGGAACATTGATATTTTTCGATGAATACCCACATTTTTGAATTTTTATTATGTTCATAAAAAGATCAGTCAAAAAGAGATGGGTTTGGGGAAAATATGCATATCATCGATGTTCAATTTGATTATTTTTACGTTATTGAGTTAGAATTCTTTCACAGAAGTTGGTTATTTTTTGGACCAGGAGCATACACACTCATCTCAATCGATTCAGTGTCCAAAAATTAGTCAAAAACAATACCCCACACGCCGAAATCCCCAAAAATCTTGAAAATGGGGGAAACAGTGGGTGTGGGGTGTCCCGGACCCATTCCAATCGATTCTGCGTTCAAAATTTTGTGAAAAATTATACTACACACGCCTAGGTACCAGAAATCTCGAAAACCCACTTTCAAAATGGGTAGATAGATTACCAATTTTGACCCGAAATTTCTCCCGGTGATCACCAATCGTCCGGGACCCGTCTCATTGGATTCTGCGTCCAAAATTTAGCGGAAAATAATACCCCACACGCCTAGATCACCGACAGTCTTGAAAATCCATTTTTAGAGATAGGTACACACCCCTACCCCCACAAATTTTATTTAATAATATTATTATTATTAAACCTAGATAAAATGATAGTGGATAGATTTATGATTTTAGGATTCAATGTACCTGTATATTTGATTCTATCATATTTAATGGTAATTTTTTTCGAAACTACAAATTACGTAGTACCTACGTAGTTACGTTATATCCTGTGGAGAGCCTTAAGTATCGTTATCTGTCTACACCCTGTAACCTTTACTTGGTCAATCTGACCTGAGAAATACATCGTCGAAATAACTCCAACGTTATAGGTAGACGTGGAAGGCGTCCCAGAGTGAAAAGCTGTTAAAGCTTTCACCCTTCCATATTTACTCGCGCTTTCTTTACAATAATGAACATCTTACATACTTAAGTGCCTTATCTCGACCGATATTCTTCATTATCTCACTCCCTCGATCATAGAAAGCTGCTACAGACGATGACTAAGAAACAAATATTTGATCGGATCTTGCTTGTATAAGACAATCCCCACTCCTTTTCTAAAACAAGCAATGCGCTTCCCTTCCTGTACTCTATTAATTTATTCATCGCCAGATCAATAGAATCGTTATTCATTCATTCTGTCGTCGATGATTTGTGAAAAGCAGTGTGTTATTCCTTCCAGTCGAAACCTCCGCTGTTATCTTTCTTTTCAGTATTCTTGTTTATTCATTTTCATTTTTCATTTAGTTTCCACGATTTTGTTTATTGATACTTATCAGTTGGCTGAATTGTTCCTTCCCTCGGCATTTGATTTCACAGAGCGAATTCTCCAAATTTCATTAAAACTATTCTACTAATAGTGATACGAACCCAAATGATTGTCCCTATCCTGGATGCACATTACGCTGACGACGTAGTTCTGAAATCAACCTGCTGTGCCTGCTGTGGCATTTCAATACGAATTGGTACGCCCATTTAGTTTGACTCCCTTTTGGTTGGTTATTCCTTGGATAATCAACCTATGTCTTCTTCATGCATAACGTCAATCTCACCTATTCGGCAAAAAAAAAAAAAAAAAAAAAAGAGTTTCTGGGTGTTGAAGTTATCTGTTATCTAGATCAAAATGAGCAAATGTCCGTCCGTCTACGCCAATTTTGGTAGTAAAATTTTTTCTAAAAATCTGAAATTTGGGTCAGGGACCATTTCCGGCTCTAGTTGGTCCTCGAAACTTTTCGGGCCGATGGGACCAAATTCAGGGAGGGGAGGGGGGTTAGGGGTCAAAATGTGTTCATCGAAGAATGAATTTCGAATTTTCGACGATCTAGGCATGTGGGGTATCATATTTTACTAAATTTAGGACGCTGAATCCAATGAGACGGGTCCCGAAACGATAGACACCCATTGGAGGAAGTTTCGGGCAAAATGGGTACCTCCTCACCTTTTTTGAATTAGCGTTTTCGAGATTTCTGGTATCTACGCGTGTAGGGTATTATTTTCCGCTAAAATGTGGACGCAGAATCGATTGAAATGAGCCACCATGCGTCTGGTCCGAGGAATAACCAACTCCTGAAAATGAATTTGCACTAAATGTATTGCAACAGTATACAATCGCAGATGCCCACATTACAAGCCACATTCATTTACGTATCAATTATCGAATAAACGGGTTAGGGCCTCAGCCCTGTCCGTGCGGTGGACACCAAATTTTTAAGACTAACGTTGCGATGTTGTCGTTTCTCGAATTAAAATCGCTCTCTTGTTCGTTCTCTGAGCTAATATCAAATATGAAAATTATTATAGAATTTTTCGATCTTTTAATTACTAAACAAAACTATTTGCGACTCAATTGTTTTTTTAAATAATATTTGCCTGAAAGCTGGAGTAAAGATCATAATGACCATTAAACCCCCCCCCCCCTTCCCACGGGAAATTGGACACATGTCTCGCCTACGCATCCCGCCCCTCGAAGTGGCCCACCCTCGGTCCCAACTCCGTCCCTTGTTTGCCACCCCCTATATAAGGGTTGTCCGCCTGCTCGAGTTCCCCAGTGCACTTTGGCCCACCCTCCCAAATCAATCCCGAGCGTCAAGGCGAACATCAACGAAGGACGTAAGTTCGAGAATCAAATGAATGGAAACACAAAATGAATTATTTATTATAATAATCAAGAACACGCTATCACTACAATTAATCGAGAATTTATTTTTTCACTTCATTCTACTAATTTGTAAACATTAAAAAAAAAAATGTTTCGGCACAAAATGGGTATCCTAAAGGTTGAGAGAGTTTACCTACACACGGCCAGCAAAACCAAAAAATAAGCTAAAAGCTAAATTGTCCGTCCGCCATTCGCCATCCGCCGTCCAGACCGTTTTTGGTAGTTGACAATTTTCTAAAAATTTGGCATTTTGGTCGGAGACCCGTTTCTGCCACTAGTTGATCCTTGACAATTTCCGATCGGACCGTATCTGAGGTGGGTAATGGTCAAAACGTGTATTTTGAAAAATGGATTTTCTAGATCTTGGGGTATCATTTTCGACTACATTTTGGATGCTGAATTCGATGAGACGGTCCCGGAACGATTGACACCCACTGGAAGAGGTTATGGGTCAAAATGTATATCTACCTTCCCTTTTCAAATGTGTGATTTCGAGATGTCTGGTTCTAGGCTTGTGGGGTTTCATTTTTCTCTAAATTTTGGACGCTGTATCCAAAAACGGGTCCCGGAACGATTGGCTCCCATCGGAAAAGGTTCTGGGTAAAAATGTATATGTATCTACCTCTTTTTTGGGTACCTAGGCGTGTGGGGTATCTTTCCAAATAAATTTCGAGCGCTGAATCTATTCGAATGATTCTTCATGCTCCTAGTCCGAGGAATAAACGACCCCTGTGATTTGAATAATGGGTTTTCGAGATATTTGTCGATTTAGAAGTGCCAGGTACCATTTTCCACTAAATTATTGACGCTGACCCTAACTAGATGGGTCACTGGTGCAAAAGGGTACCCACCTTCCTATTTTGAAAGTAGGTTTTCATGATTCTTATGTACCAAGGTGTATGGAAAACGTATTCCACTATTTTCATTTTGTAGTTGTCTGTCTTTAGTGCTTTACAGAATCCATGGGTACTTTATGCCAATAACATTAAACTAACAATGAAAGAATTGAGGAAATGAGGCCAGACAAAACTCCATCCTTAAAACAGTCACAAAAATATTATATTGCTTGAATTTAAATTATTTGTGAAATATGTCCATTCTCACAAACACAAGCGATTAAATACTGTTTTTGCATGAGGCGTTCCATTTTGGGCGGTGTTGTGTGAAAATCGATCAACAGACTTTACACGAATTTTGAAATTTTGGTTGCTATGTTTCATGTGATATTCCAGAGCGTTGCAAATTAATTTCTTAAATGCAATTTTCAACTCACCGTAACCCGATGTAGGTACGATGTACGTGCATGACTTCTAATGAACGGGTAACTCGAAGTATTTCTCATATTAAAACACACTCATATAAACTAGGGATAAAATGATCTCTTTTATAACTCCAACGCCCGTGAGTTGCCCAGTGAGCAGGGCAGGCTCTCTTGATGGCTTGTGAAGGGCGCACTGCAATCTACTTTCTTACTCTCGAAAAAGATGTTGAAAATGCTGCAAATTCTTACACAGGGGTAGGTTATTCCTCGGACCAGAAGCATGGAGACTCATTCCAATCGATTCAGCGTCCGAAATTTAGTGGGAAATAATACCCGACACGACTAGGTACCACAAATCTCCAAAACCCATTTTAAACCAGGTAGATAGATGCCAATTTTGACCTGTAACCTCTTCCAGTGGGCGTCAATTGTTCTGGGACCCATCCAATTGAATTCAGGGAAAAAAATGTAGTCCAAGACGGTACCCCAGATCGTCAAAAATCTCGAAAACCCATTTTATCGAAAAACACGTTTTGACCCCCCTCTCTCCCTCTTCCTCTATTGAAATTTTCTACTATCAAAAACGGCCTGAGCAGCGGACCAACATTTGCCCAGAAATAATGTTGGGCCGAATCGGTAAGATTTCGCATGAAAACATAGGTTGATTATTCAAGGAATAACCAACCGAAAGCGCTTCAGCCGGCTACTTTGAAGTGTAAAAACCATCTTTATGGCTCAATATACGCTTTGCTTGAATCAATGAATGCTAGATTTCTGCGAAATTGAGATTATTCGCGACACTGCCTCCCACCGGAGAGGATATTTTGTATAGTTCATACCTGGGTAGGAACCTCGGATACTGTGGGAAACGGGGATCCACTGTTCGAATATGCAACGGTGATGTTGGGAGTTTTTCAAACTCTGCCTTGACTTCTTGTCAAGTCATAAAAAGTCAATAAGTAGGTATGTCAGCGTTCGCCTGAAGGTTTCCCTCTTTTCCCTCTTTCAGCATCCCTACCACCATGGCCACTTTTACGAGAGGAGAATAAGTTATTCTTCTCCGACAGCCCTTCAGCCTCCTCTTTGTCGTTTCTGAAAGACCTATAAATACATCATGTGTGGTTTGGTCTTGACAACTAAACCGGGACGTTTTATTTCATCCATTTTGGTTCTGGTTACACCAAAATCAAAGCTATACTGGAATACTAACTGAAAGCTGCGCTAAACTCTGGATTGAGAAAACTGGAGGGCTCATTTTGTCCGGTACCGAAATTCCCTGACAAAAAAAAAAAAAAAAAAAGCTGCAAATTCTTTCACAGGAGTCGGTTATTCCACGGACCAGGCGCATGGAGACTAATTTCTTAAACATGGGGAAAATGGGGAAAACAGTGAGTGTGGCGGGTCCCGGACCCATTCCAATCGATTCAGGGTCCAAAATTTAGTGGAAAATAATACCCCACACGCCTAGATCGCCAAAAATCTTGAAAACACATTTTTCGAAATACACATTTTGACCGCTACCCCGCCCAAATTTGGTCCGATCAGGCTGACAAGTTGGTTCTCGAAACATTCCAGCCAGGGATCAACTATAACCAAGAACGGACCCCTGACCCAAATTTCAGATTTTTAGAAAATTTTCTTCAACCTAAGTTGGCGTGGACGGCGTACGGACCTTTGACTCTTTTGATCCAAACACTTTGAAACGCCCAGAATAAAAATTTGGGCCGAATTGGAGAGATTGACATTTTGCATGAAAACGGAGGTTGATTATTCAAGGAATAACCAACCAAAAGAGAAGAAAAGTCATAGAACTTGTGTGCCGAATTCCGTGTCACACTACCCACAATCGTGATGTTCAACACATTATTGGAGGCTTCGCAGTTGCTAAATACGGTATCGATTTGCATGTTTCTATCTCAAATTCATTAGGCGACTAGTGTTTGTTTCGTTTTGGCTACATTCATTACATTTATACGAATGGGGGATCTAATGCCACGGGGGTTATTCATTTATATAACAATTGATTCTCCCGATGTGGTGAGAAGGTAGATTGCAGTGCTCGTACCTTTAAGCTTTTGATCCTATCAGTGCGTGAGTAAAACCATAAAAGCCATAATACTTTGACCCCCCCCCCCCCCTGGTTCACGCCTTTATTAGAATGCTTTTGCGAAGCAATCAATGTGCTCCTCAATAGAGCAACTCGATGAAGGCTCAAATTTCCCCAGCGTCGCTCATTTGCGACATATTATTGCTACTGATGCGGACATATCCATTAGATCGTTTGCCTGATTAAGTTTGGCAATATCTTGCTACGGACTATTCATCGTAGCTTCTGCGTACTAACTTCGTAATCTCGCGCTTACTTTCCTTAGATATAGAAGGTATAACTCGTACATGATGCAAGACTCTAAAAGACTAAAGGCGAGACGTTCACTTGCTATAAAACGTGGAACATCCTCATGATTCACAATGTTCGAAGGAGAATCATTAATATGCTAGCGAAATGAGGAGGTAGTAAGAAAAAAAAGGTGTTTTTGAAGGAAAATTGACGTATCAAAAAAGATGACATGATTATGTCATCGAAATATTTGTGCCGTTCAACGTTGATGCAAGAATGTATGGAGTTAGTTACACGAGATAGATATGCACTAGATGTGTTAGGTAAGATGGTTCCACAATTTTTGATCGGTTATTCCTTGAATAATCAACCTTTTTTCATGCAGAAAGTCAACCCCTCTGATTTTATGTTATTTGAAAAATGGATTTTCGAGATTACTGGCGACCTAGGCGCGTGGAGAATAATTTTCCACTATGTTTGGACGCTGAATTTAATGAGACCTCATTCTCATTGAAAAATGATACCCCACACGCCTAGATCGCCGAAAATCTCTTTCCACTTGCCTAATTTTAGAAAAGTCCAGAAAATTTAGTTTCAAAAAACACATTTTTACCCATATCCTTCCAAAATTGGAGCTGATCTGGCTGAATGGTTTCGAGGACCAACTAGAGTCGCAAAGAGGTTTTGAGCAAAATGCCGGATTTTTAAAGATAATTGTCTACTAGGTGCCGATAATCGCGGGGACGACGGACGGGCATTTGGGTATATTGATCTAAAACTGTATGAAACGGATACTGTTAAATTTTGGCGCTAATCGGAAATGTAGACCTCTGGCATGATTTCATAATTCGATTATTCAAGGAATGATCAACCTCAACCTAAGTGCATATGTCTGTAGTAATAGCTGAAGAGAACGGTCATTAATATACAAAAGAAGTTCCAAAGATGAGAGAACGCCCCAGGAGAGGAGGTGGTGAGGATGCATCCATGAACAATCGGCCTTACTTTTTAAATAAAATTAAATGAACAAGTGCAGTTGCCTATAACCCATATATGGGGAGGTGCGCTGAATTAGTTCCTGATCCGTTGACATGTGAAGATCCATGCCAGTTATCGTTTTGCTGTAAATATTCCCGAAATACCAACTCCTGAAAATGGTAGATAAGTGAAGAAAGAACATGTATAACCTAACTGGTTCGTGATACCACAGGTGATGTCAGTCGTAGGTTGAAACTTTTTTCTCTTCGCTTCGTCATCCAGAGTAAGAAAGGTGAGGCAGTATTGGATAAAAGCCAAATAAATGCGATACATCTCATTCACCTTCGGGGCATCTTTTTCTTTTCGCTATACCATCGGTTCACAACCGCCCAATATTTTCCCGACTTCTCGAACACAATCGGTTGCCATCTTGGATTTACGCCTTGTAACGTCCTTATGAGAAAGAACCGCGGTAAAAAGAATTTCCACGCTGAAGTAACCTGGTGGTAGGAATGTACTTCAGGGAGAGAAATAGCTGTTTTGTACTAAAATTACGACGTTGAATACAAAAATAACTAAGTTCGGAAAATCGATTCGTATCGCCATGTATAACATGATTTCCTTCAACCCCTCTACAAGAACTTGATATTTTCAGATGTTTCCAATTTATTCTTAGCCCTAGGGAATTTGAACGTAGGTACGGAAAAAGCGAGTTTGCAAAGATCTTTGACCCGAACAAATCAGTTTTTCCGACGATCAATCGTCTAAGTTGATCGAGTGCTTATGATATATACCTTACGTGAATACATCTCAAAGAGCCCTCTAATGTAACGTTATGAGAAGAAGTTTTTGCAGAGGTATTTTATATTTTTTTGCACGAGTGGAACTCTTTTCAAGTGCATGAACACGAATGTAATCAGGAAATGCTTTACCCTCATGTATGAATCTGGGGCCGAACTATACAAACGTTGTAGTTTCACAGGTTTTTTCAGCACGAGAGATTGACAAGTCCCCTCAACCTGGCAACTGTTGTGTGCCCAAGCATTCCCCATGCTTTCTTTCAAGAGTTGTAAGCCAGAGCTACACGATGTAGACAATACCTTCACACACGTTGTACACTCGGTGACTGGTACCAACTAATAATTTTCTGGGTAAAAGGAATTCTTGAGGTTTCTTTACTGATGAGATGTTATAACTATAAATCAGAAAATGGGGTTGGGGGAGGGTGCATTGAAATTTTAGTATGCTTACAGCTTTGGAGTAGTGGTGATGACTCAAATCCCGGGGTGTTGATTCAACAGTATCGGGTAGTGACGGATGAAGGGGGGTGGGGGTGGTAACGATTCCTTCCATTACAGATCCACCAATCCCATTGGTTGCTTGGCTCCTGAACCAATCGCTCATTTCAAGCACTGACTCAGGTCCAACTGACTTCGTGGATATTGCTGTTCTGAAGCAAGTTCGTCAGCATGCATATTCTTCCTTACACCAATTGCCAGGAATTCAACCCAACGCAACCTTGTTTTCCTTGTTTACAAGCGTTCACAGCAATCTTTTGTCAGGCGAGGTAGGCTGAAGCCTCGCGCATTTCATGGGAATACCTTACAGTAAGTCCATTTTCACATACTCATTGTGTATAAACCTTGGTTGGTTAAGCCGGCGCTTCACGATGCCACCAACACCTTCCAATGTTGGACACTCGGTGACTGGTAGCATCGAGTAGCTAACTTTTGAACGTCCAACGGCCAGCGTCCAATGTTGGCGTTGGAGGGTGATCGCCCTGAGAGCAGTCTTTGCACTCAAGTCGAAGGAAAGAAGGGTTTCCTTCCGAGAAAAAGAAGGGTCCAACGTGGTTTCTTCGAACATGGAGGCTCGGTCACCCTTCACACCTGTTGCTCGAGTCACTCGTCGAGTGCGGTCTAGCGTTTGGCCCAACATTCGACGCATCGTGTAGCGCCGGAATCTGTGACCAAGCCTGTATCAAGACGTATCCCTGGCTATCTTGTCGGTTGGCATCTCTTCACTAGCGATCTACATGACCTCCTTCGGGATTGCCTCTCAAATGAATGCACTAGAATGCCAATGTGCTTTGCGCGCTTATGGCGTACAGGAACTGTAGCTGGTCTCATCCAGATTCATGAGCTGCCTCTGTTAATTCACATTTCCATGCTTCTATACAAGAAGTTGCCACCACCGGTTTGCAAACCTCTCAATACCTGGTACGTTTAGCAACGAAAAATCCCATGTGAATGAAATGTTAGGACGTAGTTAGTACACGTTTACTGCTGTCGACCTCGAGGAAGTTGGGAAACATATTTAGTGGCTAAAAAACCTCGAAATGTTCGGACTTGTTTCACTTTTTCGCTTATAACTTGGAAATAGACTGTCCTATGGGGCTCAACTTTTCTCCAGTACTCCTCCAATGAAGCATTGTGCCTTGGCCTTTTCCCCAATGCTTTTCATCCCAAACTCACCGACACAACACCGTGTTACGTACGATTTTTGAGAGCCAGACATGTACTCGTTTAAGGGCTCTTTTTGTCTTCGAATACAATGCTCATTAACTTCTAAAAGAGTAGGAGCTAGGTTTTGGACAAAGAATGATTGCGTTTTCTCTTCTATCTGATAGGTACGTTAATACTGTTTGTCTTTTCTGTCATCGCTAATTCAAGGATATTCTTCGTCACTTGCCATCCTTGGAAAAAGTCGGGTATCATTCTTAAACTACCTCCATAAGTTGATCCACCCCCTTTATAGACTTGTAGGAAAAAATCCACGGAAAAGAAATTCCCGAAGTGACCCCCTCGAAGAAAAAATCCCGACGAAAATGTATGCATAAGTACGAAGGTACCTAATGATGTTTTAAGAAAATGATAAGTACTTACTCTTCAGCAGGTTATTTGAAGGTGGAGAACGATTTACGCGCGTAGGCTCTATATTTTTGGCAATGGACCTCAACAAATTCAGCGAATTTTCTTCAGTGGAATCTTGGTGGTCCCTCATATCAGGCTCAAGAGGAAAATCCTCCACTACAAGGTGCTCTTTGCCGCGCTTTTGGAGGAAATATGCGCTCCTGCATTTATGGACATATTTTGAGTGGCCTCCTCAGAGGGTCCATACTTTTCATGCCTTCTTGCTTCGCCCTGGCAATTGCCTTTTCAGCCTCACTTTCGCGAAGTTCTGATGGAGATTTTTGGCGATCTAGGCGTGTGGGGTATCATTTTCAACTAAACTTTGGACACTGAATCGATTGAAATGAGTCTCCATGCGCCTGGTCCGAGGAATAACCAACCCCTGTGAAAGAATTTCAAGCGTTTTATAAACAAAATATTTTTATTTGCCAATATCTGCTCCTTCACAATGCCGACCAACTCTGAGAGCTTAAGAAATCGGTCTCTTTCTATTTTGAAAACCGTCCTCAATTTTATTTGGTCTGGTTCATCCTATTTTTATTTTCCAGCTTCTCTAATTCCTTTACACCTTTTGTGAATTTTCGCCCCACCCGTCCTCTTTCTCTTCCATTGTCACTGTCGCCACACGTCCTGCTCAGAACGTTCTCTTTATAACAAACTTTATAACTAACGTTATATTATGAAAAACTTTCTCGTTCCTTTTCCGTTGGAACGTTGAACTCAACTTGTTTTCATATGAGAAAACCTGGAAAATGTCAAATGAGTTCTCATTTGTATTTATTCTTGAAGAGGCGGAAGGATAGATTGGCCTGCTCATCAAAAAGGGACGACATTATTACCACAAGTATGAACAAGTTAAATATCGATGGTGCTCTGTACTACGTAAGGGGAAGGGAGCAAATAGCGACGTTTATGTATATTTTATATTTCATTTATTTACGCATCTAGAGATATTAAAAATTCATTTTTTCCCCTCTGTACGTAACTTTCATATTGGAATTTACCTTCAAGTGCTTTAGAGCCGTTATCAGTCAAAACAGTGAACCAATTAATAATTAACCAACATGATACAAGAGCCAGTATCCAATATGTAGTAGCCAGTACCTACCCACCAAGTCCGTTGATGCAGTCCAAAAAAAAAAAAAAAAAAAAAACGGCCGACATATAAGTACTATTGTTTTTCAAATTTTTTCATAGTAAATTCCATTCCAAGGAAGTAATGTATTTGACCGAAGTCATTTCTTTTGAAAACTTTCTGGATCATCGATTTGAGTTCCTTCAATCTTCTGGACTTCTAAACGCACAGGTAGGTCATCCAAGTAGATCTCCATGTAAGCTGCACTGTCAGCACAACAAAAAAGCTGCAATCTTTCACAGGGAAAGTTATTCTTCGGACCAGCAGCATGGAGACTCATTCCAAATGATTGAGCCTTGGTACCAGAAATCTCAAAAACCCACATTCGAAATTTTGGACCCATTTGGACCCATAATATCTCTTCTCATTTAATCTCTTCCGGTAGGTAGCAATCGTTCTGACATCCGTCTCTTTGGATTCAGCGCCTAAAATTTAGAGGAAAATTATAACTCATATGCCCAGATTGCTGAAAATATCGAATATCGAACAATCGGAGAGGTCAACTATCTACATGAAAACAGGTTGATTATTGGAATAACCAACCAAAACCATATTGGAGGTGTCCGGTTACTAAGTAAATTTCGCATATTTCAGGTGAACTCTTGGTTGATAGTTTCCTTTTGGCAAACTGGTGTAAAAAGAGCAAAGATCAGAGAGAGTCCTTCAACGAGTTTCTTTATTTGGGTAAACGGTGGTGTGAAGATCATTACTTCAATATCAACCTATCTTTCACACGAGCAAATCTGTAAATACCTGAGTGTAGAAAACTACACGGTGAATTTAGTACAAACAGCAGTTAATTACACGATGTGATAAGTTGTTTCTACGACGCTTTTGAGCCGAGGAGACTTCCACCCTCCGTTGATTCATGGAATAAGTGCTCACCAAGCTTATTGTTCGGTGTTTAAACTATGAAAGCTGGCGCTGTGTCTTGGTTGGAGGATGCGAATGCCATTTCCGTGCTTGTTTCCGGGCTGTCATCAACTTTCCATCCGGTTTCCTCAACCCCGGCTTCAGCTACTTCAGCTAAAATAACTCACGATACGTTCTTGATTTTCATTCTTTTGTTTACATCTTGGGGGGTGGAATTGAAAATCTGTTGCTTGTTTCTTTGTCTCATGATTTGTTTATCTACGCAGATTAGTCTCAATAAAGGAAACTAGGCTGCGGTCCCTTGAATGAATTGTCTATTGACCGAAACCTGATCACTTGTCCTTGCTTTCTTTTCATTTCAAATTGAAAATTGCTTTCCAATCCTGACAAAAATGTCAATCTGTTCTCATTTCTTTGCCTTACGATCACTTCCACAGTAATATTGTTGTCTGATTGCAACCAAACTTTTTGTGATGCTCAACATGTTCCCCTTCTAGTTTCATTGGATCAAATCTTAACTCTGCGCATGCGCTAATGCAGTTATGTTTCTCATTACCGCAACAGTTGACATAAACATAAAGTTAGTATGCCACATTTTCAAGGCCACGAGGAAGCTCATGTGCCACGGTACCTTGGTAACTGATTTCCGGTTAGGCAGTTGGCTGGAAAGAACCTTGGTCTTTTGTAGTCGTTGGCCTGTTAATCCACCCCAAGCCCCATGTACACTTGATGGTAAGTAGGGTGATCCAGGCGGGATTCTTAAGTTGTGGTTAGGCGGTTAGGTTAGTAGGCTCTCATGTTGGCTTGTGATTGCAGGTCCTTGGTTTGGCGCCTCTATAGATGACAACAGGGTACTTGAGCCCAGTTTAAGAATGCCCTGGAGAGTTCCCTTTGTCATTCTAAGCTGCAAAATCAGTTACACACTTCTCATCGGTATCCTAACAACATAAAACACAAAAAACTTCGCGAATCACTTGGGTATTTGATGCCTGAAATCAGTGAACTAGTTTCCCGAGCAGCGTTCAGCTTTAGACAATCTTTTGTCAGTTTCATGGAGGTCTACTCAAAGCTATGTACCATCAAACTCTTCATATTTACTATGTTCAATGGTCCAAAATAAATTGATGATATGTTCTGCTCTCTCATTGATCAGGTAATATCATGATGATGTAACTGATTATTTATAGTTTTCTGGTTGTTGATGTACTAGCAGATTTTCTAGGTGAAGTTCAAATGCTGAGACTTCGGCAATGTATTTTTAGTGAGAATTTGCTCTTGGTTGGTTATTCCTTAAATAATCACCCTATATTTTCATTCAAGAGGTCAACCTCTCCGATTTGCCCCAAAATTTGGCAGTTTGCGTTCCACGGTGTGTTGATCAAAATAAGCAAATGTCCGTCCACCGTACGTCGTTCTTAGTAGTAGAACATTTTCTAAATATGTGATTTAGTGACAGTTTGATCAGGGACCAGCTTCCATCTCTAGTTTCTCCTCGAAACATTTCAGCCCGATCGGACCATATTTAGGGAGGTACCTAGGGGTCAAAATATGTTTTTGAGATTTTCGGCGACCTAGGCGAGTGGGGTATTATTTTTTACTAAATTTTGGACGCTGAATCGATCGGAACGAGTCCGGGTTACTCCATACCCACTGTTTCCTAAAGCTACTGATCCGAGGAATAACCAACCCCTGCGAATGAATTTACGGAAGAAAAGCGAAGAAAAAGTAGGTCCTACTAACATCCAATTCCCTTTCTTCCGTTTCCCGTAATATTGATATATAGTACTCTTGGTAACTGTTGCAGGCCAAGTTGATCAACGAGCCAAGTTGATACGGAAAAGAAATCATAAGTTCCGACTAGGGGCGATGATTCTCACGGGACCTGAACGCAAACCAGTTGATATCGAAGGGAAACCCGCTGGTAGAAAGACTAAGGGGACAAAGCGTATCTTCTTCTCAAAGTTATTTGAAACTTATTTTAACAAAGTTACCGTGGAAATGCGAGCGCTATACTGACTGAGGTAACTTCCCAAGCATCGAGGTCTCTGAGGCACTCTGCAGTTATGGGTGGCAACGCTTTTATCGTGATTTACCTGGCTGGGTTGGGAGTTGAAACTGGAGTCCTTCATTCAATTTGAAACCTTCGTACATTACCCGGTCCAGGCTCGACTCAGTCTCCTGAGGAGCTTTAGTGCAGCACAGAGATATTCTCGATCTTACAAATTTATCAGTGATAAATTGCGTTTTCTTGTGACAAGTCGATTTTACCCAAAATTTCTTAAGATCTTATGAGAAGCTCAGAGAGCATTGAAAACTGAGAGTTTGCATGGGCACCATCCTAAACAGGGGTTGGTTATCCTCGGCGCATGGAGACTCATTTCTTCAACATGGAGAAATGGGAAACAGTGGGTGTGGCGGGTCCCGGACCCATTCCAATCGATTCAGGGTCCATAATTCAGTGGAAAATGATACCCCACACGACTAGGTACCAGAAATCTCGAAAACACACATTCGAAATGGGTAGATAGGTAACCATTTTGACCCATAACTTCTTCCGGTAGGTGCCAACTCGCTCTGGGAGCCATTTCATTGGATTCAGCGTCCGAGATTTAGTAGAAATTTATACCCCACACGCCTAGATCGCCAAAAATCGCGAAAATCCATTGTTCGAAGTACACATTCTGACCCTTACCCCCCTACCCCCAAATGTAGTCCGATCACTGGTCCGATCGGGCTGAAAGGTTTCGTGGACCAACACGAGCCGGGAACCCTGACCCAAATTCAGGATTTTTAGAAAATTTTCTACTATCAAAGTCGGCGTGGACAGCGGACAGGGCCTCTACAGTCCCCCATCCTAGTATGGACGCGCCCAGTTTGGACAGACCCTGATAGTGTTGGTCTCCTTGAGATTGGACCTTGTCACTGGTTCAAATGTTATTTAATGAAAGGTTGCTGGAACACACTGTGTCATCCCACTGGTTAGTACCTCTTTGGGTTATCGCCTTGTTCCTCTTTTCACCCTTGACTGCTGTCCATTCTCATTGTAACTTCAATGTTTTAACTAATAAAAATAAAAGTTGTGGTTAATTATTTAAAAATAATAATTAATTTTCATACAACAGAGGAGGAAATTCCTTACCCCGACAAGAAACATGGCAGTTGAAGTAAATGAGATTGACGGTAGATTGAGACATCTCTTCTAAGGGCTAGTGCGACTCCCAGAAAAGCACTAAATTTTCGTTTGATTTCCAAGGTTGATGAACGGTCACAGTAGTTTCAAATACTCGCATCCAGCCTCATTCTCCATTTTTAATTGGACGGTATCTGGAGGTGAAGACGATTTCTACTATCTCGGAACTGCGCTTTTCAATGTTATGTCCTCAAATAATTTAAGTTTTACGTCCCTCCATCGCTATGAGGAGGTACCGAAAAAAGCCACATCACTTCTCAATGACGAATTCAATGCAATTCACCAATTGAGGATTGATGAACTCTCTTCGGGGAATTATGTTGAAAAGAGATGAAAACACAATAGGTACTTGAGAATAACACCGCAATTTTCATTTATTCTTCATTCTTGCTCCTTTGCCTTTGTATCTCTCCGAATAATACGAATACCACTCTTTTCTTTGAAGGACTTGTATGTCTTCTGTTATGTGCGCTGCCTAGGCGCATTCCTCGTGCCCTCATTCACTCCTCATAAGTTACGTTCAGACTCGTATAAAACATTTTACGAGAGGCAGAGATGATTCCTTTTGTCCCGAGTTGACTGGGGCGAAATTGGCTGAAATAGAGATTCTAAATGATTATTTCGCGTTAAATTAAGCCTTGTCACTTGCGTATGAGTGATTAGTGCTGAGAACGACAAATTGTATTTCACTAGATTTTTTTTTTAACGTAGGGTGTTCCACGAGCCCTCCCCCCTCCGCTCTCTTGCGTCCAAATGGCAACAAACCTTATTCCAAGGTATTTAGCCTCTCTGGCATACAGGATGATTCTGTCATTGTTCACATTTGATTCGCTTGTTTGAGAAAGTCAACGTTAATTAATCTTGCTCCATTCACGCGGATTCTCAGTAGAATCTCTTTGTTGTCCACCTTTGAACGTGGGAGGTGGACTGACCAAGCTTGAAATAGATTCAATGTTGGAGTAGACAGTGGTATAAAGTGTCTTAAAATCGCTTGTCAGAATTCACTTTGGTGAAACCACGCCCGTCTTCTGCACTCGGTGAATATCAATGTTGAATGGAATATTTGCACAAGGCATAGTGGTTTCATAGATACAGCACGAGCTTCATCGACTAAGAACAAGGTGATCAATATTTGCTCGTCTCTCCTTGATTCGATCCCGTGGTTCCTCCTCTTCAACCGCCATATGACACATCTGGTCACATTGCTGACAGACTCTTGCCACCGACAGCTAGCCAATGGCGCCTGATAACCACCAACGCTATAATTCTCCAGTTAGTTTCGGTTGAGTTAGGGACAGAGTTAATGCTTAGTACATTGAACTCAGTTGTTTGTACGAACAGGAAGGATTGGTCAACCCAGGATGTCCATAAATATCGATGGTGATGACAGTAGTTTGAATAACTTATGTGGCTTGGTTGGTCTTGAAGGGGCAGTATTCGAATCTTCAATAAGAGTTCCTTCAAGAAACCTCTTTGTTTCAATGTGTGATATAATTAAGAAATATACTAAGAAAATAGAAAGAGATGCTTCGCAGTGCATTTTAAAATCAAGCTCATTTGAACTTCATTAGTCGAGCATCCTCAGTTGCCCTCAAACCCACACTTCACAATGTTCACTTCGCTTAGCGATATTTCCTTCACCCCTCAGACTTCAGGTAAGTAGATAAATTCCAGTCGAATGGGCGGCTATTGCGGTTGACTGGGCCTCCTTTCGCTGAGCGCTCAGTATACTTTGAACCGCGGTATGGTGATGATGCTTAGTGTTTCGGAGCGTTCCGCCTTTCTAATAAAATTTATCCCGAAAAAAAGGCAGTTTCTTGAGACTCGTGCCATCAAACGAGATTGACTGTTTAAAAGAGGTGGGTAAAATCGCTATCAGATAAAAAGTATAATATCCAAAGTGGTTTTCACTTAAGTGATCCATTTCCTTTTCACCCCTATAAATTGTGAAGTGGCAATAATTCCGTACCCATCCATAAATAGAGGAGGGATGAATCATCAAATATGCAGCAAGATACTTGACGAAAAGCTACCTTCGGCGCGCACTGCCTGAAGAGTTCTCGTAAACTTATGTTTTCTTCAAGTACTCAGTAATCTTCTAACCTTTGAAGACTATATTATATCTGTTTTATTAGCGATAACGTTAAACAGAAAAACCTCTATTCCAATTATCGGCTATCCTTTTTCATTGGAGAAAGTTCAAATACCATTGGACGTGGTGGCTTCAGGCCAACTACTGTGCCATCCAAATGGCTGATCCAACTCCAGCTGTTTTGCCGAGCCGATCATACATAATCGAGTGATAAGCGGTTCCTACACTATCAGTTACAATGACATTTTCCCTATCAAAATACAGAGACATAATCATGATCGTGGTGGACAAAGTTGGAATGATATGGATCCAGATTTTCTGATCTCAGCTCCAACCCAACCGAAAGTAGAGGAGTTCTGTCATTAGTACCTAATGATGGGAAATTCTTTCACAGAGATTGGTTATTCCTCGGACCAGGAGCATGGAAAAAATGGGGTAAAACAGGGATATTGGAGTGTCCCGAAATTATTCCAATTGATTAAAAGTTCAACAATTGATCGCCTAGGTACCAGAAATCACGAAAATAGGGATGAGCATCGAACAGCCACACATCGATGTTTTCACGCTTGATAGGTAATATAAACACTGCAAATTATTACACAAAGGTTTATTATTTTCTGTATATCGTATTCTGTATATCACTCTTCTGCTATGAATTACTTTTCTATAATACCAACAACCATACTGGAAAATAATAACTTTTTTTAACAAAAAATATTTATGCTTATATGGAAAGTTTTCGAGATAGATGGAATTTTGAGAACCCCTCCCTTCTCCACGACTCCGATTTTATTGGTCCGTTAATTGAGAATCTTAGTCACACCGAGATCAATGCAATATTGATGAAAAACAATGATGTGTTGAATGACGATGTAAGGTGAATATGTAGGCAATGATGATAGAATGACGAAGAGTTAGATAGTAATGTAATGACGTTACTGATATTGTCATTTTTACTGACAGTGTAGGGACTCTCTATCTCTCCCTCGACATAAGTGAATTTGTAAGTGGCTGGAGTGTATTTTCATTGTTCCTTTTTGTATACATTCATTTTTTTTTTCGGGGAGAATTTCCAGTGAACAGACGGACAAGTGGATCCTTCGCTTCGGTGACAATTCAAACCATTTTCCCCCTAAACTTGATGAACTGTATAGAAGCAGTCTTTTCACGCTCTGCAGAATTTTACGCTTGATAACCTAACACACCGGAGGTAGGAATTACGGGTTGAATGTCGTATTTTGTCACATATATTTGAACCAACCTACGTGAATTTGGGCTTGTGGGGTATGTCGTAGGTTACTGGTGCCGTTCGTACACTCATCTTCAACTGGTGTGTATTATGGTATCCCTTCGTGTTCCTCGTGGTCGGATTATTTCCTCTCGATAGGATGACTCCTCAAGAAATCATCGCTGTGGGTTGGAACACACATGACTTCTCAGAGAACTACTCCTATCTCTGAGGTATCATGAAAATTTGGTACCTCAACCAATTTTGGTCTGTTATTCCTTGAACAAACAACTTATTCGGCCCACATTTTTTTCTGGGCGTTTCAAGGTGTCTAGATCAAAATGAGCAAATGTCCGTTTGCCGTGCACGCCGATTTTGGTAGTAGAACATTTTCTAAAAATCCGAAATTCGGGTAAGGGACCCGTTCCTGGTATTAGTTGTCCTCAAAACTTATCAGTCGATTGGATCGAATTGGGGGTAGGGGTCGAAATGTGTACTTTGAAAATACATTTTTGAGATTTTCGATGATCTAGGCGTGTCAGATATCATTTTCGACTAAATTTAGGGCGATGTATCCAATGAGACGGTCCCTAAACAATTGACGCTCACCAGAAGTGGGTATGGGTATCTTTCTATGTCAAAAGTAGGTTTTCGAAATTTCTGGTGCCTAGACGCGTGGAGTATCATTTTCTATTAAATTTTGGACGCTGAATCAATTGTCCCCAAGCTCCGATGAATGAATGTTCGATGAATAACCAACCCCTGTAAAGAAATTTGCAGCGCTTTTTACGGTGATTCACGTGATGCTACCCGATTCTGGATTCGACTCGATTTTTGTCGGAATAATGACTAAAATTTGTTTATTTCGCGTGAAAAATGTCATCTTTATTAGCACGTGTGTTTGCACATAAAATTTCATAGGTTTGTAGATTTTTTATACATCAATATCATCATCATTTTATAGAAGGAAGGTAAATGGAGAATTATTTTTAAGAAACCCCTATAAATAGGAAAGTTAGTGTCACCTGCGCAAAGTGAGCGCAATTAAGATCCTTGCGGGGTGCCGTGGGACACCCTGTATTGTGTAGGAAACCGTGTTGGTTGGTTATTCCTTGAATAATCAATTGAATTATCATGTTTTCATGATAATGGTTAACCTCTCCGATTCGGCTCAAAATTTTTTTCTGGACGTTTCATGGTGTCTGGATCAAAAAATGTCCGTCCGCCGTACGCCGTACGCCGTTTTGATACTGTTTTAACAATACCCTTAGTTGCTTGAAACTGGACCCATAGGGAAAAAAATGCTGACCTCACGAGAAACAAGAAGCAACGAACAATAATAATAATTCAACACATATTAAACAGAAATCAGAAAAACAAGTTAAACTAGCTGGCCCGCGAGATATGGTAAATGTCCCCGGTTACAGCCGTGCCGGAATGAATATATCGCTTATGTGACCTGCAAATGAAAACCCGTCAACAAAGCCCCTTTGCCAAGAAACACCAAGGAAGATTCTACTGCAAGTTAGTCTCGTGGTAATCCAACTGGCAGGCAACCTGATTTGAATCTACGTTTTGACAGGAGGCCCCTTGATCTGGGCTCAATTAGCTGAAAACTATCAATTTGATATTATATAGTGAGTAGTGTTGGGGCACAATATTGGTGCTTGACGCGTCGAATGTAACTTCATGGGCGCTATCACACAGTTGTTGTTATATCCTCCTTGTAAATGAGGAGATTTTAGGGGGAAAACCCTGATTCTCAGGCTGAGAAAGGGTAGGGTTAATAAAGACTTGAAAGAAGATGTCAAAGAGGAATCTTGGACGGGACATCTGGAATGTTAATTAGAACGTTCGAGGCGTGGGATAAGTCAAATACTAAACTTGTTTTTCATTTCATTCTCTTCTCAGGAGGTTCATCATGCAGGAAGGCACAAGGAGGCAGTCTTTTTCACTTTCCATGATTTTATGAAATGTCACTCACCCAGGATCACTAGGCTCCTCTGAGTGCAGCAAGAACCCTCCCTCCGCAGTATCATCCCTGCAGGAGACAAGGATTTTCCTTATCTTTTCTGTCGTTTTAATTACAATTCTCACACGCTAATTGAACTAAAGCCTCTGAAATCAATTAACTTTTGGTAATTACTGTTTGACACCTGAAGACCCTCTCAGATTGAAATTTTGTGAGAGACACCGTAGTATCGTAACCGTCAAAATTCTGGTAATGCTGCATGATATCGTGGCGTACACTCGTCATAAGCATTATATTGTCTAAGTATGTGCGCTCAACTGCTTGGGTCAACCAAATGTTCTGTATGGTTGACGGTTTTGAGAACGTATTCGTGCGTGTAACCTAAAAACGCTGCAAATTCTTTCACAGGAGTTGGTTATTCCTCAGACCGGGCGCATGGAAACTAATTTAAATCGATTCAGCGTCCATAACCTCTTCCGGAGGACATCAATCATTCCGGGACCCGTATAATTAGATTCAGCGTCCAAACTTTAGTGGAAAACGATACCCCACACGGCTAGGTATCAGAAATCTCAAAATTACACATTCGAAATGGGCAGGTAGATACCCATTTTGACCCATAATCTCTTCGGGTGGGCGCCAATCGTCCCGGGACCCTTTCCATTGGATTCAGTGTTCAAAATTTAGTCAAAAATGATACCCCACAGGCCTTGATCGCCGAAAATCTTGAAAATTCATTTTTCGTGAAGTATATTTGGACTCTTATGACAAGATGTAGGTAAAAATCAGGGGACGTTAGGTGAGTAGGTATCACGGTAGGTAACTCTTTATGCATTTGTTTAATATTTTGTTATGCTTGTGCTGAGGGAAGGAGTCTTACTACATTTCACCCTAATCGATGCTTACACCGTGCCCACAATTTTCGATACCTGCCACATATTCTACATTTCACATTGTTATATAGCCACGTATGCCTAAATTTCCATTTATCAACATTGAATGCGCATGATTCCTCTGTTACATTGCCAATAACCTACCTACCACCTTTGTCCGCATATAAATTTTTAATTTGCTCTTCAACCTCTCACGATTTTCAATACGAGAGGAGTACGAATTCTGTTCCTCCTGACGCTTTAATATACATACTTTTTTTAAATACATATATCGTAGTATCGATACTTTTTTCTCAGTATCGGACCCGATACTTTTTTCATCCCTCACATTTTATCAGTTCACATTCCTATGATGTATAAAAGGAAATGAGGGCAAAACACAAACGGAGAGGAAGCCCTCTCTCCCGAAGTTTCTTCGCCGATCAAATCAGGCTTCATTTGACAACTGACACCCGAGTAGTCCATTTAGAGCTGTCTTTGACACGTTTGTGAACACATCACATGACTCAGTTCTGGTTCGAAAACTTCACATCTTCAAACAAACCAACACAGCTACCAAGCCAAGTTTGTATCGATACTTTTAAATGTATCGATACAAATCATATCGATATTTTTTTCAAATTTAGGACATCCCTGAAATGTCCGTCCTCCGTACGCCATCCACGCCGACTTTGGTAGTAGAACATTTTCTACAAATCTGAAATTCCGGGTCCAGTTGGTCCTCGAAACTTTTCAGCCCGATCGGATCAAATTTGGGAGGGGGGAAGGGGTCCAAATGTGTTGTGGCGCCTACCGGAAGAGGTTATGGACGCTGAATCGATTTAAATTAGTCTCCATGCGCCTGGTCCGAGGAATCAACCCCTGAGAAGGAATTTTCTGCGTTTTTTAGATAGATTCTTGGCTGGTTGCCAATATTGCTACGCGGAGGACAAAAAACCCACAATCTTGAACTGAGTGCGAGACCACTGTGAATATTCAATACACTAACGATGAGAGAAATACGTATTCAGGAGTATGTGGCGAACTCAAACAGCTTTAGTTCCGACTTAAGGTTTCGAGCCAGATTAAAGGATATCTCTACTTTGCTGTGAGTTGAAGTGTGTGTGACTAGAACGACTAGCCAGGAAACCATCTTATTCCATGATATCTTGAAAGTTGAAATCCCGGCGTTGGTTTGACGTTGAACTTGAAACTCAGTCTTTATATGGGCCTATACACCTGTTGATTGAACCACTCCCTGGGCTTGTGTGCTCGTTTTAATTACATCTTCCCGAGTTTGTCACATCCTTTGGATTCTCTCAAGTTGCCGTTTTACTCGATACGACGAAGTTTATGAGTGAGGTATTCCGATTCTGCAAACAGTAGACTTGATAGACTTCAGAATTCGATTTAACCTCCTCAAATATCCAAAGAATGTAATAGAGTAAACACACAACCATTTGTTTTGATTCGGAAGGTTTGCTCTTCACATGAGCCTTGTCTAGCTGCTTTTAGCAATATCTGAATATCGTCCCGAAGCCCTCGAATGGTTCTCGGTATCCTTATTATTCCATTCGAGGACGATTTAACGTACTAAGATTACCTATGTTACTACGTTAGTAGGTAGTAATATATACTAGTAACTAATATCTTTTTCGAAACTTCATCATTGATCATTGATTGCCATAAAATTCATATGCAAAGAACCCAGGAAAAATTAGGAGGAATTTCATCATTTTCACGAGAAGACTTTTGAATCGTGAGGTGGACGATTTTTAATCTACAACGTTCGTAAAAACACTGCAAATTCCTTCACATGGGTCGGTCATTCCTCGGACCAAAAGCATGGAGACTCATTCCAAATGATTGAGCGTCCAACATTTAGTGGAAAATGATGCCCCACACGCCTAGGTACCAGAAATTTCGAAAAACCTGACCAAAATTTCAGGACGCCGGACGGACATTTGCTTATTTTGATCTAGACACCTTGAAACGCCCTGAAATGAATGTTGAGCCTAATCGGAAAGATTGATTTTTTGCATGAAAACAGGTTGATTATTCAGGGTATATTTTAGTTCTTGGTTGATGGTAATAGATAGGTGTACAATAAATTAGAATAAAAATAATCACAATCTTCTCTTCAGAATACCACGAAAATAAAATGAATAAAATAAAGTGGGTTTTGGTGGGAGGGGAGGGGGAGGGGTTAGTTTGTGTAGCCAGTGATGACAGGAATGCACGATCTAACATGAATATTGGATTAAATGTGGGTGGTAGTAGAGAGTTTCACAGTAAGCCAACCGTAAAACGTTTATTCGATAAAAGTGACCTTAACGCCTATAGGGCCGTCCTAAATCAATAGGATAATCTCATCGTGTCTTACTCGTCGTGTTACACTTCAGATTACCTGAATTGTGTTAGGTTCTCACATAATCAGATAACCTATTCCAAATAAACTTGCGTATGAATAACAGTCATCGCCAAAAACTGTATTAAGATCGCATGGAATATTATAATTTGAACAATTTGGGGTCTTGAGACTGCAGAACCTTCCTGATCGTCAACCCAGATAGCCCTACAATCCTTCTGGAAGGATGCAGGACATCGCCTGGAAATGTGTTAGTAAAAAATAAGACCCTTCAATCGATTCAGGGTCCAAAATTTAGTGAAAATGATACCCCACACGCCTAAGTACCAGAACATACCTGGGTGGCAATCGTTCTGGGACCTATCTTATTGGATTCAGCGTCCAGAATTTAGTGGAAAATAATACCCCACACACCTAAATTGCAATAAAATCTCAAAAATCCATTTTTCGAAATACACATTTTAACCCCTACCCCAGCCAAATTTGGTCCGATCGGGTTGAAAAGCTTCGAGGACCAACTAGAGCCATGAACGGACCCCTGACCAAAATTTCAGATTTTTTGAATAATTTCTACCACCAAAGTCGGCGTGGACGGTGTACGGACATTTGCTAATTTTGTTCTAGACACCTTGAAATGCCCAGAAAAAAATTTTGGGCCGAATCGGAGAGACTGACTTTTTGAAATTACAGGAATTTGGAAATAATAGAGTTCGTTTAACAGCAACACAATTAAAAATACTCGTGAGGAGTTCGTTTTCGTGTTGCTGTTTAATGGAAGGAACCGGAAACAGCAACACAATTGAGAATACATGTTAGGAGTTCGTTTTCGTGTTGCTGTCTAATGAAAGGATTTTGAAACAGCAACACAATTGGAAATACTCGTGAGGAATTTGTTTTTGTGTTGCAGCAACATACAGCAACATACAGCAACCCGAGGCAGCAACAACTTGAAAATAAATTGAAAATCATAATGTGGCGAAAAGTAGGACTCAAGCGCAGGAACTATTTGCAATACTCGAGCCACAATTGAGATGTTGGGTCCCTCACCAGAAACAAGTGATGAAGGCTTATTATGTTCTAGGGCGCCGCAGTAATTACACCAATCATTTTCCTATTTAAGAACTATCCATATTCTAGCACCAACAAGAGGGAAAACAATAGCGCGATGCTGAAAACGAGAAGACGAACCCAATCTAAAGAGGATTGATAATCACGCATTTTGACCGTATTCAAAACGGTTTGAACAATTTGAAAATTGAATTTGGTGAGCGGGAGAATACTCACAATGGATACCCTCAGCTGATTTCACTGGTTCGAACTTACCCCGCTAGGATGGGTGTCTTTAAAGTATCAACTTTTGTATCTATGCTCTTATCAGTTCTAATTATCGTCTATCGTACCTAAAGTATCGTTTGTCGAAAGTATTTATAAGACCCGGGTCTCAGGGTGAACACTGGGGCATTTACGATCAGGGGAGGACACTTCCTCGACATATCGATATTTCATGTTATGTAGTATCGATACTCCCATGCTACAAGATTTTCCTTTATTCTCATCAAATATTTTAACTTCTTACAATTCAGTGTTCAACCTGTACAAAGTACAAATGATTATTGATAATTTTGGATTTATTGACATTTTTTTTGAAGTTTTGTCCTGCAACACTCAGCACGGGCCTTCTATCTTCTTCCTCTTCTTTTCATTCATTCTACAATGGTTTGAGATGGGTTTGGAATCATTATTATTTGTTATTTCCTTTTTACTTATTTATTTATTATTTATTACCTACATATTTATTTCTTATTACTTATTTTTTGTTGTCAAGCTGCTGAGAAGTAAAAATAACCACATTGATACCCGATATTTAGGAAAATCAAAATGGTGGTATCAATACGAAAAAATATTAGATGTTGCAGTTTTGATACAAAAACATCGGTATTTCCTTGAAATGCATCGATTTTCAATAATATTGGATATCGATACCCGTTCATACCACCAGGAATTTACTATGGTTCAATGAAATCTTTAAAAATGGCAAACATTCTTTGAGGCAATATTGTAGATACACTAAGTTCCTTCGAAAAACATTTCATATCTAGGTATGAATAACGATTCGGATCAAAGCCTTAAACAAGATAACCTGTTAAGTGATGATCGAATCGGTAATGCGACGTTTCAAGTTATCACTTACCTTCCTGACAGGGTTGGCTTGTAGCCTCAGGGTAACGTCAAAATGTGATGGAGGTTCTGGGAGTTCTTTATATCCGTACCCTGCGATGTGTTGGGGTTCCATCGAATTACGTGCACTACGCAATGAAGTTAGGTTCAGTTCACCCACTCACCGCGGCATTCGCTAGCGCTGGAGATCCGCAATGGAAAACCGAAAGGGATAACTTCGTGAATTTTAACTTGGAATACTATGCTGTCGATATAGAACGTGATTCAAACCACGAGTCTCTCGGTATGAGTTACCTCCATTCGAGGGATAGAGGTTCTATTTGTAGAAGAACGAAATAGACCCCATCCTACTCCTCAATTCTAGTAGAATTGTTGGCCTTGCTGACATCCTACGTCCTACGTTTTCGGTAGTAGAAAAATTTCTAAAAATCTGAAATTTGGTTCAGGGGTCTCTTCCCGGCCTAGGTCGGTCGTCGAAACTTTCCAGCACGATCGGACCAAATTTGGGGGGGTCAAAATGTGTATTTCGAAAAATGGATTTTTGAGATTGACACCCACCGGAAGAAGTTATGAGTCAAAATGGGTATCTATCCACCCATGTGTTTTCGAGGTTTCTGGTATCTATGCGCGTGAGATACCATTATCCTCTGAATTTCGGACGCTGAATCGATTGGAGTAAATCCCCATGCTCCTGGTCCGTAGAATAGTCAACCTTTGTGAAAGAATTTGCAGCTTTTGACACCCCGCATAAATTGGGCACAATCGGTGAAGCCCTCTCAGATTCCATTGTCCATTAAATTGGGTGTAGTCTCTGGATCAAAGGGCCGTTTGCTCCTAAGTTATTCGGTACGTGTTCATGGAAGCACACTGGTGACCACATACTGCCAACTTGTGGAGCGGGTTTCCATACTCATGGAACTTGTTGCGAACGTGAACGGAAGCGAATTCCACTGAATTCCAATGAACTCCACCCCCTTCATGCTCACCTAGGCACTGTTCAGAAGTGAACAATCCAGGCGTGCTCCCCACTACCGGACAAGTTTGACAGTCAACCCGATGCGAAATACATAGTGTAATAAATGGAGATATACCTTCGCCTATTTGAACTCTCATTTATATTAATTTACTATTCTATCCTAGGACAAACACTCTGTCTTTTTGAATCCCTTTTCACCTTCTCGGGATTTTCACACTGACGCGTAGAAGTGACGGAAAACTAGAAAACTTCATTTCAATGTCAGATGAAGACAAGCAGCGTAGTTCTTACGGTTTTGTTCGAGTAGTCGAGTACAGGAAAACCATATAAGAAATAAACAATCAGGAAATCAAACAGCTGCTCTTCTGAGGACCAAGACAAGTTGAACTTCATAGTCTGGGTGGGTATGTAGAATTAGAGTGGACTTCACCACTATATGCGTGTATAATAGGTAACTATCCGTTTATTGATCATAGTGGATTTGTGCACCACAATCTTGAGGCAGAAGTTACCTCAAAGAGTTTTCCCAGACAGTGTTTTTCCACTGTACAACTCGTTACAATAAATACAAGGTCATGTGACCGCAAGTAGGGATTTCAGTAGGGTTACAGGATAGTATCCTTTGGGAGGACATGCTCCTCATTTACGACCGTGTCCTCCATGTTCTCCATTATACTGAAATGTCATCCATTTTCGGATTTTTCCAACAAAGAGAAAAAGCTAACACGGTCATGTCTGTGCCCTTTACTCAAGAGTACCATCTGATTTCCTCAACATAAACAATGGTCTAAGTAGCATCAAGTCATGCTAGAACTCGAGTGTTTCTCTGAGCCGCTGAAACTCTGCTAATTTCATTTTTGTGTTTCTGGGTATAACGCTAATGTGGAACGGGTTTTTTTTGCTCATCAACAGTGGACGAAGTAGAGGAACGGACATCGTGTGGAAGTGAAATCTCTCATGTTCACTAAGTACAATGTGAAGAGTATGACTTGTGAAGAATCTTACCAGATGACTTTTGACTAATGATAGATGTATAAGAAAATTGGGGGAGTTAGAAAATAATGAGTGAAGTGAAAAGAAGGAGGGGAATTTTATTTAAATATGGTTTCATGATGTAATAATGATAAATGATTGTGATGTGTGATCATTAGGTGATAAACGTTTTTAAAAGGTTTCGATATTGTTAGGTAGTTTGTATATGTTTGAATTCATTTGAAGTCAATAATTAATTTTTCAATCTTGAAAAACATGTCCTCCCTTAAATTTTCCATTCAAGTTTTTTTATCTAGTAAACTTAGAATCATATTTCTGATTGTTCGCACGGAGCAAACCGCAGTTGAATAATTGATTATGAAATCAATATTTATTTAAGTCATTGAAATTTCGCTGATGTACGTAAATTTCTCGATCATTCAGCCGTTTTTTGTGCGCCATGCAGCTGTTGTATTTTATTTAGTGATGTTGGTCATTACAAATGTAATATTCTGCGGACGTTGGAAGTCAACCAACATTGAATCGCGAGGATGGTTACACCGGTTACATGCTTGATCACATTTTAGGAAGACAAACTCAACCTGAAATCATCAATCGGATTTACGCCGAATTCCCTAACGAGGCTGTGATCAGTGACTACCATTTCATGAATCATATATTGATCTTTAGCCATGAAGATCTTGTAACACATGTTCTTACGAGCGACTTTTCTGACGTTGCTCAACAAATTTAACTTTTTAACCCCGAAGGCGACCCCGCAAAAAGGCTCTCGCTTTGAAAAATGTCCAACAAAGAAGAAAGAGAAAAGAAAGAATAAAAGTATGACCCTGGGGATGAATATTTGAACCAACCATCAACCGCTATTTCGTATTCATGTATGGATTTCGTCTCGAACTCCGGCAAAAACAAAACTTGGCAAGAAATGATGTTAATTTGATCAATAATCTCGGCAGTTCCTTTAAAGGGTTTCTCAAATTACATGGTCATTTATGTAGGTCATCTCCATAGGACATGCGCCGAAAGTAACCAGATTCCAAGCTCTTCAATAGATCCAGAACATGGCCAATTGGTGATATAATAGTATAAACCCAGTATAAACGAGGCCCCAGAAATGTACAATGAATTTTGTTCAAATTGGAGAGTTCGACAGCAGAATAGGAATATTATTCAGAAAATAACAAACCAAAACCAGAGGTGTAACATTTTACGCATTCATTTTGAGAAAACAACGTAGATATTCTCTGAATAACTTATCATTCACAGTTTACTCTCCTTTAGGAGTCAATTTGTAAGATAGGGTCGATGGTTTCAATAATGTAACGTGGAAAAGGGCCGTCACGTGCTATCCACTGCTCTTTGTTAACGGCACGCTTCACCACTTAGAAAAAGAACTGGCCTGGTCATGCGGCCATAACTAGACATATACCCAGTTGAAAAATATTTGAGCAATGATGGTTGCTAATATTGATATAAGTCATTATGAAACTTCAACATCAATGTTAGTAGAATGGATAGCAGAGATCCAATTAAGCAGTATTACCTAAACAATGTAGAACAAACGCTGCAAATTCTTCAACAGGGGTACGAAATAGGAGCATGGAGACTCATTCCAATCGATTCAGCGTCTGAAGTTTGGTGAAAAATGATACCCCTTTCGACTAGGTACCAGATATCTCAAAAGCCCACATTCAAAATTGGTAGATAGATACCCATTTGGACCCATAACCTTTTCCGGTGGGCGCCAATCGCAAACTCGGTCATGGCAAAGTTAAAATTGCAGGCAAAGTCAAAGTAAGCTCAAAATTACACTCATTCCCCGGTGAAATGTACATTCCAAAAAGACCTACCATGAAAACGAGCGGAGTCGTATTAGTCATAGAGGACAATATTTTTCATCGGTCTGAGCGTTTTAGGGGTAATATTTTCAGCTGCCGTATAAAGCCAATGATAATTTTTCGCAGGGAATTTTCAGGTGTAGAGACTGCGACTGTGACGATAAAAAACCACTAATCGTAAGTTATGCCTCTCGCATATGACTCAAGGTGAACGCGAAATTTTTCAAGATTCCTTGAAGAGATGGACGAGTGTAATTTATCAGAGAAACAACAAACACTCTAGAATGGAGGCCAATCAGGAAGAAACCTCTTCGCTAGGCTTCTAAATTCATTTCTAATGCTAGAATCTCGGCCCTCAAAGGGCTTATATACCCGACTGGGATCTCCAATTTTGTTCATTACTTTTGGTCAATCTCTCCACTGTGTTTGGAGACCCTTGGAGACACAGTGCTCCTTTTTGTCCTAAAACGTCGTTGTGTCAACTTAATTTGGTTTTGAGATAGTAAGGATAGCATGCAGTTTACCCAACAACACAACAGCATCACAAATCTATTGGAGCAAATGCTACAAAACAAAAGGTGCAGTTGAAATGCTGCAAATCTTTCACAGGGGTAGGTTATTCATCAAACCAGGAGCATGGAGGCTCATTCCAATCGATTCAGCGACCAAATTTAGTGGAAAAATTTCCCCTAAATCGTCAAAAGTCCGTTTTTCCAAAAACAAATTTTGAACCACCCTCCTCCCACCTCAAACGGATCCCTATCCAAAATCTCAGATTATTAGCAAATTTTGTACCTACCCCAAACGGCGTAGGGAGGACAGACATTTAATCAAAGAATTTGATTTAGACACCTTGAAACGCCCAGAAAAAAAAATTGGGGCAAATCAGAGAGGTTGACAGATACCCATTTTGACCCATAACCTCTTCCGGTAGGCGCCAATCGTTCCGGGACCCCTCTCATTGGATTCAGCGTCCTAAATTTAGTAAAATATGATACCCTACACGCCTAGATCGCCTAAAATCTCTCTTTGGCAACACATTTTGACCCCCACTCTCCCCTCTCTACCTTAAAATTTAGTCCGATCGAGCTGAAAGGTTTTGAGGACTAACTAGAGCCAGAAACAGGTCCCTGACCCTGATTTTAGACATTTTTCTACTACTAAAATTGGCGCGGTTGACGTACGGACATTTGAATTTAAACGACCAGAAAAAAAATGTGTGGGCCGAATCGGAGAGATTTAATTTTTTGTATGAAAACATAGGTTGATTATTCATGGAATAACGAACATAATGAGCATGCATAGGACATTAGCGAAACACTTATTGTATGTTCCGTATAAATCAAGAAAACAATCGATATTTCTGAGAACTCAAGCATGCTCTTGACCGCGGTCGATGTGTGTGAGTAACGTCTAGTTTATAAATACGTTAAGTGGGGCCGCCTCTTCTTGAGAAAGACTGCTGCGTTTGAGTAGGAAGTTAGGAAGTTTCCCTACTTCTGTATGCTGAGACCAGCTACCTCTGCTTTGGGCGAGCTTCAGGCAATATTGATGAGGTAAATCAGGGAAATTGATGAAAATGTTTGTTACACGGCCCTTCTCATGGGCACCATTAATTGAATTGGATCAAGATTAAGTACTCCTTCCCTTTATTATCATTACCTTCTCAGTCGTGGCCATTTTCTATTAGTTCCTGGGTAAATCAATCATGACAGCAATTTTTATTGGGGGAACTTACCATTTACATGTTTGTCAAATCCTGAACGTTATAGGTCGACCTATGAATGCCTACAGATACCTTGATATGATCTCGAGGGAGCCTGAAGGGTTGAAGAAGGAGTGTTGTCCTTGAATAAGGGTTAGACAAATCTTGCCCGTGCTAGAGGGTTGTCTCAATCAGCTAGGGAGTGTTATCTAAGGTCATACATGAGTACAGACAGCTTAAACTGGTGATAGGAGGGGCTTGTCCATCATGACACCATACATACATACCTAAAAAATGCAAAAATGTTTATGTTCATTTCCCATTTGAGGGGTCAACAGTGTCAATGTGCTGTGGTTCCAGCACATTGTGTTGGAGTCAGAGTTCATAAAGGCTACCAAGTGGATTCCATATTCTCCAATTTTCCAACACTTTTGATAAATTGTCACACGCCCTCAAAGCGGCTGCATTGTTTGGTCTTGGAGTCTGGAGGATTTCCCTGCAATAGTTGGAAATTTATCAGGGTGGACGCTTCATCCAGGTTTACGTGCAGAATTCCGTCGTGTTGCCCCGAAGTACCTCAGGGCTCGTATCTCGGCCCGTAATTGTGATCCTCGTCATCATGAACATAGATGACATGTCCCATGGCCTCCATTTCCTGATGTTTGTGGATGGCATGACTGGATGACTACTGCACATTCTGAAGATTCCTAGTATACAGGATATTTGAGTTTCAAAGGACTGATGTTCCAAGAATAACAGGTTTTCCCTCAACCCCATGTTTTTCAGTCCCTGAGGACTTTCAATTTTAAAATTTCTTTATGACAGGGCAACTAAGAATTGGTAGATAGATACAACATGAAGTACCTAATTGATATTGTCGTCTGATTAATCAGATAGCTTGAGAAATGAATTATCTGTTCCCGTTTGAACACGTTCATTAGAAGCGATAAGTGCGATTACTGACTAATGATCTTATTAAATATCTATTCAATGACGTGGAATGGTCCTTGAATAAAGTGCTAAATTTGTATTCGTTTCATGTCTCATTTTGTAGCAGTACCATATTATTAGCAAAAAGCAGTTTTATCCTGGCTTCATTATTATCAAATAGTCAGCTTGAACGTTCAATATCACGAATTATGTCACGATATACCGTAGTGGAAACGTCAGAATTCTCATTTGGAGTCATGATATTAGGTGGTTTAGCTATTTTTTCGATCAATAACTCAAGAGGAGAGGATCGTGTGACACGATTAATTGCATGGTTGATAGATAGTTGTGTCAGGCAAGGCCTCCTGCCATGTCCTTTTGAGTTCGGTAGTAGTTTGTAAATTATTCAAAACGGGCATAACTCGTTCAACCTAGCCACCAGAGCGAGGAGCGATGGCTATCAGGAGGAGAGATTTTATTCAGATTCCAAAAGTTATTAATTCTGAACTCGTGAAACATCACCCTTGATCAGCGACAATTCTACTTGGTATGCTAAATCATGACATAGTTTTGAGCATAGCTGGTATCGCACTTCCAGAATCTAAATCGCGGGTATTTAAAAAAAATTTGATGTCCCTTAATGCTCCTTTTAAACACATTCAGAGGGGCCTCTGTCCTCGGCAATAAGTCGGAAGATCATTAAATAATATAAATAATATTGGTAACCCAACTATATAAATATAATCCCATCCCCACTCCTGTTTAGATTTTTTCTTCTTCTAGAAATTTCTTGTATGTGTATAATTATAGTTGTTTTGGCTGTTAGACGTTGAAGATCAAGAACACCAAACTCTGCAAACAGTTATCCTGCGATGGATATCATTCCCTTTTTGGTTGGTTATTCCTTGAATAATCTACCAATGTTATCATGCAAACAGCCAATCTCTCCGATTCGGGCCATAAATTTTTCCTGGGCGTTTCAAGGTGTCTAGATCAAAAATGTCATAATAGTCCGTCCGCCGTACGCCGTCCATCGTCCACGCCAACCACTGAGTTAACCTAATGACAATGTGTATTCTGTGAAATGGAATTGGTGTTTTCGTTATAGGTTGCAGTGGAATTTGGGATTAACAGATTAAGATGTTGCTATCTTACAACATATTAGGCAATTGTCGACGAATTTACGAAAGAAGTTATGCCAGGGAACCGACAAAAATTAGCCCTGTTTCATGATGCGATGACAATTTAAAGACCAGCGCTACTAAGTGGAGCTATCGGAACGCATCTCGTTCTCCCATCGTGTTGAAATTTACGATACAACTTTCCTGATTGAACGTCGTATATGCTACGGATAATGTCAGGCATATTCTCTTCTTCGCATTGCTGAATAATTTTACGATTTTGAAGTCCTACCTTCGTCCCACAAGCAACCAGTTTTTAGGAATAGTCGTGAAATTCCCTAGCGTTTGGCACAATGTCGAATGGAAGGTTGTCAAAATGACTGATGAACTAGCTGAGAGGTGCTTGCTGAAAGGATGGGAATTCAGAGGTCCAAATTACCCCTAGCTCGGGCTTTTCTCTTGATTAACGACGTCCATAATGACAAGAAACACCAATAAGTGCAAAAAACAAGCGCTGCTGAAGCCATTGAGACGCTAATTGAGAGGAATAACATTAGGTATATTGTAATTAAACGGAGCGAAAGTCCATGATTTTCAGGTTATGGAGAAGTTTTAATAAGTGAAATTTTCTTGATAGTTATCTAGAACATTATTGTAAATGTATTCTCTTCAAGCACCTACGAATAATATCATTTATTTGGTAGGTATTGATTTTATGTTCAAACTATGCCTATCTTCTAGCTTTTTAGGTCCTGGCTACCTTCAACGTTCATTTACTAAGTCGGAAAAAAGTTAGTTCTCCCGCCTTTTTTTTTATTGATTGTAATTCTCAGGAGGAATTCCTGAACACCCCCTGGGAAAGGCTCATAAAAAAGTTTATACTTGTCGTTCTTTCGAAGAAATGGCGTTCGAGTGTGGTCTTTCCTCCGTTATGAGACACGTCGATTTCCTGTCTTCTTTTGACCGCCTGCATAGTTAGACCGTCTCATAACATTCATACGAGGACTTGACCTTATTCAACCTTTGTGGGCGAGACTGTAGAATTGTTGAGGCCAACAATCAATTGTGACGTTGATGCAGGAAAATGTAGCACTCAAAATAGTCAACCAACAACCTGCAGCAATTGAAAATGGAGAAATACTACATGAAGCTGACGCTCGTGTTATATTCAATTTTCTCGAACTTACCTATGTGATACCACCTAAAAGGGAGTTGTTTTGTGTTAAGTATTGTAGGGATGATCAGGTTGATTCATACATATAAAATTACAAGTATAGGACATCTCCAGAGAAGGAGAAAAAGGAAAAACAATTTCTTTCATAATTCAGTTGCTTGAACCATTTGTGCCCCCCCATTGGAAAGACTTCCCTTAACTTTGTCACGTCTCTCAAATATTATGCTGATCCTTTAAGTCCCTTCAACGATGATTTTTCGCGAAGACAGGATGATAGAAACAATTCACGTTTTTTACGAAGGCGATATTGAATTTCGACTCGACTGATCGTTAGGCTTACCATACGTTTGTATTTTGTACAAACAGTTTGTATTTTAGATCTTCTGATTGTGTTTGTATTGGGCAAAGATAAAATCTTTCAGATGTTTCTTTTTTTCATGATATAGAGAAAAGGTACAATCAATTAGGTACAGCATACGTGTGCATGCCCGGTGCAATCGATGATAAAAATCGAAGAAGAAATCCGGTTATGAAATGCCATTGCATTGTTCATACCGAACTGCAAGAATCATTGTGCCTTGTGCCGTAAAATTCTTGGCATTGGATGTGGAGCTTACATTGCTCACAACTGTGAACAGAGGAGCTGAGTGGCTTCCCATTGATGCTGAGGTCGTTTGCGTCAAAATTTATAAATTCTTCTACTTTTATAATATAAAAACGCTGCAAATTCTTTCACAGGGGTTGGTTATTCCTCGGACCAGTCGCTTGGAGACTCATTTCTTCAACATGGGGGAAAATGGGAGGAACAAAGGGTGTGGTGGAACCCGGACCCATTCCAATCGATTCAGGGTGAAAATTTAGTGGAAAATTATATCCCACACGCCTAGGTACGAAATCTCGAAAACACACATTCTAAATGGGTAGATAGGTACCCATTTTGACCCATAATTTCTTCCGGTTGGTGCCAATCGTTCTGGGACCCGTCACATTGGGTTCAGCGTCCAAATTTTAGAGGAAAATAATACCCCACACGCCTTGATCGCCAAAAATGTCGAAACGGCCCCTGACCCAAATTTCAGTTTTTATAAAATTGTCTACAACCAATATCGGCGTGGACCGCGGACGGACATGTGCTTATTTTGATCAAGACACTTTGAAACGCCCAGAAAATTTTTTTTGGGCTGTATCGGAGGGATTGACTTTTTGCATGAAAACAGGTTAAATATTCAAGAAATAACCAACCAAAAACTTATAGCAACCCTACTCTTCTCTCGTTTCCATTAATTCAAGCATCAATGAATACTTCGCTGTATTGAAGGAGTTTAGACGCGGTATGCAACCATGCTACTCGTATGCTCAATCGATTAGAAAGAACGCTTTGTAAATAAAGTCCACTCGTCTGTTATCACGTAGTGGGGAGGGTTACCATCCTCATATTCGTTTCATTTACCTAGGAAGGCACGCATGTTGGAGCATGCAACCTTTTGATGTGGCTCGGGAGGGCCTTCAGTATTCCATTGAGCACGCTACGAACCTAGCAATCAGTCTGAACAAGATACCAATATGACGAAGTAGTCAGGTGAAATATTCCCTGTGGAAAATCGCTCTGAATAGACAGAGAATTATTATGTGAAGTTAATCAAACAGAAAAGGGTTGTTTACCAAGACCGAAGAAGAATTTTAATTGGATTGTGACCATTACTTATATCAAAGGAGCCTAATGATTACGTAATGACAATCAGGCAGAAATTAGCGAAATCAAACGTCTGTGACCCTAAAGTCATTTAAAGTGGGTGATGAAAAGAGAGGAGGAAATTGTTTTTGTTAATTTTGACAAATTAATCACTCATGAAAAAGTCATAACCGTGACACGAATAATGTAGGTGAATACCGCTCACTGAGCACTTATGTTGTCTAGTTGAGACAACCTCCAACAGGAGCGTCATGTTGCTTTTCTAGTCACTTACAGATTTTGGCAGAAACGTTTTCGTTTTGATCAGCTTCAATTCAAAACAGCTTGGATATATTTCCAAATCAAGATGTTTTTTCTTCGCAAATGATAAACTCAATAATAGAAGGTTTTTCTAAATTCGGTTATTTATTTGTAGGTCTCATGTAATAAATGCAGCAAATTCCTTCAGAGGAGTTGGTTATTCCTCGGGCTAGGAGCATGAAGAGTCATTCTAATCGATTCAGCGTCCAAAATTTAGTGCAAAATGATACCCCACACGTTTAGATTGTCAACAATATCGATATCCATTTTTCGAAAATCACATTTTGACCCCTACTCCCCCCAAAATTAGTCCGATCGGGCTGAAAAGTTTTTAGGACCAACTAGAGTCAGAAACGGGTGCCTGACATGAAATTTCAGATGTTTGGAAAATCGTCTACTATCAAAATCGGCTTTACTTATTTTGATCTGGACACTTTGAAACGCCCAGAAAAAATGTTCGAGGCAAATCGGACACATTGAGTTTTTGCATGAAAACATGGATTGTGTTTTGTTATTTATGGGATAACCAAACAAAACACTTTCTAGCAGGAACAGGGAAATTTTCATTTTAGAGCACAATTGTTTGAGTATCTTGGTGAGAAAAAGCCGGATGTTCGATTTCCCGCCACTCATAATTTAGGGGATGAAATGCTACTGAACTGCCAACAACTGAGAATAACGGTCGGGAAAGAGGCTTCCTTCTGATCGAATGAGTTTCGGTCTCTGTAATAAACCTCGAGTCCATTCTACCGTGTTCTACACGTACTGTCCTGAGGTTTGATGTTATTCCTACAGGTTGGCTCGCGAGGCTTTACTTTTCCACCCGTTGTTTCTCTCATCACATCAATTCGTTCCGTCCAACTGAATTTCACTTAGGTGGGCGTTACGCTGGATTTTCCACCACAGATGAACAGAAGGAAGAATGTAGTTAGATCGTGGGTTTAACAAACTCTCATATATCGAATATCATTTATTGTAACGAATGATTCGGATGTGTCGATTAGAACAGGAAACAGAGAAATTTTCTGAACAGCCAAGGATTGTCTAGTGATCAATTCTGCGGAGGCCGATGGCGCAGTGGGAGTGCATTATTTGTTTGTTATAAACTTTATTGCAGTCATGAAGGTCCGACTACTGTTTGTTATAAGGAACATGAAGCCTGGTATAACTTACAAATGAATATATAATTTAAAAAAATATATGAAGAAGTGATCAGCCAGAGACACGTCACCAATTGTGCATTATGAAGGACATTTTTTCTACTCTAATTTTTATATATAATGTAAAATTCTGTAGGTTGCACTTTTGGTTGGTTATTTCTTGAATAATCAACTCAAAATCTCATCTGAAATTTCGGCCAGGGACCCGTTTCTAGAGCTGGTTGGTTCTCGAAACTTTTCAGCCCGATCAAACCAAATTTGGGGGTTAGGGGTCAAAATTTGTTTTTCGAAAAATGGATTTTCGAGATTTTTGGCGATAAGGCCTGTGGGCTATTGTACTAAAAATTTTACTAAATTTTGGACGCTTAATCCAATGAAATGGGACCGGGACACGCCACACCCACGGGTTTTCTCTTTTTTGACGACTTGGGCATGAGGGGTATCGATTTCCACTGAATTTTGGACGCTGAATAGATTGGAGTGAGTTCCCATGCTCCTAATCTGAGGAATAACCGACTCCTGAAAAAAAATTTGCAACTTTGTTAAAAAAGTCCGAAATTGTTAGGGATTTTTTGCTGGCAAACTTCGAATTTTGATTCAGCACACCAAAAAAACATATGAATCCGACGAGAAACCTTCAACCCTAATTATTTATTGTAAAAACACCATTTGACCACGCTAACACTGGAGCGACACAATATCCGGCATATCCTCTTGACCTTTATGTTGCACATAAAACCACTATATTGCCGTATTGGTGCTACTACTCACTGCATTACTACATAATAGGAATCATTGGGCGCTTCATATAGTCTCTCCCCTTCTACTAAGCAGCAACGATGACCCACATTGGTTGGCCGCCCTCTAACCTCAATTTGTGACCCCTCCTTCTTCTGTTCGACCCTTGACTGCACTGCTTTAGTTCACATCTTCGTTAAAATGGCCAGAAGAAGGTTTCTCTTTCTTCCAAACGTAGCTTTTTTCAGAGATTTTCCGACTGAAGTCAACTATTTCTCTTATTAAGAAATTTCTTACTGAGGCGGGAGATAACCCAAAATCATTGTGTTGCGCCAGAATGAGACATTTTAGATCAAATAGTAAAATGTGAAATAGAACGTAGAGACGGACCTAGTTGCCGAGAAACTTTCAGAACTTCTGTTTCTTGTCATCTTCACCAATACATCAAGGAACTTTCTGCGGATAATAAACTTCCTTCCATCAAAAGGAGCTTTTGATGATTGATTAGACAGCCAGCGTCCACACCATCACATGGTAAAGGAGATGAATCGGTGCTGGGGTTAGTCTGTCAGGTGCCGACGAATGAAGAGGTCATGTGCGGACGGCAGTTTATCTTCTCAGACGAGCTTCATCAACGGAGCTTAGACGAATCGAGGGATTTTCTAGCCGGTGGATGGATTGGCTTATTTATTGAGCTTACCGCGATGAAGGGAATCGCTTTGGAGGAGAAATATTAAGGTCCACTTTGAGATCTGTGGCCATGAATGAAGGTTCATAATGAAACGTTCAATAATAAGAAATATAAGATGAAATAGACAGTTGTGTTTTTAGAAGGGAAGTCAAGCTGGAATTGTGCTTATAAATGTCTCACAAGATACATTTTGACAGAGACGGATTCATTTTTTTTTACTAGAAACTCATTAGTAAACTGTTTGTTACGCCTCTTGCTGCGCTCAACCCAGGTCTATCATGGGCTGCCATAAGCAGGCGAACGCTGGAAGAAGGCAGGTAGCCTGTTGCTGGGGAAAGCCACAAAACGACAAAGCAGGGCTCTGAAATGTCCAGGAACAGGCGCAGATACAGCAAGATACGTGACAACGAACTTATTCGAGGGTAGAAGTCGCTTAGTCGACTACTGAACTTGAGGAAGTCGCTCTGGATGCCGATCAGTAGTCAAGAGCGCTGCTTGTTCTTGGTAACTCTATTTACCTACCCTTCCTCTTTATTTGATTGATAAACTAATCAAGTTGGTCGTGTGAAGCTAAAAGCAGTCATGAGGTGTACGGTAACCCATTCGCAAAAGGTTTGGTAGTATAAACTTCGAAACAACTCACCCCCAACAATGGCCAAGTTTAATCAAAAGAGGATATTCACCTAGCGATACAGGAGGATTACTATTTGAATCAATTGCAAAGACCGCTGCATCATGGGGGAAACTTCTTAATTGAAGGTATTCTGGCTTTATACTCACCATCCCTGAGAATAGTTCGTGGTTTTACTCCCGTTTATAGGTCAGAAGCAGCCCTGGAGCTGTAAAAGGAGTTCCTTACGTTTTGTTCAGGGGTGAAACTTTGTATTTAGTTCCATTCCCTGTATTTTTGATGATGAGGAGTCAGCACAGCTTGGACGAAGAATAAAAACGTGTATTTTAAAAAATGGATTTTTGAAATTGTTGGCGATCCAGGCGTGTGGGGTTTTGTTTTTTCTAAATTTTGGACGCCGAATCCAATGAGACGGGTCCCGGAACGATTGACGCTCACCGGAAGAGTTCATGGGTCAAAATGGGAATCTATCTACCCATTCCGAATGTATGTATTCAAGATTTCTGGTACCTAGGCGTGTAGGGTATCATTTTCCATTAAATGTTGGACGCTGAATCGATTGGAATGAGTCTCCACGCTTCTGGTCCGAGGAATAACCAACCCCTGTGAATGAATTCGCAACGTTTTAACTCACTCTGCATTGGGCTACAAGCCTCTTCTTCTTGTTGAGCCGATGCCATTTTACAAAATGGCAGTGGCTGATTCAATTTTGCAGACTTTGCAAAAATGCATTGCAGAGACAAAAAAAAAAAAAAATTATTTCCTACGAGCTAACCTCCAACAATAAATTCTCCATTGACAATGCGAATTGTTCAAAAGATTAGGCTCCGTCTGGTAGTTTAGAATTATTATTAAAAATGCTTAATATTATTTTTACAATATGAGTAACTACAATATTTTATAGAATGTTTGGTATTTGTTATGTGGTTCAATTTTCCCTCGTCGACATCCGATGTTCATACTCATGCATACCTTCGAGCAAAAAACACCTTTTTTCTTCGTTTTCATTCAAAGCAGAGTTTATGGTTTCATTTAAAAATGGATTCGTCAGTGTTGGGCAGGGGCTTAAGGTTCAGGTTATCCCGGAATCAGGGAGCCTTTCGAGCAGAATAACTAAATCTCCTCGTACGCGCCTTTGCATGCTCAATAGCCCGAGTGTGATCACCGCATTTGACAGCGGTTCGGGTGATCCACCCAACACTGCTTACGGCGTTGTATAAATATTATTTTACATTTCGTTTTACAACATATATTCGATCAAATAACGACAAACTCTACATAGGTAAGAACTTGAACTACATCAATGTTGATCAATTAAACGTGGGATCAATAAATCGGTACAGTAGTGGGCTTCACATGATTCAATCATGACAGTATTTTGGTGGACGGATGAGCTCGTCAACGGAAACATTGTGATAGACTCGAGCCAACGTTGTCAGTTCTACAGTGAAAACCTCATCAGGCATCGGTGCCAGAGACTTTTTTCAGAGAAAAGAAGAGCGAGAACGAATTGGATAGCCGGGAGCTGAATAGGGGCAATATTCCGGGTACCTTCCTACATAAAGCCCTACGGTAGTACGGGAATACGTATCGAGTTTGATTGTTTCATTTTTCCTCCACGCTTCATAAGATAGAAACACCTGAACTCTCCCAACGATTCCATTGATACAGTACAGAACACTAAGACAGCTAAAAGCACGCTTCACTTCCTCCAATCAATATAATAATGAAAAATCGTAAAGGCGACACATAATAATCATGTCAATAAATTATTTGAGTCCATCCATTATCCTCTATTTGCACAACTGTGCGTACTCGCTAAACGGGATGTGCGCAATCTAAAAACATAGGTTGATTATTCAGGGAATAATCAACCAAAATTTGTTTGAAGGATCAAATTTTCATGAGATACTGGGAAGAATACGAATTGAAAAATTGACGTTTCCGTCTAAAATGAGAAAGTTAGAGTCACATGCATAATTCCGCAGTTGCGCAGAGTGCGCAAATTAAGATATTTGAGTTCCTTGCAAAAACATATAAGGATGATAAAAACAAGAATATTTTGTTCATTTTCATTTGGACCGATCTAGGAAGGGACACCCTGTAGTATATCACACGGGTAGCATCAAAATCAGGGTATCGATTTATCTAATCGGCATGTAACGACATTTTTACTGGAGGGTTACTTGAGAAAAGAAAACGTTTTTACGATTTATTGTAAAAAAACTGTCTACATTTAACAATGTTTGCATTTCGATATCGATTAGTGACATCGAAAGTAGCGATTTATCGATTGTTGGTGGTGCTCAGTCACACAATTCGGATTCTTCGGGATGGACCTGGTTGTCCGCCCGGGTGGCCTGTTGCCGGGCTTTTTCTTCTTTGATTTTCCTCCTGCAGAGTGAATCTACATATCCTGCAGTTCTCGTCCATGCTCATTCGCTTCACAAGCTCTTCCGGGAGTAGAAAATTCAAACCTAGTTCTGTCCAGTGCTGAGCAAACACCTTGAGCTCTCTACGCTGCCCGCCGGTTTGAGTATTGATAGAAAAGGCCATGTCCGTTCCCGTTCTTTCTTTATCATATTATTCTTTGTTCAGCTCCACTCTGTTATCATAAATTCGTTTTCTTTTTCGAGTTAGTAAGTTTTTTGGGATGACCCCAGCTGGTAATACATCAGGGAAATAGGCTTAACGTTCGGTGTAGTCAGCTAACAACATCAATATTGGTATAATTACTCTCACCGCAGACATTCTAGAACTCACCGGTGCACGAATGTTCTAGATATATCAGCAAGGGATATTAATATTGAGCTTCGAAACAGAATAATTTTGTGAATACATTAGAGCAAGTGTCCTAACATTCATTGGTGTCGTGGACCCAGTGTAGTAGCTCTATTCACATTATCAGATCATAACAGGACCATGCACTTGATACCAGAGTAATAATTAAGACCTGAGTATTTTGAGCACTGAAGACTAATTGTTATTATTCTATCGCTCGAAGAGTACTCGCTATCCGTGAATAAGGTTGCTCTATTGATCTACCATAAAACTTCTCGTAGGCGTTCGAGGACGATATTTCATAAATCAGCCCTTCCTATTTTCAACTTGAATAATTTTTCCTCTTTCAAGTTTAGCGCGGTACGAAATCAAGATCAGAGAGAAGCACGTAGGAAACGGGTAGTCAGGACAAGCCTGAAAGCCTTCTCGGATGAAGCATTAGCGCTCACTTAGGAGGAGTGAAGTTCTCGCTCTAGTTACTCAAAACAACGCCTCCTCACCGAAGAGGATGACATCATTTGAATAAAGGCCATTTTTGCAACCCCACTTTTGATCAACTCAGTGCTGCATCATTTGTATCTCCGTGCATTAGGTGAAAAGTTGGTGGAGCGGTCCTCAGAAGTGAAATCGTTGTCAAGATGGCAATTTCTTGCCGGAAAACAACCTGAGTTTCCTTCCGTCCGCTAACCTAACTTTTGACGATTTTCGTATTCTAATACAAAATTGATTTAGCAACAATAAAAAAGGACAACAATCTATTAAAGGAATTTAGGCATATTTCAACCAGGAAAACAGTGGGTGTAGCAGGTCCCGGACCCATTCGAATCAATTCAGGGTCCAAAATTTAGTAGATAATGATACCCCACCCACCTAGATCGCCAAAAATCTCGATAATCAATTCTTCTAAATACAAATTTTGACCCCATACCCCGCCTAAATTTGGTCCGATCGGGCTGCAAAGTTTCGAGGACCAACTAAAGCCGGGAACGGACCCCTGAGCCAAATTTCAGATTTTTAGAAAATTGTCTATTACCAAAGTCAGCGTGGACGGTGGACGACTTTGACTTTTTTGATCTAGACACTTTTAAACGCCCAGAAAATAACGCTGGGACGAGTCGGAGAGATTGACTTTTTGCAAGAAAACAGGTTGATTATGCAAGGATTAACCCACCAAAAGATTTAAGAGAATTTAATGAGAAATTATTCTTATCCCTAGTAACAAAGCAGATATACGTACATTTCTTTTCAGAAAGTAAATAATGAGATATTTTATGCCGGAGCGTGTTAGTTACTCAGTCTAGAATGTTCCTAGTTGTTCGGAAAGATCCAGTACGATAGGCACTCTGTGTAATTCCTATGTAACGGGGCGGCAGATTCCAAGGGCCCCGTCAAGAAACTTCGGCGGCGGGGTACGGATCGGGCCCTCTCCCCTCCAAGCGCCTGACCCAGCTGGGCGAAAGGCGTGACCTCATCGGATTGGTTGGGCGATGGGCGGCGCGAGACACCCAGGGAGGAGTAGGAGGGGAAGGCGACTTGACGAGCGGACTGGGGAAAGGAACATCAGTCAGTCGTGTACGAACTCAAGTGAAGGAAAGTTGGGATCTCCGAAACGAGGTTGGCCCCCCCTGCTCGCCATAATCTCGAGAGGACGAGGCGAGGCAGGGGCGGGGCGGAACAACCTGTTTCGGGGCGGAACAACCCCAGCGAAACAACCTGTTTCGGGGCGGAACAAGTGAAGCGGAACATCGAAGCGGAACAACCGACGCGAAGCAAACCAACCCCTTGTGAAGCCGGTGTTGTGAAAGTGACCTGAGGGAACAAGTGTATCGTGGTTCCTTCAGGGTGAGAACTCGGGAATTGGGAGATCAGCCAATTCCTCTCCCGTAACAGTGGGCCCTTATACGAACTGAAAATCCCCCGTCGGACCCGAGTGTTGATTCGTTCGCGCCCGATTTGACGGCCAATAGTCCAGGTTCCCCACGCACCGCCAGTCGTCGGACCTCCGTTGGAAAGAGCCTCGCCTCCTCCGGCCTGGACGGCGTTCCCCTGACCGAAGCCGAGCAGCGAAGAGAACATCACCCTGTTGTCTCCATCCGAAGAAGTTGGTACACGTAAGTGGCGAAATAACTCTGTCTCGTACCCTCGCAACGCGAAAGTCGAATCTCTAAATCTGGCCCAAGCCCTTGACGTTTAGTCACCAGAAAGCTGATCATAGAGTTGTAGATTGTGACCGCATTATTTAGCATGTCGTCTGTCGTGCGTTAGGAAAAGAGAAAGGAATTAGGGGAGGACGCTAACAAATCACTTTCATTTTACCGTTCTGTTAAATCAAACATTCCTGAGCCTTCAGCTATCCCGTAAATTCATTTGGCCCTCAGCCCTTCACTTTTGCCTACTCAATAATTAGATTACGTAATAGTCAATATCCTTCTCGGCCGAGACATTCCCTATTTTATAGTTCTGTCAATTTGCGTTCATTATAAGTCAATATTGAACCCTTGTCTTCTCAATCACGAAACCCCATTCCTCAGAGCTTGGTAAATTCAGGTGTACTTGGCGTCCATGACCGACCATTGCAGACATTCCGGACGGTAAGTGAAAGTCTTTAATCTCCCACTAATTATTCGCCTAGGTCTATTTTTGGATCCCTAGCCCGTTACGTGAAAACGACGGGTTACATCTTTTGGTGGCAAGCGGTGGGATTTTTCAGAAATCTCGATTTCTGTCGTATCCACAACAAGTGATCTTGACCAGGTGAATATTGGTGAGAAAAAGCTCTGAAGGAATTGGGTCGCGTTCCATAATCTTGAAATTCAAACTGTGCTAGTTGTAGATTCCGAAATTTAAAATTGTAAGAAACAAACAAATCGGCCCGAGTGTGAGGAAGCGAGTGAGGAGCCAATTGACTTCAAATCCGTGTCTAGGATTTTTTCTTTCCAAAAATCGAAATTTAGATACTGGCTCATTTATTTAGTAGCATCACTCTCACTGGGGCCCTCTGTTCCGGGACTGTTCCGGGGCTTGTTCCGGGGCCTTCTGTTCCGGGACTGTCCCGGGACTGTTCCGGAACTTGTCCCGGGGCTCTCTGTTCCGAGACTGTTCCGGGGCCCTCTGTTCCGGGACTGTTCCGAGACTTGTCCCGGGGCTTTCTGTTCCGAGACTGTTCCGGGGCCTTCTGTTCCGGGACTGTTCCGGGGCCCTCTGTTCCGGGACTGTTCCGGGACTTGTCCCGGGGCTTTCTGTTCCGGGACTGTTCCGGGACTTGTCCCGGGGCCTTCTGTTCCGAGACTGTTCCGGGGCCTTCTGTTCCGAAACTGTTCCGGGGCCCTCTGTTCCGGGACTGTTCCGGGACTTGTTCCGGGACTGTTCCGGGGCCCTCTGTTCCGGGACTGTTCCGGGACTTGTCCCGGGGCCTTCTGTTCCGAAACTGTTCCGGGGCCCTCTGTTCCGGGACTGTTCCGAGACTTGTTCCGGGGCCCTCTGTTCCGGAACTGTTCCGGAGCCTTCAGCTCCAATTGACATCCCGATTCCAGACCCGTCATAGCTCTTACCAACTGGGAAGTCCTTTCTCGATTCGTGGGGAAATTATCGGTCCTTGGTGCGCAAGAAAGTGATCTATCAGGTTCTATAATTTTTTCTTTATTTATTATTTTTTTTATTTAACAAGTGAATTCGCGACCATGCACCAAAACAGCAGCCCATCAGACGAGGGCGAAGCCATGATGAACCCCAATCTGGAAATAAAATGCACAACACAAGTACTTACCTTGTTTTACTAATGACCGTACCTCATGAGTCGTGACAGGACTCCCTGGGTCCCCCCCCCCCCTTTTTTTTTTTTTTTTTTTTTTTTTCTTTAACCCTTTGTAATGGCAGCAAAATCTAGGGTTCGTTGTTCAGTTTCTGGCTTTGTGAGAGAGGTTGTCTGCATGACAAATGAGCCGTCGATTGACTGGAAAATGTGTGAGTTTGAGTGTGAGAGGAGACTAAAGAAAGGGCCGGTTTGTATGTTTCACATCATAGTAGGGAAGTAGAAGATAAGACCAGCGGAAGACACATCTCGCCCATCGCACCACCTGGGAACACCAGCGCCATCATGCTCTCGACGGGTGGGGACGTCCTGTGCCCGTCTGCACCAAGCAACGACACCCGCCGACAACGTACCGCTGCGAGAGAAAATGCCGGAACCTGCGGCCCAGGGACCCTGCCTACCCGAAGCCCTGCTCCCGCGCCGAACACGAGAAGGACCACCACCAACCTGTACCGCTTGTAAGCGATGGCGGTACGAACAAGCATGGATAGCGGCCAAACAACCAGACGCAATGCCCATCGCACCAGTCACCCCCACCGGAAGGAAAATTGCCGAGGTAGACCTCGGCCTCCAAAGATCGGAGGAGTGTAACGGGGCGGCAGATTCCAAGGGCCCCGTCAAGAAACTTCGGCGGCGGGGTACGGATCGGGCCCTCTCCCCTCCAAGCGCCTGACCCAGCTGGGCGAAAGGCGTGACCTCATCGGATTGGTTGGGCGATGGGCGGCGCGAGACACCCAGGGAGGAGTAGGAGGGGAAGGCGACTTGACGAGCGGACTGGGGAAAGGAACATCAGTCAGTCGTGTACGAACTCAAGTGAAGGAAAGTTGGGATCTCCGAAACGAGGTTGGCCCCCCCTGCTCGCCATAATCTCGAGAGGACGAGGCGAGGCAGGGGCGGGGCGGAACAACCTGTTTCGGGGCGGAACAACCCCAGCGAAACAACCTGTTTCGGGGCGGAACAAGTGAAGCGGAACATCGAAGCGGAACAACCGACGCGAAGCAAACCAACCCCTTGTGAAGCCGGTGTTGTGAAAGTGACCTGAGGGAACAAGTGTATCGTGGTTCCTTCAGGGTGAGAACTCGGGAATTGGGAGATCAGCCAATTCCTCTCCCGTAACAGTGGGCCCTTATACGAACTGAAAATCCCCCGTCGGACCCGAGTGTTGATTCGTTCGCGCCCGATTCGACGGCCAATAGTCCAGGTTCCCCACGCACCGCCAGTCGTCGGACCTCCGTCGGAAAGAGCCTCGCCTCCTCCGGCCTGGACGGCGTTCCCCTGACCGAAGCCGAGCAGCGAAGAGAACATCACCCTGTTGTCTCCATCCGAAGAAGTTGGTACACGTAAGTGGCGAAATAACTCTGTCTCGTACCCTCGCAACGCGAAAGTCGAATCTCTAAATCTGGCCCAAGCCCTTGACGTTTAGTCACCAGAAAGCTGATCATAGAGTTGTAGATTGTGACCGCATTATTTAGCATGTCGTCTGTCGTGCGTTAGGAAAAGAGAAAGGAATTAGGGGAGGACGCTAACAAATCACTTTCATTTTACCGTTCTGTTAAATCAAACATTCCTGAGCCTTCAGCTATCCCGTAAATTCATTTGGCCCTCAGCCCTTCACTTTTGCCTACTCAATAATTAGATTACGTAATAGTCAATATCCTTCTCGGCCGAGACATTCCCTATTTTATAGTTCTGTCAATTTGCGTTCATTATAAGTCAATATTGAACCCTTGTCTTTTCAATCACGAAACCCCATTCCTCAGAGCTTGGTAAATTCAGGTGTACTTGGCGTCCATGACCGACCATTGCAGACATTCCGGACGGTAAGTGAAAGTCTTTAATCTCCCACTAATTATTCGCCTAGGTCTATTTTTGGATCCCTAGCCCGTTACGTGAAAACGACGGGTTACATCTTTTGGTGGCAAGCGGTGGGATTTTTCAGAAATCTCGATTTCTGTCGTATCCACAACAAGTGATCTTGACCAGGTGAATATTGGTGAGAAAAAGCTCTGAAGGAATTGGGTCGCGTTCCATAATCTTGAAATTCAAACTGTGCTAGTTGTAGATTCCGAAATTTAAAATTGTAAGAAACAAACAAATCGGCCCGAGTGTGAGGAAGCGAGTGAGGAGCCAATTGACTTCAAATCCGTGTCTAGGATTTTTTCTTTCCAAAAATCGAAATTTAGATACTGGCTCATTTATTTAGTAGCATCACTCTCACTGGGGCCCTCTGTTCCGGGACTGTTCCGGGGCTTGTTCCGGGGCCTTCTGTTCCGGGACTGTCCCGGGACTGTTCCGGAACTTGTCCCGGGGCTCTCTGTTCCGAGACTGTTCCGGGGCCCTCTGTTCCGGGACTGTTCCGAGACTTGTCCCGGGGCTTTCTGTTCCGAGACTGTTCCGGGGCCTTCTGTTCCGGGACTGTTCCGGGGCCCTCTGTTCCGGGACTGTTCCGGGACTTGTCCCGGGGCTTTCTGTTCCGGGACTGTTCCGGGACTTGTCCCGGGGCCTTCTGTTCCGAGACTGTTCCGGGGCCTTCTGTTCCGAAACTGTTCCGGGGCCCTCTGTTCCGGGACTGTTCCGGGACTTGTTCCGGGACTGTTCCGGGGCCCTCTGTTCCGGGACTGTTCCGGGACTTGTCCCGGGGCCTTCTGTTCCGAAACTGTTCCGGGGCCCTCTGTTCCGGGACTGTTCCGAGACTTGTTCCGGGGCCCTCTGTTCCGGAACTGTTCCGGAGCCTTCAGCTCCAATTGACATCCCGATTCCAGACCCGTCATAGCTCTTACCAACTGGGAAGTCCTTTCTCGATTCGTGGGGAAATTATCGGTCCTTGGTGCGCAAGAAAGTGATCTATCAGTTCTATAATTTTTTCTTTATTTATTATTTTTTTTATTTAACAAGTGAATTCGCGACCATGCACCAAAACAGCAGCCCATCAGACGAGGGCGAAGCCATGATGAACCCCAATCTGGAAATAAAATGCACAACACAAGTACTTACCTTGTTTTACTAATGACCGTACCTCATGAGTCGTGACAGGACTCCCTGGGTCCCCCCCCCCCTTTTTTTTTTTTTTTTTTTTTTTTTTCTTTAACCCTTTGTAATGGCAGCAAAATCTAGGGTTCGTTGTTCAGTTTCTGGCTTTGTGAGAGAGGTTGTCTGCATGACAAATGAGCCGTCGATTGACGGAAAATGTGTGAGTTTGAGTGTGAGAGGAGACTAAAGAAAGGGCCGGTTTGTATGTTTCACATCATAGTAGGGAAGTAGAAGATAAGACCAGCGGAAGACACATCTCGCCCATCGCACCACCTGGGAACACCAGCGCCATCATGCTCTCGACGGGTGGGGACGTCCTGTGCCCGTCTGCACCAAGCAACGACACCCGCCGACAACGTACCGCTGCGAGAGAAAATGCCGGAACCTGCGGCCCAGGGACCCTGCCTACCCGAAGCCCTGCTCCCGCGCCGAACACGAGAAGGACCACCACCAACCTGTACCGCTTGTAAGCGATGGCGGTACGAACAAGCATGGATAGCGGCCAAACAACCAGACGCAATGCCCATCGCACCAGTCACCCCCACCGGAAGGAAAATTGCCGAGGTAGACCTCGGCCTCCAAAGATCGGAGGAGTGTAACGGGGCGGCAGATTCCAAGGGCCCCGTCAAGAAACTTCGGCGGCGGGGTACGGATCGGGCCCTCTCCCCTCCAAGCGCCTGACCCAGCTGGGCGAAAGGCGTGACCTCATCGGATTGGTTGGGCGATGGGCGGCGCGAGACACCCAGGGAGGAGTAGGAGGGGAAGGCGACTTGACGAGCGGACTGGGGAAAGGAACATCAGTCAGTCGTGTACGAACTCAAGTGAAGGAAAGTTGGGATCTCCGAAACGAGGTTGGCCCCCCCTGCTCGCCATAATCTCGAGAGGACGAGGCGAGGCAGGGGCGGGGCGGAACAACCTGTTTCGGGGCGGAACAACCCCAGCGAAACAACCTGTTTCGGGGCGGAACAAGTGAAGCGGAACATCGAAGCGGAACAACCGACGCGAAGCAAACCAACCCCTTGTGAAGCCGGTGTTGTGAAAGTGACCTGAGGGAACAAGTGTATCGTGGTTCCTTCAGGGTGAGAACTCGGGAATTGGGAGATCAGCCAATTCCTCTCCCGTAACAGTGGGCCCTTATACGAACTGAAAATCCCCCGTCGGACCCGAGTGTTGATTCGTTCGCGCCCGATTCGACGGCCAATAGTCCAGGTTCCCCACGCACCGCCAGTCGTCGGACCTCCGTTGGAAAGAGCCTCGCCTCCTCCGGCCTGGACGGCGTTCCCCTGACCGAAGCCGAGCAGCGAAGAGAACATCACCCTGTTGTCTCCATCCGAAGAAGTTGGTACACGTAAGTGGCGAAATAACTCTGTCTCGTACCCTCGCAACGCGAAAGTCGAATCTCTAAATCTGGCCCAAGCCCTTGACGTTTAGTCACCAGAAAGCTGATCATAGAGTTGTAGATTGTGACCGCATTATTTAGCATGTCGTCTGTCGTGCGTTAGGAAAAGAGAAAGGAATTAGGGGAGGACGCTAACAAATCACTTTCATTTTACCGTTCTGTTAAATCAAACATTCCTGAGCCTTCAGCTATCCCGTAAATTCATTTGGCCCTCAGCCCTTCACTTTTGCCTACTCAATAATTAGATTATGTAATAGTCAATATCCTTCTCGGCCGAGACATTCCCTATTTTATAGTTCTGTCAATTTGCGTTCATTATAAGTCAATATTGAACCCTTGTCTTCTCAATCACGAAACCCCATTCCTCAGAGCTTGGTAAATTCAGGTGTACTTGGCGTCCATGACCGACCATTGCAGACATTCCGGACGGTAAGTGAAAGTCTTTAATCTCCCACTAATTATTCGCCTAGGTCTATTTTTGGATCCCTAGCCCGTTACGGGAAAACGACGGGTTACACCTACCACTCGTAGGTTATACGCAGATGGCTCACAACAATGGAGCCCTACGGTACCTCACCATATCAGGAAGAGAGTTCATCCTCCTAAATGAAGGCTCTCTCAGCTCTCATCGCTTCCAGCGGTGGCGTTTAATATGAGGAAATTTCAAAAGAACCAGCAGGGGAGCAATAACTGAGAACAATGAGCCCTGCTAATCCAGAGGGACAGTGACAGAATTTCCCTCCCACTCCTACTAACCGCGAGCCTCCTACCGAACAAACCCGTGTAACTGGAAGAAGATTATTACGTGCGTGGGACCAAGATTATTATCTGAGCCACTAGTGCTCATGTTCGAACGCCTTCTGAAATTAAAATTAAATTCATATTGTTTACATATTATAGTCAATGCTCTGCGTTACAAGTTCATAATAGAGGTAAGAACAGTGAAATTGTGGTTTTTTGTTCACGGTGAACATTTCTAATAACACTCTGACAGGCAATCTTGAGAAAATCGCTGCAAACTTTTTGGTTATTCCATGGACCAGGAGCTAGGAGACTCATTCTAATAGATTCAGCGTCCAAAATGTAGGCAAAAATGATACCCCACACGCCTAGATCGCCGAAAATCTCGATAATCCAATTTCGACTTACACATTTTGACCCTTAACCCCCTGCCCATTCTAGGCGTGTGGGGTATCATTTTCGATTATATTTTGGATATTAAATCCAATAAGACGGGTCCCGGAACGATTGGCGCCCACTGGATGAGGTTGTGGGTCAAAATAAGTTTCTATCTACTCACTTCGAATGTGTTTTCGAGATTTCTGGTACCTAGGCGTGTGGGGTATTATTTTCCATTAACTTTGGACCCAGAATCGATTGGAATGAGTCTCCATGCTCCTGGTCAGAGGAATTACCAACCTTTACGAAAGAATATGCAGCGTTTTTTGAATCGACAATAAAACATTTATTCTTTGGTGGATAGTCAATACTATTGTAGACAGGGGGTTGATGGAGATGCAAAGAGTATTGTAGTTCAACCCAACAAAGCGTCTTCTCATTTGCTGGAGGAGGTCCTGACGAAGAATCAGGATAATATAACAGAAATTGATTAAATTGTCGTCGAAAAAAGTGTTTAATTTTCACCCAAAACCACAACTTCTGCAAAGTACGAGTTCTGATCCACAATGGGTGGATCTGAGGATCTACCAAATTGTATTCTACGAAGAACTTGTCCTGCCATACTCGTCCTCGTGGGCAATGATTATCCCACATCCAACGCCAGTTAGGATTCACCTCCTTTCACACAATTAGCAGGAAATTCCTTTGTATTTTGCATTTGAAATACTAAAACTGAATCTCGGCTGAGTATACCATGCACCTTCATCATTGAGGGTCCAATAAGGTATTTGGCGTCTTTTTCCGATTTGGAAGGCTCCCTTTTGATGAGTTGAAACTCAGTCATAGGTAATTGACAGGTTGCTGCTCAACTCTTTTTCTTACAAGACCTTTGAGCGTCAAGATCTGTGTCTTCTCACATTTGCAAAAGAGGCACTAGACTCCCTTTTACCGTCACGCTTTGCATCTCTGCGTGTTCGACTCGTGGGGGTGTTTGATCCTCTTTAGTAGGTGTAAGGTTCTTTTTGTGATCTAGGTTAGCAAATAACACACTATGTCTTCAAAAACCTTTTCTCACCTATCATTTCAAATTGTTTTTTCAAGAATAAATGGAATGAGAAAGTAATTATTGAATCTAAATTCGATTTTGTGCCGCCTACCATCGTGAAGTCTTTGTGAAGCCTACTCAGTGCTTGAATAGCTTCTTCAGCTCAATCCCGACCGAGCTTGCTTGGTGATGCTTATCTTATGGATTTCAAAAGTGAGAACCAAGCAAAGCAGAGGGGACTTGGAGTTGGAATTGGTCGACAGCACTAACTCGCCAAGCCACTGAGCATTACTGAACCTACAAGAATTTTATGGGGAGCATCGCTGGAAAACATCCCTCCTGTGCCACCCACCTGTTCTTTTTGTATTGTCCGTGCCGAGGAAATCGTGTTCACGTGTAAGCACAGAGTACAATTTCAATGAAACTGATTCTTGAACTATCTTGTGCTAAGCCCGTACAACCCCGGAAAATCTGCTTACAACCGGATCAAGACCGTGAAAGTCATCGCCATAGCATGAAAAATGGGGCAGAAATACACCGCAAAACTAGATAACTAAAGCTTCATTTGCTCATTTTCTCAATTGAAGAATGAACTTATTGTTTTCTTTTCATAAGTGAAAAGAAGGCCATTGCTCTGCAGATACGCTGTCTCGGAAACAAGATTACAATCTGGTTTGATTCAACTTCTAATATTGTAGTTTACTTTGGCAGCACGTTCCTTTTCTGTACATACTAATTGTGTTCATATTATGCATGCGTTGGAACGCCCAGAAAAAAAATGTATGGCCGAATCGGAGAGATTGACTTTTTGCATGAAAACATGGGTTGATTATAAAGAAATTGCCAACCAGAGCAACCGCACTCTCGAGGATCTCTGGAAGCGCACAAATTATCTGAAAATCGTGCGAGGCCCTTTCTCAATCCACTATTTACAAGGTTTGTAGCTACAAATGGTCGTCGATTCCACCGCCTCTAGAGTTTCGATAACAAGCTCAAGACACCCGATAGGTACTGATGGCCGTACTCATCTTTAATTCATTCTTCTCTTCGTTACACTGTCATTTGAGGGTGATAGCTTTGACGTGAAGCTCATAACCGCTGTGTTCGTCCGCTCGAAGAGTTCACCTTGATCGGACGTAATTATTTTCCATCAAAGCTTTGTGTTCATTAATGGAGCTTTCATCGAAGAATGTACTTGTATATCGCTGAACGTTAGAGTATCGTGTTTTCATGAAATATGTGAAATACACGTATCCAAATTTGGGTGGGATAGGGGTAAAAATGTGTTTTTTGAAAAATGAATTTTCGAGATTTCGGTAGATCTAAGCGAGTGGGGTATCATTTTCCGCTAAATCATGGACGCTGAATCCAATGAAGTAGGATTGGATTCAGCACGCCAAAAAATGTAGGAATTCGTCGAGAAACCATCAACCCTAGTTATTTTTTTCTAAAAACAACCATTATGACCGGGCCAACAGCTGAATGGCCGTAGGTGCCAGGTAGTACATCTGACCTGGCCCCCACCCTGCATCAAGGTCAAGCTCCCATAACGGTTCTTCCCCACCCAACCATGCAGCTCACACCTGTGGAGGGTCATTTACAAATCAGTTTTCCCTGTGGAGCCCTCATTCCCTGCAGTTTAACTAAGATTTCTAGTGAAGACACCCATGGTGATTGATGCTATCTTCATTGGACTCTCCTAAGAACCTAAATTCTTGAGGTAATGTGATCAGAAGTTACATTTGTTTATTCATTTCACATCATAAATGCTGATCAATTTAGAACATAAGAGGGTTGTATTCTGTTTTATTTAGACTGGAGTTCTGAAGCCAAGACCAAGTCAAAATCGACCCTTCTGGCATTATGGAGGAAAGGAGAAGCAGGAGAATGTCCACAACCGCAAAACCATACACCTGTTATCATTGTGACTACAGAGCAACAAGTAAACGGATCATAGAAGTCCACATGTTCACTCACACAGGTGCCAAACCATATGCTTGTGATCAGTGTGACTACAGAGCTTCACGAGCAGGGACTCTGAAAAGGCACATGAGCACTCACCCAGGTGCCAAACCTTATGCTTGTGACCAGTGTGACTACAGAGCTGCACAGGCAGGGTATTTGAAAAGGCACATGAGCACTCACACAGGTGCCAAACCATATGCTTGTGACCAGTGTGAGTACAGAGCTGCACATGCAGGGAATCTGAAAAGCCACTTGAGAACTCACACAGGTGCCAAACCATATGCTTGTGGCCAATGTGACTACAGGGCTGTACAGGCAGTGAACCTAAGAAGCCACATGAGTACTCACACAGGTGCCAAACCATATGCTTGTGATCAGTGTGACTACAGAGCTTCACGAGCAGGGACTCTGAAAAGGCACATGAGCACTCACACATTTGCCAAACCTTATGCTTGTGACCAGTGTGAGTACAGAGCTGCACATGCAGGGAATCTGAAAAGCCACTTGAGAACTCACACAGGTGCCAAACCATATGCTTGTGACCAATGTGACTACAGGGCTGTACAGGCAGTGAACCTAAGAAGCCACATGAGTACTCACACAGGTGCCAAACCATATGCTTGTGACCAGTGTGAGTACAGAGCTGCACAGGTAGGAACTCTGAAAAGGCACATGAGCACTCACACAGGTGCCAAACCTTATGCTTGTGACCAGTGTGAGTACAGAGCTGCACAGGCAGGGACTCTGAGAACCCACATGAGTACTCACACAGGCGCCAAGCCATATGCTTGTGACCAGTGTGACTACAGAGCTGCACATGCAGTGAACCTGAGAAGGCACATGAGAACACACATTAGCCTATGAAGTGTGCATATGATCAGGGCAAGTACAGAGTAACAAGGACTTATTTTGAACACATATATAATTTATGGACATTCCATTCATATTCATTCAGACTTTGTATATTGTTTTAATGTTTTCATCGGATAATTATATTTTACTTTAGAATATGATACAATGGGTGTGGCTTATGAAATAAATACTTCTTAGGGGAATCTGACTTTTGCTTCACACTCCCAGTCTTGATCTAAACATCATGGCATCATTTTGTTGGTGTGGTTTGGTGTCATGGACATTTTTACATGACTGCATATGGTGGCTCATTGCTTATCAGAATGCAATCCAGCCTTGAAAAAGCGCTGTAGAAATGCTGATGATTTTTGGATTAATCAATAAAAAGAAAATCGTTCAAACACAGTTGGATGTGTGGAACTGTGATGTATAACAATCAGATAAAAACCGGTTTGGTTTATTAAGTTTATTACTCAGCTGATTTTGGTTGGTTATTCCTTGAATAATCAACCTATGTTTTCATGCAAAGAGTCAACCTCTCCGATTCAGCTCAAAATTTTTTTCTGGACATTTCATGGTGTCTAGATCTAAAAAGTCAAATGTCTGTCTGCGCCGTTTTCGGTAGTAGAAAATTTTCTAAAAATCTGAAATTTGGGTAGGGGTCAAAATGTGTTTTTTGAAAAATTGATTTTCGAGATTTTGGGCGATGTAGGCGAGTTGGGTACCATTTTCCACTAAATTTTGGACGCTGAATCGATTGAAATGAAACTCAGAACGATTGGCACCCACTGGAAGAAGTTATGGGACAAATTGGGTATATATTACCCATTATGAATATGTGTTTTCGATATTTCTGGTATCTGGGCGTGTGGGGTATCATTTTCCACTAATATATAAATATTCGATCCTGAATCGATTGGAATGGGTCTGGGACCCGCCACACCCACTGTTTTCCCCATTTTCCCCATGTTGGAGAAATGAGTTTCAATGCGGAATAACCAACCCGTGTGAAAGAATTTGCAGCGTTTTTCAGTTGACCCCGTGTAGGAAGGACCATAAATAACCTATCATGGTTCACAATTATTAAGAGAAATTATGAAAATCATTTATAACTTTTCAGTTGGTTATTCTTCGGACCAGGAGCATGGGAAATTATACCCCACACGCCTAGGTACCAGAAATCTCGAAAACACATTTTCGAAATGGGTAGATAGGTACCCATTTTGACCCAAACATCTTTCGGTGGGCTCCAATCGTTCCGGGACCCGTATCATTGGATTCAGCGTCCAAAATTTGGTCGACAATGATAACCCATACGCCTAGATTGCCTAAAATATCAAAAATTTACCCCTTATACTCCCCTACCCCAATTCGGTTCGATCGGGCTGAGAAATTTTGAAGACCAACTACAGCAAAAAACTGATCTCTGAACAAAAATTTCCGATTTTTTGAGAATTGTCCACTTCTAAAATCGGCGTGGACGGGGGACTGCGGACGGACATTTGCTTATTCTGACCTAGACACCTTGAAAACGCCCAGAAACATTTTTTGGGGCGAATCGGAGAGATTGACTTTCTGCATGAAAAAATTGGTTGATTATTGATAAATATTCTAGGAATAACCCACCAATATCGGTGCCCTCTCTCTTATTTTTTATGATTGAGGTACGTGCTTACTCTGGGGACCTCAAGATACCTACGCAATATCTGTCAGAAATGATAAACGATTGTGATATAAATTTCGACGTTTTCCTTTGTTACAGATCCCAATAACGAAATGCAGTGGGCGAGGATGAGCTTTTGGTGCTTAGTGGTGATCGCCCTCTTGTACGAGCATGTGCAAGCAAGCGCACCACAAATGCTCATCTCTAGGTACAGGTATAGTAGCTTAATGCGCACGCTTATCATTGTAACTTCCACGATTACCTAGAGCTTTGAAGCAAATCTTAATATGTTGGTATTTTCTAGCCAGTTGTGTAATTATTTTATGAAAGTACAGTTTCAGACGTTTTCTCCCACTGTTAACAATTGCGGTTGTGGGAGGATTTGTCGTTTGAGAGTCGTCCAACTGCGGTTGTGCTGTTCGGATTTGAATTTGCTTCTTGTGATAACAGACGGGGCAAGGACCCACATAAGGGTTCGTTTACACTGCTCGCGATATTATGCGAAGCTGGGCGAAGCGAGTTTCATTGAATGGGTGTACCAACTGAACGAGCGCTGTCCACAAATATTGGAAAGTAGGACTTTTTCATTCATTTTCAACCATACCTTTATTTTTTTGAGGTAACATAGGTACAGCAACGTAGTCTTATGGATTCTTTCAAGCATTGGCACTAGACACAGCCTTTGTGAACCATTAAAAGAGTCCTTTTTCCTTCAACTAGGTATTCAATTCCACAACCCAGAAACAGAGATCCCAAGTATCTTTCCTCTGCAAATAAATAAACATCCTTGGTAGGTGAGAACGTTCCCGATTTTGGATAAAAATTTGCTAAAAAGTGAGGGTTGCATAAAATGTTGACATTTGAAGTTGAGGGATAACATAGGATATCAATAAGCCATTAACAGCTTTCCCAAACTCAGAAAGTATTCTTGAAGCAAAATTTCAAGCTCCCAAAATATAGAAAAAAGTAAAATGTAAAAAATGGCGGTTTCCGAAATCGGAAATTCACTACCTAAATACTATTAAATCACTGTAATTTCACCTTAATTAATTACCTGCAAACTATTAATTGTTAATCTGTGTTTTGCTATATCTGTCCGTATCGCCTGCAGGTATAGATACATCAGAGTTGTCAGTAAAGTACTGATGTGCCTCCACCATCACCAATAGTCGCTATCAATCACCATTATTGAATCCTCTGCAATGTAGGTACCTCGCGTGATTTAGTCCTGTCACAAATCTGACTGTTTCACAGGGTCTTCCCATGTTGTACGCCTGTACTACAAGTGAGTAGTGTGAGTAGTTGGTTGGCCGTAGCTGAATGTTCCACAGGGCCAGTTCTAGTTGTAGGTACAACGCATTCAGAATAAATTGTTATGAGGCTGGGGCAGCAAACTCTCAACTGCCTACTCGTTTGCATCACCTCGCAACTCTTTTCCTTCGCCTAGCTCTGCATAGTATGGCAGGCAGTGTAAACGTTCGTAGAGTACCTATTGTTCTCAGTATTTCAGCAATTACTTAATCACAGGGCACATTGACTGGTGCATTCATTTGATGAAATGCAATGATAGGTTTGAATGATCTGTCATTTTGATTTTCAGGTATTACGATCGAGCGAGGAGCACACGAGGTCTGAAAAATGGTCCTCTGAGCATCGGACGTGGGTTTGGGAAGAGATCACCAAACTCCGGTGAACAGACGTAAGTATCTAATCCTCTTGTTGCTCTATTTTAGAACATAGGATACCAGTATCTGAGAAATCAAAACATCACATTATATAAAACGCCACATATCACTGGGAAGTATTTCAGAGGATAATGTCCTCACATGGATGCGCTAATCCCAGGTACTAGTTGCAGCTCTTATACTACTTATACTACCCACGCACTCTAGTGACCAAGAGAGGAACAAGGACAACCTTGTACCCACGGATACTGCACTAGGTCCCTATTCAGGGATGGTCGGAAAAATCCAGAAAAGGCAGATAATTACAGTTGTTTTACCTAAGATCCAGAAATAATAACTGGCTTCAAGGCTCGAGGACACATATATATTCAAATTAAATAGTCAATAAATTAGTGAATGCCTTTAATGATAATTACAATGATTAAGGAGGCTGTAGGACTGTAGGAGCCCCATATCCTCTGGAGCCTTGCCATAACGTCCCCTATTCTTTTTGTCAGCCATTGACCATTAAAGAGGCCAACGACATGGCGGTTCATTTCCATGATTGTTTACACGTATAGTCTTGGGTACCTGAACAAGGTGTAGTAGAAGGTAGTTGCAGCTCTTCTGTAGTTGAGAGCTCCAATGTTTGGCAGCTGGGACGATCTGTTTTGAAATTCGGGGGAATTGTGATTACGAAGTGAATACACCGGACAAGAATCGCTTAGACGTGCAATTTGTGAGACGTTTTCGTTGACTTCACCGCCGAATAAGAAAAGAACCGGAGTGGCTGACTTTTTACTTGATCAGCTAATAAGTTAGAGCGGTCTGAGGAACCAGCAAGTCGCCTCAGTGTCGTGTTTTCGCAATCGCATATTTTCGGCGCTGAAGCGAACGAATATCAGCTCAACAGGTAGTAAATGGTGCTGAATGGAAACTCCCGCTTTCCTCCAAGTCTTGAGAGGGCGGCAAAGGTCGATAAGTTCAGCGAGCTCAGGTGCGCCTGAAGCGGAGCGAATAGTCTTGAGTAGGCGAGAACTGGATTGACGAAGGAAGAATCGTTGGTCGGTTTCTTTTTTCTTTTCTTCCCCTTCAAGAGAATACGGTTGTTTCCGAAATGTATTGGTAGCACTTGTCTTTTATGCTGATAACATGAAGTTAGGAGTCTGTGGATACCTCAACAGTGGCCTGTCATCGTACATGTGTCTCATCCTGAAACGAGTTGAAAAAATTCTAGTAATTTTACCAATATTGGTGTAAACCTTTATATTATTATAATAAGTACTCCCCGCCATACAGGTGCAGCGGTCTGGTTCAGTATTGTGCAGTTGCATGGGACTTGAGGAGTAAATTCATGAGTGAATATGGCTTTAATGATTAGATTATTATTATTGACTTGGTTATTTGATTATTTAATAAATTTGTTATGTATATGAAGAGTAATTTATCACTGTTATCGTTATATATTGAATCTTGGTTTATAAAAAGTTTCTCCCTTGTTTGAGACTGTTATAGTTTTTACATCATGTTATACACCACTCATCTGTTTGCGACTGTTAAATTTTATATCATGTTTGCCTACCACTCAGTTGTTTTGTTGTTGAGGCGTTTAATTTACTCTTTTCCTTATTTTCTAAATGTTGCGGACGGTGAACTCATCAGACGGTCTCTTGAGACCATGATTATTACATGTATGCTATAGTTTAAGATACAACTGTCATTAGTAAGGATAAAGCATGTTTTCATTCATTCATTCATTCCCCGCCATACCGTCCTTGGTTCCACTGGAGGAAGATTTGAAAAATTATCAAAATCCAAAGTGACTGGGGCCAGTTGGAATACAAAAATGTTGCACAAATAGGTAATCCTCATAAATGCTTTACGCTACCGACCTTAACTCGATTTCCATTCCGTTCACCTCACATTGAGGGCGTTAAATGAATCAAAATGCTATTTTCTGAACTTGAGTTTTTGAATGTTCTCGATATGCCAAAAACAGACCAGAAAATGACGTTGTAACGATCATAAGTTTCTGCTATAAACGTCGAGGCCAAACGGAACTGAGATAGAGAGAGTAGTTGAAAGATGTTCTATTTCAGTCACATTTTGTGTACTTAAGGATCCTCAAAACATCAATTTATCCTAATAAATACACAATTATTGCACAATAATAATAATAAAAAATGAAGATAAGAATCATAAAACATTCATGGGGACATGGACCATCTACCAAGTTCACTTCTATACTCGATTTTACTCTTTTTACCCACCCACTCTTCTTTATTCTTCTAACAAGCCATGAACCCTCAATACCAGGTAGCTGTTCTTCTTTGAGTTCAGAGAGGAATACATTTTTTCCGACTTCATACCTTTACTCGTAAACAACTCTTCCTTTGCGATGTTTAATCCAATTGTGATCCTCTCAATGCGCAGAGTCACCATTTTCATGTCCGCCATCAGGTAATCCGTTCGATGAGTTTACCAGTTTGTCAGCCATAAGCAATTTCTCTCCATATTGCCTCAATTGCTAAAAATTTCACGAGCCTATCCGGTTGATTGAGTGTCTTTTTGAGTTGAGCTCATACATGATTTCCATCTTTGTTTCTACAATGTAACACGTAGGTTTTTGTCGTAATTGGTTGGTGCAAACTTCAATTGAGAAATAATCTCAACAGCTTCTCTACATCCTCACTTTCCAGTAACCTTCACACCTGCCCTGTCCTGCATTCTTCTCGAACGATATCCCCTTCCTCTTGAAAAAGGGTGCCCAGAGTGAGCTAATCGCCCACTTTGCCGCCGTGAGCCGGTCCCTCAGGTGTGTGGAGAACGAGAACTTATTTATAGTTTCAATTCTTTGTTCTTGAAAGTACCATCACTACTGATTTGCCAGCCTTCCCCCTTTCTTCCGACCATTATTTTCGATTTGTTGAAATTACGTAGTTTCGAGGTTCAATTGCTCGCAATGTTTACGAAAGTTTATCATCCTTTGCAGCGACCCAGGGGTCTCTGCTAACAGTATCCTCCGTCTGCATATGCCAGCAGCCTGGTTTGCCGCTTATTGATGATCAGTCCCTCCAAGTTATGTTCAAGCATGAAGCGAAGCACAAATAACTAAGTCCTGCTTTACCCCCATGGTCACTGGGAAATCCTCTGACAGGCGGTCTCTCAACCACACTGCACCTCTAGTGTTCTAATTTATTCTTGCTAAAATTTGCTCGAATTTTCCCTGCTACTCCTGCAGCGTGAACCACAGAGCAGCTTCTGCTTATGCAGTCAAAGGTGGAATGGAATTTCAAATAAAACTTGTACGGTTTTTAGACCTGGATGTCTGCGACACTGCCAAGGTTGAAGTTGCCTTTTGTTGAGAGCCCTCTCTAAAGCATACCTGTCAATTCTTCTGTAACCCATTCCTCTCCACTCACTTCATCAGTCAATTCTGAAGCAATGCTAGTTAAAACCCTATTCACTCCAATCCAAGGATGCAATGCCCTGGTAGTTAGTGGCCACGTTTACATCTCTTTGTTGTAGATAGGAAAAACTATTGCTCTGGAAAAACTTCCCGCTATACTTCTTCCGAGCAACCGGTTGAAGAGCGCCAGCCACCTCTGGTAAAAACCCAGAGTTTCATTCTGTCCTGTCTGGGTGCCTTATCTTCTTTGGGGTTTTTTTAAGCCTCCAGTGATTCCGACATTGTAAACTCCCTGTCCAGCCCATCAACCTGCCACTCAGGCAAAGCGCACTGCATTGGATTGACAAGGAGCAGTGGATTCAATAGCCTTTGAAAGTGCTGTCAGAAATTGTTCAAGAACACCTTTCATCCCAGTTAAAAGGCACTTTTTCTAAACCGCTTCGCCGCCTCTTGAAATCCATTCTACGTCTTTGCTACAGCTTTGTATACAGTCAATTCTGTGCTTCTGACATTTTTCCCTGCACTTTCCTTTGTAATTTCTATTGGCATCCTGATATTCCTGTCTCACACTGTTCTCGTCATCTCCACATCTTCTGCCTCTTAGCTCCTTCAAAAGCTCACTTCTCCCTCCTCAACCTCCGGGGCTCCTTCTTTACTTCTTGTTCAGTTTCATGCATTCAAAATTGAACCATTTGTTTCCACCTTGGTGTTCCCTTAAAGCTTTTAAACCCTTAAAGTCCAGCAGCCACTTACATCCTTGCGGTATGTAGTTCGTTCCACTCTGATAAGCTATAACCAGACATACAATGCCATCCGTGTCCATAAATTTCCCTCTACATATGTAACCATACAATACTCACTCGTATCTACCCCTGTAGTTACGCCGGCTATTATTCCTCCTTCAAATAAACGCAGCCTATTCCTTCATTATTTTTTGGACTGAGGTAACCCATACTTGTCCTGTTTCGATAGTCACGTTGAGCAAAATCACATTTAATTAATCCTTAAACCTTTTTGGCTGGTTATTCCTTGAATAATCAACCTATGTTTTCATGCAAAAAGGCAATCCCTTTTTTTCTGGGCGTTTCAAGGTGTGTGCATCAAAATAAGCAAATGTCCGTCCGCCGTCCACGCCGATTTTGGCAGTAGAAAATTTTCTAAAAATCTGAAATTCGTGTCAGGGGTCAGTTCCCGGCTCTAGTTGGTCTCGAAACTTTTCAGCCCGATCGGACCAAATTTGAGGGAGTAGGGTAGTAGGCAATATGTGTTTTTCGAAAATCGGGTTTTCGAAATTTTTGTCGATCTAGGCGTGTGGGGTATTATTTCTCACTAAATTTTGGTCGCTGAATCGATTGGACTGAGTCTCCATGCTCTGGTCCGAGGAATAACCAACCCCTGTGAAAGAATTTGCAGCGTTTTTTCTGCGGAACGCATACAAAACAAACGTGAATTGACCAATAAGTGAACAATAACTTGATTCTTTTTCCCTTTTATTTTGGTAGCATTGTCACCCGCCGTTTCACCTAACGGGCTAGGGATCCAAAAATAGACCTAGGCGAATAAATTAGTGGGAGACTAAAGACTTTCACTTACCGTCCGGAATGTCGGAGATGGTCGGTCGTAGACGCCAAGTGCACCTGAATTTACCAAGCTCTGAGGAATGGGGTTTCGTGAGTGAAAGACAAGAGTTCAATATTGGCTTATAATAACGCAGTTGTCAGAAATATGAAATATGGAATGTCTCGGCCGAGAAGGATACTGATTATTACTTAATCTAATTAATGAGTAGGTAGAAGTGAAGGGCTGAGGGCCAATGAATTTACGAGGTAGCTGAAGGCTCAGGAGTGTTTGATTTGAATAACGGTAAAAGTTGAAGTGATTTGTTAGCGTCCTCCCCTAATTCCTTTCTCTTTTCCTAACGCACGACAGACGACATGCTAAATACTACGGTCACAATCTACAACTCCATGATCAGCTTTCTGGTGACTACACGTCAGGGCTTGGGCCAGATTTAAAGATTTGACTTTCGCGTTGCGAGGGTACGAGACAGGGTTATTTCGCCACTTACGTGCATCAACTCCTTCGGATGGAGACAACAGGGTGATGTCCTCTTCACGAGATAGAGGTATTTCGCCACTTACATGTATCAACTCCTTCGGATGGAGACAACAGGGTGATGTTCTCTTCGCTGCTCGGCTACGGTCAGGGGAACGCCGTCCAGGTCGGAGGAGGCGAGGCTCTTTCCGACGGAGGTCCGACGACTGGCGGTGCGTGGAGAACCCAGACTATTGGCCGTCGGTCGGGCGCGAACGGATCAACACTCGGGTCCGACGGGGGATTTTCAGTTCGTAATAGGGGTCCACTGTTACGGGATAGGAATTGGCTGATCTCCCAATTCCCGAGTTCTCACCCTGAAGGAACCACGATACACTCGTTCCTTCAGGTCACTTTCACAACACCGGGTCACAAGGGGTTGACTTGCTACGCGTCGGTTGTTCCGCTTCGATGTTCCGGTTCACTTCGCGTCGATGTCCCGGTTCACTTCGCGTCGATGTCCCGGTTCACTTCGCTTCGATGTCCCGGTTCACTTCACTTTGTTCCGCCCCGAAACAGGTTGTTCCGCCCCGGAACAGGTTGTTCCGCCCCGAAACAGGTTGTTCCGCCCCGCCCCTGCCTCGCCTCGTCGGCGAGCAGGGGGGGCCAACCTCGTTTCGGAGATCCCAACTTTCCTTCCCTTGAGTTCGGACACGACTGGTTCATGTTCCTTCTCCCAGTCCGCTCGTCAAGTCGCCTTCCCCTTCTACTCTTCCCTGGGTGTCTTGCGCCGCCCATCGCCTAACCAATCCAAGGAGGACACGCCCAGCTGGGTCGAAGTTTCTTGGCGGGGCGCTTGGAATCTGCCGCCCCGTTACACTCCTCCGATCTTTGGAGGCCGAGGTCTACCTCGGCAATTTTCCTTCCGGTGGGGGTGACTGGTGCGATGGGCATTGCGTCAGGTCGTTTTCCGGCTGTCGAGAGCATGATGGCGCTGATGTTCCAAGGTGGTGCAATGGGCGAGATGTGTCTTCCACTGGTCTTATCTTCTACTTCCCTACTATGCTGTGAAACATACAAACCGGCCCTTTCTTTAGTCTACTCTCACACTCCAACTCACACATTTCACACCCTAGATTTTGCTGCCATTAAGAAGGAAAAGGAAAACAAAAAAAAAAAAAGGGGGGGGGGGACCCAGGGAGTCCTGTCACGACTCATGAGGTACGGTCATTGGTAAAACAAGGTAAGTACTTGTGTTGTGCATTTTATTTCCAGATCGGGGTTCATCATGGCTTCGTCCTCGTCTGATGGGCTGCTGTTTTGGTGCATTGTCGCGAATTCACTTGTTAAATAAAGAATAAATAAATAAATAAATAAATAAATAAATAAATAATAAAAAAAAAACAATTATAGAACCGATAGATCACTTTCTTGCGCACCAAGGACCGATAATTTCCCCACGAATCGAGAAAGGACTCCCCAGTTGGTAAGAGCTATGACGGGTCTGGAATCGGGATGTCAATTGGAGCTGAAGGCTCCCGGAACAGTCCCGGAACAGACCCGGAACAGACCCGGAACAAAAGTCCCGGAACAGTCCCGGAACAGTCTCGGAACAGGGGGCCTCGGAACAGTCTCGGAACAGAGGGCCTCGGGACAAGTGTCGGAACAGTCCCGGAACAGAGGGCCTCGGGACAAGTCTCGGAACAGACCCGGAACAGACCCGGAACAGGGGGCCTCGGGACAAGTGTCGGAACAGTCCCGGAACAGAGGCCTCGGAACAAGCCTCGGAACAGTCCCGGAACAGACCCGGGACAGTCTCGGAACAGAGGCCTCGGAACAAGCCTCGGAACAGTCCCGGAACAGACCCGGGACAGTCTCGGAACAGAGGGCTACTGCGAGAGTGATGCTACTAGATAAATGAGCCAGTATTTAAATTTCGATTTATGGAAAGAAAGAAAAATGATACGGATTTGAAGTTAATTGACTCCTCACTCGCTTCCTCACACTCGGGCCGATTTGTTTGTTTCTTACAATTTTAAATTTCGGAATCTACAACTAGCACAATTTAAATTTCAAGATTATAAAACGCGACCCAATTCCTTCAGAGCTTTTTCTCACCAATATTCGCCTGGTCAAGATCACTTGTTGTGGATACGACAGAAATCGAGATTTCTGAAATATCCCACCGCTGCCACCAAAAGATGTCACCCGCCGTTTCACCTAACGGGCTAGGGATCCAAAAATAGACCTAGGCGAATAAATTAGTGGGAGACTAAAGACTTTCACTTACCGTCCGGAATGTCGGAGATGGTCGGTCGTAGACGCCAAGTGCACCTGAATTTACCAAGCTCTGAGGAATGGGGTTTCGTGAGTGAAAGACAAGAGTTCAATATTGGCTTATAATAACGCAGTTGTCAGAAATATGAAATATGGAATGTCTCGGCCGAGAAGGATACTGATTATTACTTAATCTAATTAATGAGTAGGTAGAAGTGAAGGGCTGAGGGCCAATGAATTTACGAGGTAGCTGAAGGCTCAGGAGTGTTTGATTTGAATAACGGTAAAAGTTGAAGTGATTTGTTAGCGTCCTCCCCTAATTCCTTTCTCTTTTCCTAACGCACGACAGACGACATGCTAAATACTACGGTCACAATCTACAACTCCATGATCAGCTTTCTGGTGACTACACGTCAGGGCTTGGGCCAGATTTAAAGATTTGACTTTCGCGTTGCGAGGGTACGAGACAGGGTTATTTCGCCACTTACGTGCATCAACTCCTTCGGATGGAGACAACAGGGTGATGTCCTCTTCACGAGATAGAGGTATTTCGCCACTTACATGTATCAACTCCTTCGGATGGAGACAACAGGGTGATGTTCTCTTCGCTGCTCGGCTACGGTCAGGGGAACGCCGTCCAGGTCGGAGGAGGCGAGGCTCTTTCCGACGGAGGTCCGACGACTGGCGGTGCGTGGAGAACCCAGACTATTGGCCGTCGGTCGGGCGCGAACGGATCAACACTCGGGTCCGACGGGGGATTTTCAGTTCGTAATAGGGGTCCACTGTTACGGGATAGGAATTGGCTGATCTCCCAATTCCCGAGTTCTCACCCTGAAGGAACCACGATACACTCGTTCCTTCAGGTCACTTTCACAACACCGGGTCACAAGGGGTTGACTTGCTACGCGTCGGTTGTTCCGCTTCGATGTTCCGGTTCACTTCGCGTCGATGTCCCGGTTCACTTCGCGTCGATGTCCCGGTTCACTTCGCTTCGATGTCCCGGTTCACTTCACTTTGTTCCGCCCCGAAACAGGTTGTTCCGCCCCGGAACAGGTTGTTCCGCCCCGAAACAGGTTGTTCCGCCCCGCCCCTGCCTCGCCTCGTCGGCGAGCAGGGGGGGCCAACCTCGTTTCGGAGATCCCAACTTTCCTTCCCTTGAGTTCGGACACGACTGGTTCATGTTCCTTCTCCCAGTCCGCTCGTCAAGTCGCCTTCCCCTTCTACTCTTCCCTGGGTGTCTTGCGCCGCCCATCGCCTAACCAATCCAAGGAGGACACGCCCAGCTGGGTCGAAGTTTCTTGGCGGGGCGCTTGGAATCTGCCGCCCCGTTACAGCATAAGTACAGTATGAGTATATTTCATCATGGGGGGATGTAATAGGGTTCTTCCATGACATAGTCAGAACTAATTTAGTTTGTATCCACATCGCACTTGAAAATCATGTGTTGGGGAATGGCGATGATACACATAGCTCAAAAAAGCTGCAGCCAATCTGTCGTTGTGAAGCGGTTTTTGTCGCTCTAAAATGAAATTTCTGAACAAACTCATGGCGTTCTCCATTCTTCGCGCTGACAGTGTAATAAGAGATGACGTTGTCTGTTTTAGGCGAGTTCCGATTGATTGGATGGCCGACGAAATGGCTGCTAATCCCGAACTAGCGCGGCTTATGATCCAACAGTTCATAGACGTGGACCGAGACGGTTTTTTGACTCCGTACGAACTTCTCAGCCGACCAGGTCAGAACTACCAGCAAAGTGACAACTAATGCTGCCGTCAAGCTTACCCAGGTTATTCCTCTCTTCACACCAAAACCTTTAACATGTTATCCTATACCCCCTCCCCCTTTCACCTAATGTTCTTAGTGTTTTTTGTCCGCCCCATCGAACATATTATGGTTAGTTCCAACGATGTCCTTGGACTAAGCTAGAGTGGCAATTGAATGGAGGAAATCCCACGGTAATATATTTTTTTTTGTATACATATAGCAAATTTTTTTAGCGCCATTTCATGAATATATTCATAGGCAATTGGTACCAAACATTTATTTAAAAACCACGTTAACCTCGACAAATTAGGCGTTTGTTAAAAAAAACAATAAATAAATAAATAAACATGAAAATGTGAGTAATTATAACAACATGCATTCCTGAATAAAATGATCCGTTTAACTCAAGAAAATGTTGAACCTCCCTCCTTTGTATTGTTAGAGTCCTTCAGGTTTAATGAGCACACATCTTACATAGGACCTTCAAAACAGTTTTCATCATGTAAGAACGGATCAAATTTTTTGCTCAGTATGTTATGTAAACGTTTTGAGATTCTTTTGTTTGAGTTTTGGAACATTTTCGTTTTGAATCTGATGAGCGATTTGGCCCCTATTCTCATCACGTTTCCTAAAACTTATTTTATTTTTAATTTTTTTTTTAATTTAATTTTTTTTTTTTCATCTTGATTCTGTACTGATACTGCTTACTGGGAATACTGATATTTAGTTTTTCTCCTGCCCTCCATGGTCATCCTTGTTAGATACAATACTAAAAGCTAAATGGTTATATAAATCTTGATGGGCACCTACAAAAGTGCGGGAAAATTAATTCAACTCTTTAGAAGAACCAAAATTTAATATCAGAAATTCGCTGTGCGCAATTATGCGGAGCCTTGCCATGATCTTTGAAATCAGGCTCGTTTCTTTTTCTTCTAATGAGTGATTTTTGCCGAATAAAAGAAGATTTTTTTCCCTCCCGGCGCCTTCAATTTCCTACAGGGTTCCTTTTCCATGACATATTGTCTGACGAATTTCAAAAGCCCTCCTGGGAAAAGGATTTTCATGTTGAAATATACCAAAAACACAATTTTTTTTTGTCTGTTTAGGTTGTTTTAGATATGTATTTGTGGAGATTCAGATAATCTTTTCAAGTAAGACATTACTCACCTGCATTAGAACACGTTTTTCATCTCGGGTTATTAGCCAATCTCCATTCAAGTCCCAAAATCGTGACTCCCACCTCTCAGTACAAGCTTCGTCAAGGCGACGCTCGGCCATCATGTTCAAGGGCCTACACTGAATCCAGCGTAGAAATTCAAATGAATAATTATTTTAATGTGTAAATAGAATTAACCTTCCCTTCCCCGTTATAAGCTGGATGAAAAATTCATTGTAAATACAAAAAGTATTTTTCTCGACATTATCGTTAAGTGATTTATTAGGTAAAAGGTCGACTTACCAATGATATTTTATTTTTTCTAGAACAATTTACGTAACTACTACAATGTACCGATCTTCCCTGGTTCAAATTATTCTCCTTTTTTATTTTCGTTTTTCACATCATGTTTACGTTTAACAACAATCAATGTTCAACCTGAATAAAAATTTTGGAAAAATAGACAAACAAGTAATAAAGCATGCGATTTCAGTGTTTTCTTAAAATATCGTTGTGATTTGATCCCACTCCTGACTAAATAACCGAGCTATGCAATACCAAGCTCACGAAAAACACGTTGTCAAGGCCTTTTTTGGGTTATCATTTAGAGGTAGGGGTCAAAATGTGATTTGAAAAATGAATATTCGAAATTTTTGGCGATTAAGGCGTGTGAGGTATCATTATTTTCGATTAAATTATGGATGCTGAGCTTTGAGACGGGTCCTGGGGCGATTGGCGCCCACTTGAAGAGGTTATGGGTACATATCTACCCATTTCGAAATTGGGTTTTCTAGATTTCTGATACCTAGGCGTGTGGGGGTATCATTTTCCACCTAATTTTGGGCGCTGAAACGACTCGAATGGGTCTTCTTGCTTCTGGCCCAAGGAATAACAAACTCCTGGAAAGAATTTGCGGCGTTTTGGTTGGTTATTCCTCGAATAATCAACCTATGTTTTCATGATAATGGTCAACCTCTCCGATTTGGCTCAAAATTTTTTTCTGGACGTTTCATGATGTCCTGATAAAAAAAGGTCAATGTCCGTACGCCGTACGCCGTACGCCGTACGCCGTACGCCGTACGTTGTACGTTGTACGCCGTACGCCGTCCATGTTCCGCGCCGTTTTTGGTAGTAGAAAATTTTCTAAAAATCTGAAATTTGGGTCAGGGGTCTGTTCCCTGCCGAGACGGGTCCTCGAAACTTTTCAGCCCGATCGGACCAAATTTGGGGGGGGGGGGGGGGGTAGGGGTCAAAATGTGTTTTTGGAAAAATGGATTTTCGAGATTTTGGGCGATCTAGGCGAGTAGGGTGTCATTTTCCACTAAATTTTGGACGCTGAATTCAATGATGTGTGTCCCAGAACAATTGGCAACCACCGGAAGAAGTTATGGGTCAAAATGGGTATGTATCCAGCCATTTTGTATGTGTCAGGATTTCTGGTGCCTAGGCGTGTGGGGTACCTATCATATTCCACTAAATTTTGGACCCTGAATCGATTGGAATGGGTCGGGGACCCGCCACACCCACTGTTTCCCCCATTCGAGGAATAACCAACCCGTGTGTAAGAATTTGCAGATTTTTTTCCTTTGATTTGAGTGCAAAGACTGCTCTCAGAGCGATCGCCCTCCAACGCCAACATTGGACGCTGAACGTTCGAAGGTCGGCTACACGATGCTACCAATCTCCAACATTGTGAGGTTTTGGTAGCATCGTGTAGAGCCGGCTTAACCAACTAAGAATTATGAAATATGAGAAGATGGAAGAGGATTTACTGTAAGGTACTTCCAAGAAATGCCCCCTCCTCTGGGACATCTGGCAAGAGAGTGCTGCTGTGAACCCTTGTAAACTGCTGGGGATGAGAAAAAGGTTGTGTTGGGTCGAACTCCTGGCCATTGGTGTAGGGAGGAATGCCCCTGCTGATGAATATGCTTCAGAGCAGCTTTATCCATGAAGTCAGTTGGGCCTGAGTCAGTGCTTGAAATGAGCGGATTGGAGCCAAGCAACCAATTGGACCAGTGGTATTGGTAGCTCTGGAATGGAAAGAACCGATCCTCCCATTCATCAGCCCCTACCCACGGTACCCTTAAATCAACACCTTTGGATTTGCCTGTCACCACTACTAATCCAAAGCTGTAAGTATACTACAACTTCAATGCACCCTCCCCCGACCCCATTTTTTATTAATAGTTTCAGGTTAAAACGTTTCATCAGCAGAGAAACCTCGAGATGTCATTTTACCAGAAAATTAATAGTTTCTTTCACTCCCTGTAACAAACCCGATAATTTGAATTTGGCTTTAATTAATTTTTCAAGTCCAATTTGATTTTGTCTTCGCAGAAGGGTAGTTAAGAGCCAAGTATCTGCCGCTACGGAATAAAATTTATCTCTGAAGCGTACACAGGTTTTAAGGATGGAGTGGTGTTTGACAAGAGGGAGGACTCCTGAAACCGCTCATCTACTTCAAAGTCCTCTAGTCTCTCTCGTGTAATTGCGTGCAATGCAGCATGCTCCCGGGTAATTAATGGTGAATAGCTCAAGTACGGTGAATCTTGAGCACGAATCCGTCGGTTCATTACGAGTGAGCCGTACGGTAATGATATTTTAAATTAATTTATATCGTCCTATCCATCCGTCTCCTCTTGAACCAAAATGAGCGAATCTGGAAGAAGGACCTACTTTTCCATCATTCAATTAAGAAATGAATTATCGTGAATTGGCGCAATTACCAAAGATTGTGGTAAATAGGAATGAAACATCGGTAACCAAACATCGATTTTACCATCAATTGTACGATCTAAACGCAATAATCGATTGTAAAAATTAATCGGTTTAAGATCATCGATTTTTGTAATAAAAAATCCCCCAATGCAGTTGAAATTGTTGATCGATTTTGATAAAATTCATGACCAAGACTGAACATGAGAACAGAATAATAAGATTAGAATTCCTACACAGGGTGGTCACAACTACAATAATGATTAATTTTTTTTGAAAAATTCAAAAATTAATAATTAAGAATTTCAAAAGTGAATTCTACAGAAGTGGTGGTGAACCATCAAGTCAAAACCACCCCGTGTATACAAGAAAGAATATGTATTAGTATTGCCACAGGTCATCCTGGTGGGCGTAGGTCACAGACAAATGATAATTTACTCATTATAGTTGGTAGGTACCTACAGTTTGATTGGAGGAGCGAACAGAGGAAAATTCGAATCCCTTGTTCTTAAATTATATTTAATATAATTTTTGTCTCGTTGACAATCGATTTTTTCCTGGGTAATCTTAATTTTTAGTTGTCAAAATGAAATATCATTAACCAATGTTATTTAAAATCGATTAATCCGGCAGCCAAACATCGATTTGTTTAATTAAATTGACTGAATTTGATTAAATTGGTTATTAATCCCTAGTGGCCTTTGTCAGGTAGAAGCTTGACGCAGGACCAGATGATTGAAAGGTATCACAGGAACTTGATTTGTCCTGAAGCTCAGTCTGGGACATTATGAAATTAGAATGATAAAAACACAATTATTGGCAAATATTGGTACTATGTGTAAATGGATAAATTATATAATACTTTTACCTTTCCTAGTTCCTACTGCTGAATCTTCCCTGATTTTCTACCTCATGTACCTCGTAACATACGTGCAGACGTCGACATGAAATCGTGCAGATCTTCGGTGCACAAATATGTGTAGAACGGGCAGCTGCGGTAGAACACATATGGGGCTACTCTCTGCGGATTTCAAGGCAGTTTTGGCTGCAGAGCTAATCACGACGAAGAATTTATTCGACGAATTCCTTATAAAAATTCCTGGAGGTGTTTTTAGGGCATCGCTTGCACCATCATTTCATAAAGGCGCCGACATAGATCGCGGTCCTTCCGAGCTGCTGCCCTACCATAATTCTGCCCTACGCGTAATCATCTACAGCTCACACAGACTGCCAACTTGCCATCCATGAGGCACTACACTGATTTGTAATTCGAAAGGGCAAAGTTTGTTGCCATATTGCTTGACAAACCGACAAAAATGTCTTTTCCAAAATTTCGATTTTTTTTTTAAAGGGATTGTGGCACCTTGCGTGGCATTAAAACGTCAACCGCACATATTGAAGGAAATATGGCCCCATGGAAACCCTAGACCTTTCTCAATTTTTACATGTCTACATTTGCATTACAGCAAGGATCATCAACATGGAAATATAGCATTTCCAAATCTGATTCAACATTTTCCAAATCAAATTCAACATTTTACAAACCAAGTTCAACATTTTCCAGAACAAACAACCAATTGGGCATTACCCACAATCTGGAGTGAAAACGCCATACAGAAGAGATGCTTGGTGGCAGCTGGCCAACCTTTACACAAGTACTAAATTTAAATGTGATGAATGTTATATTTGATTTGTAAAATGTTGAATTTGGTTTGTAAAATGTTGAATTCGGTTAGAATGTTGAATCAGATTTGGAAATATTATATATGGAGAGAATGGTAGTTTTTGTTTAATTGAGGTTTGATTGTGAGTGTGTGAAACGGATAACGTTGCACGAGTACAAATCCTATCATGTCAGAATATCATACTAACTATAGAAAGACAATTCGTAGGCACCTACATTGCTGGAAGATTACTGATCTTCATTGTTTATCTTGATAACCATTTATTTCACTATGAATGCGCTTACAGGTGCAAGGGTAATTTCCAGAGAACACTCCATACCAAAATATGAGACGGGTTCACCGATAAAGAGGTCATACACGCACTCAAATTTCTCACCAAATTAAAAAAAAAACTCTGACGTCGTCCTGTCACTCGAAAATCGTATAAAAAACGTATCAGATTTGAGCGCCTCATTTCGTTTCTCTTAACTTGTGGTTTTCTACTGATTGTGCCACTCTCGCCATCACTCGTATCCGCAACTTGTCTGAAACGTCTCCCAAAACGAGTTAAAGTGTAAAAGAGATCTGTTTTTCACGTAACTAGTTTCCAAACTTTTTTCCCCGACCACGGCCGAATGGCAATCAGTTAAAATGCTCGATCGTATGTCTTCATCTGACGGTTCTTGCAAGTTTCTAATTCTCGTTCCTGTAGATTACTTCAGTTCTGTAGACTATGAATACATTTGAGAATAGATCTGGAATACGTATCATGTAGACGATCCATGTGAGGACGTTCAAGTCAACTATTACAGTAGGTAGGTAGTAGGTACCAACTATACCCAAACAAATACCCGCCTACTTCAAAAGCGCTCACCCTCAACACCAAACATATGTAATCCTTCTCTAATGTGTTCACATTACCTAACCTATACCATTAATCACATAACATTAATTTTCGAACTAAGGTACCTAAGTACATGTATGAATTGAAGGATATAAAGATAAACGTAAACAAGAATTATGTTCACCTTCAATATAAGCTTGCTGTAAAAATTTTATTCATGTTTATACATAAAACAAGTATAAAAGCTGTACATTACAATTAGGGAAACAATTTGTTCATTTTGCTCTATTTTATAATGATAAAATTACAAGAAAACGTTGTCTACACACACGACATTCCTTCTGTTCCTTCCTAATGCCATTCTTTTGAAGGTACCTGTTGATTCGCTTCATTCTAAATGAAAGCCGCTGCTGCAGGGAGAGACTTGCGTTGAAAATTGTGTTCCTCGTGTTCATTTGTAAGTATTTGTTGAATGTTACATTTAACTCGCTGCTATGGGAAAATCTGTAGTGCTGAAGGTTGATCGCCATATTGCCGGATAAGATTGGATATATCGCACAAAAGCAATAATCGATAGGGTGTATATTGCGTAATAATGATAAATACAGTATCAATGGAAATGAAGTTGTGAAATATGAAATAATAAAACTAATAAACCAAAAATAAAATTGATAAAATGAAAGGCAGAGAAATATAAATAAAAAAGACTCAAATAAAAATAGATCAAAATATAATAGTTAAATTAATTTTTTTTACCGTAACATTGAAATAATTGGCTAATCAGAAACGCGTGAAACCATTTGCACGATTGACACGGGCAACAACTAGAAGACTTACCAAGTTATTATCGATATATCGAACCCAATATACCGAATCTTATCAGGCAATAAGGCAATGGAGCCCCGACACTGCACATTTGCCTTAGTTTGTTATTATTGGTTTTCGTTGAATTAAAATCGTGTATTTCTGACATCCTCCAAACGGATGTTGTGTAAAACCCGCTAATTTGATATGGAAACTCTCCAAATGTACGCCTGTATATCTACCGAACCAATAAACAGTTGAAATTCGCCTCCCTAGGATTGCTCTTTAGTGACTTGCTTAGAATGATATGAGAATGATCAATAAGATCAACACAACCGAGTCTTCTTGATCAGAATAAAGTGGAATATCAAACTAAAGGTAAATGGGTATGTCGTATGATTTATTTATTTACTTATTTAACCTCCAGCGAGCGCTCGATTTATTTTATTTTTTTATGATTATCCCGCGTGCCAATATTGGTTCTTAAAATATTTTATCATAAAAACCCAATACAAAAAAATGATTCAAAAAACCGACATAACAGTATTAATATAAGGTTGGTTACATAAATCACATTACATAGACATTTTACAAGACCCCCACACAATAATAACATGTAATGACCACTACAATTTAATTATGTTACACTTTGATGTAAATCTGGGTTTTCTCACATAATCTCCACAGATAGGTGCGTATATCAACAGATTCATGAAACATATAATATCGATTTCTGAGTTTAGAACACCAGCAATACCTAGCCCAGTTACATAATTTGAAGGGATTTATAATGTGTTATAAAGAAGTTGGTAACTTACATACTGACAATAGAATGATTTAGGGTAAATTTTGAATGATAACTCATCTTATACTCGTCTGGACGATGTTGAGATGACTTGGGTTACAATATATTTATGAACAATAATTGATTGAATCACGTCCACTCTCTGTACAAAATATCGTATAAATTTTTCTTGTATTATATTGCAGTGTAGATGTTGTTTGAGACTTCATTTCACTTGTTGCGCCGTCAAGTCGAATGTGTGCAAATCCAATTCAAGGAGCCAAAAATACAAATTGAAGACTAAGACTGCCAACTGGTAAAATAGAAATCCTTGAGAGAGTTTTTCAACGAGCCAGTAGCTGTAAAAGAAAGCAAATACAATCAAATTATTGATAGTGGAGTAGGGCTGGTGTAGGGTATGGGTTCTTAGTAAACCCTAAAGGGAGCAAGTAGGCATGCGGAAAATATCAACTTGATTATAATAACACATCAGGCACTCACACTTTCAGCTTCTTTTGTGCTAATGGTAGCGTATCAAGTGGCTCCTTCAAACAGTACACTTTGGTTCCAATAACCGCGTTTCTCATCAGTTCGTCCATATTAGTGTCAATATTATCCAAGAAGAAAATCTAAAAGTAGGAACATGATGATTGTAATGAGGATTGTGAGCCTGAGTAGAACCCTACTATACCGATTTTTAAATTGCCAGCTCACGTCTCTTTCTTCTTTGCTCAGCTTGTCGTGAAGTGCGAGGGTATTGTGAATGGTGACGTTCCAAGTTCGCATTGTGAAATATTTCAACACCTCGCAGCCGTTGCGGATTTTTTCCTGAACTCTCATCATGCTGTCGCCCATGGAAATAATGAAATATTAATGATGTCGGAAGATCCATTTGCGGGTATTCGGTAGAAAGTGCAATAATAAGAAAACGCTGCAAATTAATTTACAGTTGGTAATTCCTCGGACCAGGAGCATGGAAGCTCATTCGAATCGATTCAGCGTCCAAAATTTAGTGGAAAATGATACCCCGCACGCCTAAATCGTCATAAAAATCAAACATGTGGTAAACAACATTGGTAAACGCGGAAAACAGTGGGAGTGGCGCGTCCCGGACCCATTCCAATCGATTTATGGTCCACATTTTAGTGGAAAATGATACCCCACACGCCAAAGTACCTGAAACCTCAAAAACCCACATTCAAAATAGATAGATAGGTACCAATTTTGACCCATAACCTCTTCCGGTGGGATCCAATTGTTCCGGGACCCGTCTTATTGGATTCAGCGTCCAAAATTTAGTCGAATATGATACCCCACACGCCTAGATCGCAGAAAATCTTGAAACCCCGTTTTTCGAAAAACACATTTTGACCCCTAACTCCCCCAAATTCAAGGAGTAACCAACCAATTGGATTAGGCCAATGTGCGCAACCAGTATAGCAGGCTCCATGAAACCGATAGCGTTCTGGCGATGCTTTCTGAGACGAAATGAACTTCAAATTGAATTTGTACTCACAATGTTTTCTGCCCGAAAATGAACAGAAGCAAGTCGATGAATAAAGCCGGAATAATCTGTAGGAAAAACACTTTTGTTTCGTGCCAGTATTTGTTCGTCGTAATGGTGCCCCCTGGGTACCATAGACCGGGGTCGACTGGGTATTTCCTGAGCGCTTCTTTCCCTAAAAAAAAGGTTCAAATTACATTGAATATTATTTATGTTGTAACCCGCCGTTTCACCTAACGGGCTAGGGATCCAGAAATAGACCTAGGCGAATAGATTAGTGGGAGACTAAAGACTTTCACTTACCGTTCGGAATGTCGGAGACGGTCGGTCATAGACTCCAAGTGCACCTGAACTGACTAAGCTCTGAGGAATGGGGTTTCGTAAGTGAAAGGCAAGAGTTCAATATTGATTTATAATACGCAATTGTTCGAAATATAAAATATGGAATGTCTCGGCCGAGAAGGATACTGACTATGGCTTAATTTACTTAGTGAGTAGGTAGACTGTGAAGGGCTGAAGGCCAATGAATTTACGTGGTAGCTGAAGGCTCAGGGGTGTTTGATTTTAGAATAACGGAAAAATACAGTTGTTTTGCTAATGTTCTCCCCTAACTCCCTTTACTTTTCTACAACAGACAAGATACTCAATACTACGGTTACAAGTTACAACTTCTACGATCAGCTTTCTAATGACTAAACGTCAGGGTTTGGGCCAGATTTAAGGAGTCGACTTTCGCGTTGCGAGGGTACGAGACAGAATTATTTCGCCACTTACGTGCACCAACGCCTTTGGATGGAGACAACAGGGTGATGTGTTCTTCGCTGCTCGGCTTCGGTCAGGGGAACGCCGTCCAGGTCGGAGGAGGCGAGGCTCTTTCCAACGGAGGTCCGACGACTGGCGGTGCGTGGAAAACCCAGACTATTGGCCGTCGGTCGGGCGCGAACGAATCAACACTCGGGTCCGACGGGGGATTTTCAGTTCGTAATAGGGGTCCACTGTTACGGGATAGGAATTGGCTGATCTCCCAATTCCCGAGTTCTCACCCTGAAGGAACCACGATATAATCGTTCCTTCAGGTCACTTTCACTTCACTTCGATGTCCCGGTTCACTTCGCCTCGATGTTCCGGTTCACTTCGCTTCGATGTTCCGGTTCACTTGGATGTTCCGGTTCACCTCGATGTTCCGGGTCACTTGGATGTCCCGGTTCACTTCGATGTTCCGGGTCACTTGGATGTCCCGGTTCACTTCGATGTTCCGGGTCACTTGGATGTTCCGGTTCACTTCGATGTTCCGGGTCACTTGGATGTCCCGGTTCACTTCGATGTTCCGGGTCACTTGGATGTTCCGGTTCACTTCGATGTTCCGGGTCACTTGGATGTCCCGGTTCACTTCGATGTTCCGGGTCACTTGGATGTTCCGGTTCACTTCGATGTCCCGGTTCACTTGGATGTTCCGGTTCACTTCGCTTGGATGTCCCGGTTCACTTCGCCTCGATGTTCCGGGTCACTTCGATGTCCCGGTTCACTTTACTTCGATGTCCCGGTTCACTTCACTCCGTTCGCAAACAGAGATTTCTACCTTCCTTCTCGTGAGTTCGGATACGACTGGGGATTGCTCGTTCTCTCCGTCCGCTCGTCACGTCGCCTTCCCCTTCTACTCCTCCCTGGGTGTCTTGCGCCGCCCATCGCCTACCCAATCCAAAGAGGGCACGCCTTCCGCCCAGCTGGAGTTAGGCGTTTGGAGGGGAGAGGGGTCGTTCCGTCCCCCCGCCGCCGAAGTTTCTTGACGGGGCGCTTGGAATTTGCCGCCCCGTTACACTCCTCCGATCTTCGGAGGCCGAGGTCTACCTCGGCAATTTTCCTTCCGGTGGGGGGGGTGACTGGTGCGATGGGCATTGCGTCAGGTCTTTTGGCTGCCGAGAGCATGATGGCGCTGATGTTCCCAGGTGGTGCGATGGGCGAGATGTTCCTTCCGCTGGTCTTATCTTCTACTTCCCTACTATGCTGTGAAACATACAACCCGGCCCTTTCTCTAGTCTACTCTCACACTCCAACTCACACATTTCACACCCTAGATTTTGCTGCCATTAAGAAGGAAAAGGAAAACAAAAGGGGGGGGGGCAAGGGAGTCCTGTCCCGACTCATGAGGTACGGTCATTAGTAAAACAAGGTAAGTACTTATGTTGTGCATTTTATTTCCAGATCGGGGTTGTTCTACAGGTAAGACATTCCATATTTCTATTTCCCAAAATACGAGTATACGACAAAACTTGACAACTTTTATCCATAACTAGTTCCTCCCGTTCTAGGTGTTGACATCTTCCCCGCGTGGAGCTGCGCGTAGTCGATCGTCCGGCGCCTTGGTCTTAATCCGTATGGACTGGACGCCGTCCTAGTCGGAATCGGGATTCGGCTGGAGGATCTTCCAGGGCTCTGGGCCCCAGGTTTAGGATTTTCTTCGGTCTGTACTGGTTCCGGCCATTCCAGGGGGTCCAACAACCACGTCCCTCCACTATCTTCGCTAGGTGGAGGGGCAGGGCTCTCGGGTGGGCGCGGCTCCTCTGCTACGTCGGGAGTGACGGCGTCGTCTGGCACGCTGTTGATAAACGCTGGCTTGAGCCTACTGAGGTGGTAACGCGTGGTCTTCCCTAGGACATCCTGGACCTCGTAATTGACATCGGGTTTCTGGATTGGTGGTGTCAAATTTGGGGGAGTGTTCCTCTCCTGGCACTCCTGGCATTTCTGGACGAACTCTCGGACGTCACGTACCATCTTCTTCCAGTACCCGTACCGCCTTGCGACACGGGTGGTTGTTTCTATGCCAGGGTGCCCGGCCCACTGATGTTGATGACAATTGGTCAGGAACCAGCGCCGCATGGTGGATGGGATCAGTGGCACCGTGATCCGCTGGCCATCCACATCGACCTCCTTCCTCCAGACTTCTTCCTCCTTCTTTAGTCGATGCTTCTCTGGGTCAGCAGTCAGGGTGGAGATCCAGGGGTCCAAGGATTGGGCTGCCATCAGAAGTTCCTTTGGCAAACTTAATATGATGGCGCCAACAGGAACACGGCTCAGGCCGTCTTTGACCAACTGGTAGTCGGGTCCTGCCAGATGAGTCAGATGCTGATGCACCTGGTGCTTCAATTCAGAGGTTGAAGGGGGATTGTCCCGGATCTCAATTGGGAACTCTGCTACATCGGACATCGGAGGGTGTACCACCGGCTGCTTTCTGGGTGGTGCTGTCTCGGTGGTCAATTGGCCTTGGTGGTTGTTGTCGACGCTAGGTTCGGGGGCCTCGGCAGATGTTGGAGCGGCTGTGGACCCGCCCTGGCGATTGTTGTCGGTGTCGGGTTTCGTGGCTCGGGCGGTTTCCCGGGCTTTTTGCGCCCTCCTGTCGTCCTTTAGTTGACGGGCGCGCCTGAGGAGGTCCGGGTCAGGGGCGACCACGCCAATGGAGATCATCTTCCCCGTGGCGGGTTCCTTCATCTCCACTACGCCGATATCCGGGCGTATGCCAAGGGGTAACTTCCTCAGGAGGTCCAGTCCGATCAGATCCAAGCCGGAGTCAGGTCGTTGGAAGACACAGAACGCGTGCGTGATCGTAACCGGACCGATGGTGATACGTACATCCTGGATCCCCATCACGGGCAGTGGTTGTCCGTCGGCACCCCATAGCTCCATTTCTGTTGGGCGGATGTCAATGCCAGGCACAGGTCTTGAAAGGACAGACACCGCAGCACCAGTATCCACGACCATTCGCCGGGACTCCTTCCCCAAGCCGGCGGTGATCAGTATCATGGGCATCATGACACCATTCACCGCGGTCTGGTAGGTCACCAGCTCGTCTCCGCGGACGTCGACGATTGGTTCGTCCTCGTTAGTTGTTGTGAGACTGGCTTGGGTTTCATGGGTCGTACTGATGTTTCTGACCTGGTGCATTCGCGGATTCGAGATGGGCAGGGTCTTCTTTTTCTTCAGGCAATCCGCCTCCAGATGGTCACGGGATCCACAGAAATTGCAGAACAAGGCCGCGTAGAGTCCGTGGGGGCAACTCACTGGAAAGTGGGACATATCACCACAGTACATACAGGGCAGCACTGGGACGGTCGGTGGTAACTTCGTCGGCACCGGTATCAACTGGTGATCGCCGAACGTGGCCGGTTTGTTTGGGTAGCGGAGCGGGCTTCTGGGTTTCTGCAGGCAGTTTGCTGCAAAATGCCCTGGTTCTCCGCAAGAGTAGCATTTCTTGGGCTCCGAAGGTCTTGATCCGCTGACAGCGGCTATGTCCCATCGAGCATCGTAGTCCTGCTTTGCTCTCATTACGTCCTCCCATCCCTCAGCCCGCTCCACTGCATCCTCCAAGGTGTCCGGAGGGTTACCCTGCAAGTAGAGGTGGAGTTCTTTCGGTTGCCCGCGGACAAAAGCGCTGAGTGCCTTTCGTCTTGTCCACTCCCGACGTTGGGCCTCGTTCAGGTTGGGTTCAGTTCGGACAGCCGATCGTGCCGTGGTCAGAAGTCGTTCTGCAAACCGTCGGATGGACTCGTCGGGGTCTCTCTGGGCTGTCCAGAGTCGTATGGTCGCCTTCTCGGGACTTTCCTCGCCATACCATGCCAGTATGGCCTTCTTCACGGTCGTGTACGGGGTTTCGCCAAGACCATCCTGGAGGAATCGCTTGGCTCCACCTTTTAGGCGGGTGCGAAGGAATCGCAGTCTCTTGTGCTCGTCAAGCTCTTGGGTTGCTTGCTCCACTTCCTGGAAGAACACGGATGCCGTGATAGCACCCGGCTCATCAGGGTTCCATGGGTCGACTTCCATAAACAACGACCGCGGAATGCCAGAGGCCGCAGGCTCGCGGAAGAAGGCGCCCAGTTTATTCATCGCTTCCGTCACGGCGTTCATCATGGCTTCGCCCTCGACTGATGGGCTGCTGTTTCGTTGCATGGTCGCGAACTCACTTGTTGCACAAAAGAACTAAATAAAAAAAAAATTACCGAACTGATAGATCACTTTCTTGCGCACCAAGGACCGATAATTTCCCCACGAATCGAGAAAGGACTTCCCAGTTGTTAAGAGCTATGACGGGTCCGGAATCGGGATGTCAATTGGAGCTGAAGGCTCGTCGGAACAGTTGGCTACAGCGAGAGTGATGCTACTAGATACTGAGCCAGTAGTTAAATTTTGATTTATGGAAAGAAAGAAAATGATACGGATTTGAAGTTAATTGACTCCTCACTCGCTTCCTCACACTCGGGCCGATTTGTTTGTTTCTTACAGTTTTAAATTTCAGAATCTATAACTAGCACAATTTAAATTTCGAGATTATAAAACGCGACCCAATTCCTTCAGAGCTTTTTCTCACCAATATTCGCCTGGTCAAGATCACTTGTTGTGGATACGACAGAAATCGTGATTTCTGAAATATCCCACCGCTTGCCACCAAAAGATGTAACCCGCCGTTTCACCTAACGGGCTAGGGATCCAGAAATAGACCTAGGCGAATAGATTAGTGGGAGACTAAAGACTTTCACTTACCGTTCGGAATGTCGGAGACGGTCGGTCATAGACTCCAAGTGCACCTGAACTGACTAAGCTCTGAGGAATGGGGTTTCGTAAGTGAAAGGCAAGAGTTCAATATTGATTTATAATACGCAATTGTTCGAAATATAAAATATGGAATGTCTCGGCCGAGAAGGATACTGACTATGGCTTAATTTACTTAGTGAGTAGGTAGACTGTGAAGGGCTGAAGGCCAATGAATTTACGTGGTAGCTGAAGGCTCAGGGGTGTTTGATTTTAGAATAACGGAAAAATACAGTTGTTTTGCTAATGTTCTCCCCTAACTCCCTTTACTTTTCTACAACAGACAAGATACTCAATACTACGGTTACAAGTTACAACTTCTACGATCAGCTTTCTAATGACTAAACGTCAGGGTTTGGGCCAGATTTAAGGAGTCGACTTTCGCGTTGCGAGGGTACGAGACAGAATTATTTCGCCACTTACGTGCACCAACGCCTTTGGATGGAGACAACAGGGTGATGTGTTCTTCGCTGCTCGGCTTCGGTCAGGGGAACGCCGTCCAGGTCGGAGGAGGCGAGGCTCTTTCCAACGGAGGTCCGACGACTGGCGGTGCGTGGAAAACCCAGACTATTGGCCGTCGGTCGGGCGCGAACGAATCAACACTCGGGTCCGACGGGGGATTTTCAGTTCGTAATAGGGGTCCACTGTTACGGGATAGGAATTGGCTGATCTCCCAATTCCCGAGTTCTCACCCTGAAGGAACCACGATATAATCGTTCCTTCAGGTCACTTTCACTTCACTTCGATGTCCCGGTTCACTTCGCCTCGATGTTCCGGTTCACTTCGCTTCGATGTTCCGGTTCACTTGGATGTTCCGGTTCACCTCGATGTTCCGGGTCACTTGGATGTCCCGGTTCACTTCGATGTTCCGGGTCACTTGGATGTCCCGGTTCACTTCGATGTTCCGGGTCACTTGGATGTTCCGGTTCACTTCGATGTTCCGGGTCACTTGGATGTCCCGGTTCACTTCGATGTTCCGGGTCACTTGGATGTTCCGGTTCACTTCGATGTTCCGGGTCACTTGGATGTCCCGGTTCACTTCGATGTTCCGGGTCACTTGGATGTTCCGGTTCACTTCGATGTCCCGGTTCACTTGGATGTTCCGGTTCACTTCGCTTGGATGTCCCGGTTCACTTCGCCTCGATGTTCCGGGTCACTTCGATGTCCCGGTTCACTTTACTTCGATGTCCCGGTTCACTTCACTCCGTTCGCAAACAGAGATTTCTACCTTCCTTCTCGTGAGTTCGGATACGACTGGGGATTGCTCGTTCTCTCCGTCCGCTCGTCACGTCGCCTTCCCCTTCTACTCCTCCCTGGGTGTCTTGCGCCGCCCATCGCCTACCCAATCCAAAGAGGGCACGCCTTCCGCCCAGCTGGAGTTAGGCGTTTGGAGGGGAGAGGGGTCGTTCCGTCCCCCCGCCGCCGAAGTTTCTTGACGGGGCGCTTGGAATTTGCCGCCCCGTTACAATGTTACAGTGTTAAAGTTGAATTGAGAATAATCTGGTGTTTACGGACCTTTGTCCATGAGTTGTCCGTAGGTAAGAGGAAGTTTTTCAGAGCTAGAAACATTGTACACGGGCACCTCCGGCGGATTCCTTAAATATCACAGCGTGCACATAAATATCATTGAGTTCTGCAATGGTACTTCAAATGATTCGAGCGTATTATAACTCACTTCATGGTCGACCTTTTCCACGCGGCTAATATAATACAATTGATAGCAACGTCACAAGGAATCATCTGAGCTCTGTTGTCTCTCCCGCACATCATAGAGCGCATAACGCCCTTGCCACCAGCCACCAGAATGCCAATGGGACCGTTCAAGTTGTCCACCCAACCAGGGACGGGATCGTGATGTGTTGGGGTCACTGCATACATAAACAGAGTCATCAAGCATAATTGTGTTTACATAGAACATTTTCCCTGGAGTAAGAATTATTTTCTATTATGTATCAGCCGGAATGTCGAATTCCATTTTGCTTTAGAATGAAACTAATAATGCAAACTTTGCCAGCAAATTTTAAGAATAAATATCATAAAGTTATCAAATGCCCTGTTTTTTACTGGGATTACTGTGCTTTTCTGACACATGTTGTTGGTCTCCTCTGTGCATCCTAGTTTGGAGGAAAAGACAATTTTGCTCAGACATTTTTCAGTTTCTTCCTGAGCGAAGGGCAACTGCTGAGTCCCACAATGGCCAAACCCAGCATGGTGGATCAAGTTGTGACATGTGAAGATATTCACCTATTGAAGGCCGCACGATGGATACTGGGAGCAAGTTCTTGTGTTCCTCAATGAGTCCTTCAGCAAGCTGTTTGGTAAAGGTGTAGCAGTTAGGGTGCTCTCCCAGTAATCTGAAAATGTACGGTATCAAAATTATTTGCTTGGTTTTAACCTGACTTTTCATATTCCCTTCTGCTCACCAGTACCTAATCTTATTTTTTTTTTTTTTTTAGCAGACGTCCAAAATTAGTCTGGGTCTGGCCTGTTCAATATGTCGGTTAAGAAAAGAAAAGATAGGATAGTTTAGGAGGTAACCTCCCTGTAACAGGTTGTTTGAATATATCGCACCCGTCGTGGAATACTGTCACATCTCAAAAAATTCATTTTTCTATTTGTGACGGCAGCCTCTAATTTGCTTGTAGAATAGAGCACCAAGCGCAGTCCAGTAGTTGGCCGCCGGACAGCGGTAGTTACAGTTTCAAGTTGAGGGGAATTCGCCTGCTGCATTTGCTGCATACTGTGACATCTTTTACTCCAGTAATAACCTGGAACCCATCTGGTCCTTTTCGCGATGTGACAGTATTCCACGACGGGTGCGATATTATACTTGAGTGATGGAGGAATTGGTTAGATGTTGGACAAAGCACGGTGAGGGGGGGGGGGGGGCTTCCATGCCTCGAATGTACGATAGAATAAACAAGTAATCCAGAATAAGTAAGACAGGATTGTTGAACTCCATATAACGATACCGCCTGATATATCGAATAATCCTACTACTTATCAGTGATGTCTCGGTGATCTTCCTTTCGAGATAGCCAATCTGTCAAATCGATCACAGCATGAGGACTTAGTTTGGGTATGAAAGTCTTCTCTTCAACAACAGGAGGTTCACATTGGCAAAACGCTGTTGATACGTGTACGAGAGACTGTTAAACAAAAACAAAACAAAAAAATAAAATCTGTAGTTGTAGTAGGGAGACGTTGTCTTAAGTGGCTAGATTAGTACTACAATGATAGCAAAATTTCGTTTGAATTTGTTCTTACTTCCAATTTCTTCATTTGCTTGGCCAATTCCAATACTTTCAAAGTTCCAGTCAAATTTGATGCCACGTGTTCTCTGAGATCGGCTTCCAATCTCAAAGAAGCTCCTAAATTGAATACTATCTGCACTTCGTCTATGATTTCGTCACGGAGTTCCCATCTGAGTCCGAGATTGTTTTTCGTCAAATCACCAACAACTGGGATAACTTTGTCAAAAGCGTTGGGCTGATCTTTCAGAAGTTTCTCGAACAACTGAAACACAGTGGTTGGTTGATTGCTGAACAACAAATGACGGCGCATTCTAAATAAGTAAATTACAATAAAATAAAATAGACTCAATACTTACAGGAGGTGATCAAACTAGACTTGAGAAGTTATTTTAAGCATTTTATTGCCCACAATGTCCAAGTTGAACCTAGGTACCCCTCATTCAGCGGAAAACCTCTTCCTTTTGTTATATTATGTAGTTATATTAAAGCTATTCGCCTTGCTTCAAGGCAATTACTCATCCAATCTTCTCCCCGATGATTAGGGGGTGGGTCCTACTCGGAAACGTAGGCAATAAGACTATTCAAATTGTATCACAAACTTTTTTTTTAATTTTTTTATTTTTTATTAATTTTTATTTTTTGTATTGGACAACTTACGGGGAGTTTGGCCATTTCTCGCATCCTCGTCGTTGGGCACATGGCTCTTTTTGATCGGGCCATCACGTAAATCGATTTAATACCAGGACAACTCCTCAACAGCTTCTCAATTAAGACCTGTAAATAAATTAGGGGAATGATTATAGTACTCCAATAATAGTAATAATGATAATATTATTTTTTTTATAATAATAATATTATTTTTTATATTATTTTTTTAAACTTTTTCCAGATTTCGAAGGAACAAATGAAGACTCTTTGACTCTCGGCTTCGTTCCTTCTCAGTTGGTTTGTATGATGAAAATAGTTATATTCTCATGCAACATGGTTTAGCATGGTTGAGCGGTTGCTCAATTTAGAGGTTGGATGTGAATGAAGCATAACAAATGTATGTAAAAAGTAAGTACGTAAATAAAATACAAATACTGGGTGGGGCAATGGATATGAACCGGTTTTTAAAGCCAAACTACTCAACAAAGAAAAATGGACCATAGTTCATTCGAATCAGTAGGTAATCCCGTTTTTCTTATCAAATTTCAAAAATTACATCGCCAGGATGGCCGCCTTCAGCAGCAATAGACTCCCAGCACACTCACCCCTTTTTGAGCATTTGTGACTTTTTCCTGGAGGGCTACCTAAAGGAAAATGTTTCTAAACATAACGAAATAAACATCTATTATACTCTGAATAAGCTAGAAATGAGAAACAGGGAAGAAATCAGGGCGATACCTACACAAATGTGTCGTAAGGCAAAGGAAACTTCCTGAGATCGCCTTCAACAATTATGCTGCTGAAATGGTGATGTAATTTTCAATATTTGATGTAAAAAAACGGGATCACTTTCTGGCTCAAATAAATCAAGGTTCATTTTTCTAAATTGAGTTCAAAACCCATTCATAACTTTAGCTCTACCCTGTATTATGCAGGAATCTCGAAAGTGAACAAATAGATAAATATGAAAAAGGGATTTGTACGAAAATCAAAGGGTCTTATAACGAGAGGTGGAATTATGTAGACAATACCTGGGGAGTCGAAGAGGAAGCGAGAAGTTCAAAACTAAGGACTCCACAGGCTCTAGGGAAATCTTGTGGGACGAAATTATGCAAATTGGAATGAGCCTACTAAAGAATCCTAAATAATAATTAGAAGACAGGGTAGAAAAGAGTAGGTTCTAACTGGTGGCAATCATCGCGTAGATACTAGTAGTGACTTTCACCAAGTGGGTCAATGCCGATTGGACGAGTTCTCCCTACAGTAAAGCTAACCTGTTTGTATTGCTTCATTGTAGATAAACTCACGACGGATTTATAACTGCTGAATGGAATTTCATTTTGTTTCGTGAGGAAGTGAGGTAACTACACAAGCCCACGGTCGCCGAACCAGTCGATGTTCACCAGCAGATTCCTCCGCAGCAACCCATTTCAAAAAATAATGTCTACTTTTCTCGCAATAAGCAGCCAGTATGTTCATACTACAGTATTTACGGTTCACCAAATCGCTCAGTCTCTATTGCGGGAAGTAATTTAGCCGCGAAAGCAATGAAGGAGGGGTGGTGAAACGATCAGATGCCATGGAGGACTGAAAAGAATTTAACTACTGTCTAAGTTCCTGTAGGCACTCACCTTGCCCATAAACCCTGTCCCTCCGGTGATGAGGACTGCCTTGCCATTGTAATACTCTCTGACGGTTCGCGTCTCCATCTTAATGTCAAGTTTGAATGTCGTTGTCGACGTCAAGCCGGCTGAACCTGAAATGAAAAAGGCGCATCATTCCCATGTTTGGCTTCGGTTCATAAGCCCCCTGATGGGTCCTTGAAGGAAATATGCCCAAGTCACGGTGACTTCAAAAGGTTGTGATTGAAGGACTGTTGGAGCTCAGCGCCTTCCTGCAGGGTAATGGCAATTAGGAGAGATTAACAATTGAAAATATTACTCATAATGCCGATGACTACAGATAGTTTGGTTAGGTCATATTATGCAACAAATAACTCAATTAAGACTCAGGTATGTATTAAAACAAAGTAGGAAGAATATATAACCAGCCTCATAGAAGACATCCGGTTTTAAGTCAAACATGAAGAAAATAGGTTGATTTTTCATTCAGATAGTCTAACCTTTCAACAAAAGACAACCCCTGTAATAGATGTTGAATGTTAATCTTCGGTAAAAGTCATAAGGAACCAAAATGTCCCCCCAACATCATTTTATCATAACTTTCTTTACAGAAGAACGATCAATGTAGCCTGTACAGTATAGGACGCACAGGGTTGACGCCACCGCGCTCTGCAATGGCGGGAATGCATTATTTAGGCGAGAATTTCTTGCATTGAACAGCATTCGTGACTTCTCGATACTGTCGAGTATTCGATAAATGGTATCGAATGAGTATTGGTAGTTATAAAGTGATGTCGATATAATATCGATAAGTATTTGATCCCAATAGTCTATCGATACTTCGTTTTTATGATCGACCAGAGTACTCCACATCCCTGAAACACTCCCACTTTTGGCTATAAAACTATACAACGATATTTTTTTTAACAGTTAGTCAGTACATACCTTACTCTGAGGGGGGGCATTGGAAACTGTAGGACGAGTAGCCACACATAATACCACAGATTACAACAAAAACCATACAACCAATCCACCAACGTAAGCACAATCCTCAAACAAAATCAACAGGTTGATAACAAAATGTTTGATAGGGAGGTTTCATTATTATATTGCTTTGATATCATTTAAACTTTCGTAAGAAAGCTGCCTAATTTTTTCCAGTTTTTCAATCATTAACCTCTACGCTACATAGATTTCCCCATCTAAACAGCATTAGAACAAAATTTCCCTTAAAAGCATTATCAGTTTTTGATTTTCTCAGGGAATCAGATATATTGTTTCAATACCTAATATTTATATTGATAAGTATCGGTAAAATATCGAATCGAAGTATAGTAAGTATCAATACCAGTAAATATTGAAAGGGAATGTTTGGTGGGTCAGTACAAAGTACAAAATACGCCTTCTCTTCCTTATTGCTGTCTTTGGATATTCAAACTCAGAGAAAAGCAGGGTGGTGTTGAATTCCTTCCGTGGTAAACCCTACGTATAAGAACAGAAGAGAAGGTAGATCAAAAGAAAAAGAACTAAGTAGGGACCAGTATTTTCATATAAATACAATTTGAACAATATGGAAGAGGAGTCGTATTTTGTACATTGTACTGTCCCACCTAACATTCCCTTGTGTGCAGGTCAAGTGTCATGGGAGGGAAGATTTGGCCTCATCACCAGCTTCGGGGAAAACTAGTGGGATGAATGTACTTCTTATAATAATACATGAAGCACAAATACACTAAAAAATCACCACCTATTCAAACAAACTGTAGTACCAGTAGGCTGTGGCCATGCCACCTGGAAGTAGCCCACTTTTCCGTGAAATTCGTTATCTTTCTCTTATGTGTAGATACTTTTGCAATTTATAAGTCCATGTCATTTTTGGAGGTTGTCTCGATCCACACAGGACGAATAGCGAGAAAGAACGAAATAACTTCTATGTGCCTATGAGGGGCCTGAAGAAGTTGGCCAACTAACGCACTGACAATCCACGGGAGTGCGCTGCTATCGATGTGCGCGATCATAAGCTGCACTGTGAGCGTGAGTTCTGAGATGAAAACAGGGGTAACGCAACTTCAAGCATCATTCTGTATTTTCGTTTTATTCTGTATTCATTTTAATGACTTGTGGATTGGTTGCAGCGCAATCAACCGCGTTCGTGAAACACGAAAACGTGTCACGAAGATGAGTTCCACTTTGACGGTGCCTCATGTGCCTTCTCGATTATATTCGCAAACAGGAGCCAATCCTAATTACAGCGGGGGGGAAATTAATAGCTCGAACAAAACAAGTACGAAGTTGTTCACATCTCGACCGAAAAAGGACCAGAAAAGTACCTACTCGAGAGCTCATAAATTAATCGATATTTCGCCCTAACCTTCCACGCAGCGATGTTTTTAATTATTTCGCTCCTAAGGCGGTTAGGGATTTGAGCTAGTCCCAGTTGGTTTTGACATTCAAAACAACAACCAACTGGAGGCATCGCTCTCGTGAGTTTCAGGTACAAATTTCACAACCAAACCAGTTGCCTTCACGTGGTGAAGTAACTTGGTCCAAGCGGCCGTCCTTCAGTGACCCTTTCTTCTAGTGCGCCTTCACCAAGAGTTCGCTAAGAGTGACCCTAATGATATTGCCGACTGCAAGTCGCATTCCAACCGCGAAGAACAAACTATTTGTTGAGTCTGTATGTTCTTATACCAGTTCAATTCCGTGCATCATCCCGAGGATTGATTCCATTAGTTTCCATTTGATGAGACTGCGAGATAGATTTATTACACCACTTGGATCCCCTCTTGTGGGAAGGCGTATTCCTGAGGAAAATATAGATAGCCATTTTGACCCATAATCCCTTCCGGAGGGGACCAATCGTTCCGGGACCCGTCTCATTGGGATTCAGTCCAAAATGTAGTCGAAAATGTTCCCCCTCACGCCTAGATCGCCGAAAAACGTATTCTTGATTGTGTTGCTGTTTCAAATTCCTTTCATTATACAGCAACACGAAAACGAATTCCATTATTTCCAAATTCCTGTAATTTCAAGAAGTCAATCTCTCCGATTCGGCCCACAATTTTGCTCTGGGCGTTTCAAGGTGTCTAGATCAAAAAAGTCAAATGTCCGTCCGCCGTCCACGCCGACTTTGGTAGTAGGAAATTTTCTGAAATTTTGGTCAGGGACCCGTTTCCGGCTCTAGTTGATACTTGTAACTTTTCAGCCCGATCCGACCAAATTTGGGGGAGATAGGGGTCAAAAGTGTGTATTCGAAAAATGAATTTTCGGCGATCTAAGCGAGTGCTTTCCACTAAATTTTGGACGCTGAATCCATAGAAATTGGTCCCGTAAAGATTGGCACCCACTGGAAGAGGTTATGGGTCAAAATGGGTATCTAGCTACCCATTTCGAAAGTGGGATTTTAAGATTTCTGGTACCTAGTCGCGTGAGGTATCATTTTCCACTGAATTTTGGACGCTGTGTCGATTGGAGAGAGCTCCCCATGCTCCTGGACCGAGGAATAACACACTCCTGTGATTGAATTCGCAGCGTTTTGTTGATTGTTTCCTGTATCTATTTGGCTTCCATAATGGGGATGAAAGGTTCCGGAGGCCAATTGGGTGTAGCCTAACGGGATCGCTGACCAAAATTTGTGTTTTTAGAAGAATTCTTTCCGCTGAAATCTCAGTAATGTATCGGTTTTGAAATCAAGAGTTTGGAGATTTCCGCAAAACCAGAATAAGTGACCCAGAGAAAACAAAATTGATAACTGGCCTTTGGTTACGTTTATTGTATAATCTCAAGTTACATGGCTCCTATTGTTGCCACTGCTGATGGGTGTGCAGCATCAGATCCATGCTGTTTTGTAAGAATTTCTAAAAGCTCTGGCACGTTCTGTGGCTTCTTGATATGAATTGCCATCTTTTTGACCAGCCTTGAGAAAAATTCACATTGAAAGTACGGATATAATGATCGTAGGTAGTTGTGGGTCACCAACTTCAATCTTCTGACTTCAAGGCACCATGTCCTATGATGATGCCCCTAATTTATGCATATGAAGGCACGTTGAGAATGGTTGAGCTAACACGACACACACAATTTATGAAGAGTTGATTGTTGCTCAGCCAATATCCCTGAATAAAACAATAACTCCCAGAGTTTTTCTCCTTTCTGTTTGATCATGCCATTTGCGCCAAATTTTTGTTGAAAAAGGCCGGTAAGTAGATTCAGAAATATCGCGTGTCATCCCTAATTTTGTCGTGTGAAAGTGGAAACTACGGCGAGAAAACGAACAGCAGCTAGCCCGCGATCTGTATCATCTCCTACGAGAGTACACAGGAATTCATCAAACGTACTTGTGCGAAAATACTTCAATCGCCAAATTAGAAACTCACCCACATTTTTTTTTAGTTGGTTTTTCCTTGAATAATAACCTGTTTTCATGCAGAAAGTCAATCGCGGGCGTTTCAAGATGTTTAGATCAAAATAAGCATATATCCGTCCGCCCTACGCCGTCCACGCCAATTTTGGTAGTAGACAATTTTCTAAAAATCTGAAATTCGTGTCAGGGACCAGTTTCTGGCTCTTGTAGGTCCTCAAAACTTTTCAGCCCGACCAAAATTGGGGGGATATGGGTCAAAATGTGTGTTCAAAAATTTTTTTTTCAGCGATCTAGGCTTGTGGTGTATAATTTTCCACTAAATTTTGGGCGCTAAATCGATTGAAATGAGTTTTGATGCTCCCGATCTGAGGAATAACCAACCACTGTAGAAGAATTTACAACTTTTTTTTGAGATTTTTTGCTTTACAGTTCCAGCCAGGCGGTGGCAGTTCACATACCACAAAATCCAATCAAAAATGCTCAAAATTGCTCCTTGTTGACAGCGTTCCCACCAGTCATTTGCTGGTTGAATCAAAAGCGAAATGATCCTGCCATACAGGCGGAATCAGCGGCCGTATGATTTGTATAAATACGGGGTCATGCTGTGGTTACATCTTCAATGTTAATCCATCAACACTCATTCAGGGTCTAGAGCAAATGTCCGCCCACCATCCACGCCGTTTTTGGTAGTAGAAAATTGTCTAAAAATCTAAAATTGTGGTCAGGGACCCGTTTCCGGCTCTAGTAGGTCCTCGACACATTTTACCCAAATATACCAAAATTGGGGAGAACGGGGGACAATGAACACTCACTATTTCCCCCATGTTTTGTTCTAGACATCATGAAACGCCCAGAAAACAATTTTTGGTGCCAATCGGAGATGGTCGAACCTTCGTGACCTTGAGCATGAATACATTGAAAGGAATAATCAACCAATTATACTACCAACAACTGAATTCGTATATTGTATTTCAACGCAGTTTTCTTCAGCAAGCAATTTTCATTTCAACTCTAAAGAGAGATATAAACTGCCAAATAATTTGGAGAGTTGTTAATTATTAACAAGTCAAAGGTTGAATTGCAGACAACAAGAACCAAATCGGGGCTTTGAAGCACTAATGGCGCATTAGCCCCGATTGGGCGCTTCTGCAATAATTCATTTTCGTTAAAGGTCATGCGAGAACTCATTAGCGAATAAAAACTCATCGCATGCACAAGGGAATAAAGGAAGATACTTAGTGCCTTGCAATCAAGCGAGGTCATAAGGAAAAAAAATGACCTGTTGTATTCAACCTAGACGTCAAATCCTGGAAATAACTCATGTTTATCATTGATTACCAACGTGATCAGTCTGAGAGTACCGAATAGCATTTCGAAATGCAATAAACATAAATCAATCATCCACTATTGTCATGCTCCGTCGCCTAGCACTTTCCACAGAATAAATTATAAATTGAGAAATCTCGCCTTCCTGTTTCAGTTGCCGAAAGAACTCCGGATTTCAAGTAGTAAGATACGCATCAGCGTTTCCAAAAGTCAGTTAGCATCGCCTGACTTAGCGCTTCTGTGAGTTTTGGGGGAAAAACGAGTCCAACGGTGCATCAGGATACAAATATTGCTACATCGGATTTCTTTTGTTTCAGACTTAGGACCTCGAATTATTACGAACTGAGTTTCCTTGGAAATAACCTACTTACCTGCTGTTATCTTTTTACTGAGGTCGTATGTACGAAATCAAAATAATAAAGTTTTATTGCATAGTGGCAACTCAGCCGAGATGTTATTCATTCAAAACCCAGTCCGGTGCTTAATTAATAAACAGGGGGAAATTCTGAATTCTTGAATTGATTTATTTATTTCGAGACGTGTGGGGTATCATTTTCCACTAAGTTTTGGACGCTGAATCCAATGAGACGGGTCCCTGGACGATTTGCACTCACCAGAAGCCGTCATGGGTCAAAATGGGAATCTATTTACCTATTTTGAATGTGGGTTTCTGAGAATTCTGGTACCTAGGCGTGTGGGGTATCATTTTCCACTAAATGTTGGACGCTGAATCGATTGGAATGAGTACGGAACACCCCACACTAACTGTTTTCCCCCATTTTCTCCATGGTCCTGGGCCGAGGAATAACCAACCCCTGAGAATGAATTTGCAGCGTTTTCCACAAAATACCTACTTACGGATTTTTTCCCAAGTTATTTGTGTCCGCGAGATGGGTCCCCAAAGAAATGCCGTACGGAAGTATTTTGAAGTGAAAAGTACGAAAACATCGATTGATTATTCAAAGAATAAACCAGAAGTGACAATTATTTACCTGTTAAACTCAGGAACGTGTAAACTACCTCAGGCGTGAAAGAGGGCTGTGTGAGTAAGATAATTCTAGATGTGAAAACGAGGTGGAACGCAGCGGATAAATACGGACCTCTCAATCATTCGAAGCAACGAGTCGGGTAATGACCTACGATCAACACCGCCGATTAGATGGAAGTCGCTAGTGGACGTAGCTAGTCAAGGCATTACCGGCGCTAAGGTATTTATCTAATCGCCACCCTTAGATGGCGAGATGCATACCGAGATGATTGAATCACTGGCTTTACTTAGTCGACTATGTTCAGACGATGAAGGTCTCGCACGAGTAAATTCAAACGTGCAGCAAATTTGATTAGAAGGTATAACATATAAGTACAAGTAAGCCCTCTCCTATACCCCTATATTGGTTGGTTTTTCCTTCATTAATCGACCTATGTTTTCATGCTGAAAGTAAATCCCTCCGATTCGGCCTTTAGTACCTAAGCGTGTGAGGCATCATTTTCCACTAAATTTTGGACATTGAATCGGCTGGAATGAGTCTCCATGCTGCTGGTCCGAGAAATAACGCACCCCTGTAAAAGAATTTGAATAATGCGGGCTGGGCTGTGAGTTTTCAGTATTCAAACGTCGATAATTGTGTCCTTTTGAAATAATCTATGTATGTAATAATCATCGAAATAAGTAGAGTCCCATGTTCTACTACTTAGGGAATTCAAACTGTAATGCGTAGAGACAATAATTGGAAATTCGTTATTATTATTTGTGTGTGTGTGTGTGTGTGTGTGTTTGATTTTGTCAAAGAGAAAAAAAGGAAGGCTATGTCTAGACTTGTCTAAAAGAATCATAAGGTTGATGAGAAGAAATGATTTTCGGGGCTCTGTGATTCAACAAACACCTTCCAGGGATTTCTCCAAGTAGAAAAAAAGCTGCAAATTCTTTCAAAGGGGTTGGTTACTCCTCGGACTAGCAGCATGAAGACTCATTCCAATCGATTCAACGTTGAAAATTTTGTCGAAAATGATACCCCACACGCCTAGATAGCAAAAAATCTCGAAAATCCATTTTTGAAATTACGCATTTTAACTCCAACCTCCAGATTTGGTCCGATCGGGCCGAAAAGTTTTGAAGACCTACTAAAACCGAGGACGTGTTCCTAACCAAAATGTCAGATTTTTAGAAAATGTTCAACTACCAAAAATGACCTTTTAGGGTGGACAGCGTACGGCCACGAAAATCACAGGGGATGGTCATTCCTCGGACCAGGAAGCATGGGGACTCACTCCAATGGATCCAGCATCTAAAATGTTGTAGAAAATGATACCCTACGCCTCTAGGTACCAGAAGTATCGAAAACACACATTTGAAATGGGTGGGTAGATACCCATTTTGACCCAAAACCTCTTCCGGTGCGCACCAATCATTTCGAGATCCATTTCATTGGATTCAGCGTTCAAAATTTAGTTGAAAATTCTACACGCCTAGATTGCCGAAAATCTTGAAAATCCATTTTTCAAAAAACACATTTTGACCCTCTTCCTCTCCCCTCCACACCTTCCCCCAATTTGGTCCAATCAGACAGAAAAGTTTGAAAAGCGGACGGTACATCGGAGAGATTGACTTTCTGCATGAAAGAATAGGTTGATTATCCAAGGAATAACCAACCTAAATCTCGTTTCAATTGAACTCGTTTGAATGTTCAGCGTTGTTCATAGTCACAGCCACGAGTCCACCATGATCCAAACCTAAATTTTCCACTTGGTCTCATCGGTCGAAACGGCCACCACCTGTGCAATCGTTCAAAGCCTCGCGGTGTTTTCAGGTTTGACTTTGACCCAATCAGCGGCTCGAATCCCTTCTGGATGTTGGAGACTAATAAATAATGCGATGGCCTAATCGCCGGACCGCGACCACCTAACACCACCGATGAGAGCGCTCGGATATCTCGACCTACCCATTTTCACAAGCGGTCGCTCACGTTAAGCCAATGAAGGCGTCCGGTTTTCTAAGATTAGCATTCCGCCGGAGATACGAATTATGCAATTAAAGTGTTTGGGTAGCACCATAACCGAAATATATTATAATCAGGAGACAAATACAGTGTTTTGCTGCGGCTGACTGTACACTACTTGGCACGGCACATATCCCGCTCTTCAAATACTACCCCCATTTGATTTTCCACTAGCATTCAACACTGTCACCTTTGTACGCCAAAATTACTACAATCAGATTTTGTTTAAACTATTCATTCCATTCTTAATTATTTAATTTGCAAATTATCAACCATAAAAGCAAATAATCGATAATTACAGTCAATCGTGTTCGTTGGATAAAATTGATTGAATGAGTAAAGTTTAGGTCTTAGCTACATTTTTTTTTTCTCTCATTCATTATGAAGGAATAGTTGTGTAAAAAAATCACCCAGTCGTCTGCAGTGAAAAAAAGAAACAAGGTGATTAGTTCCTGAGAATTTCACGTAAAGGTCCGTCAATAGGGATGAGCATCAAACGGTCAAACATCGATGTTCACCACCGATGCCACCATCGGAAGGTTACTAATAAAGGTTTATTATTCTGTGTATAGATCACTTGTATGTAAAGAATTACTTTTCTTTTTTCAATAACGTATTGAAAAAAAAAAGTGTTTGTTGGAAAAAAGATGACACCTTGTGTATGTTTATATGAATATTCTCCACGACTCCGTCCCTATTGGTCGTAGAGAGCTCTAGTTAATGTCATTTGATTCTAAATGATGAGAATTAATTTTATTTGTATTGACCACTCAGAACCTTCTTTTTGCTGCTGATCCTGGCCCCCTTTTTTCATCCCTTCAACATCGATGTTAACATCGACCATCGATGCTCATCCCTATCCGTCATGTACCCGCCATATAATTGTGAACAGAGAAGTTTCTGGCGGGAGGATAATTTTGACTAATACTTTTGAAAACTACATTGCAGATGTTCATCTTGTAATGAGGAACAGTCAGGAGGAGGGTATACGCAATAATAATAAATTCAGGCTCAGCAAGAGGAAAACACCATCGCGTTGAGATCATTAATGAAATTAGACGAAATAAATATTTAGAGATCAAAGGAATTGGAGTCGGAGCTTAAATATAACAAAACTGTGTCTTATCTGTCCCCAAATCCCAGGACTAAGCTTTGAGATGAACTTGAAGGCTTCAATGGCCTTTACACCTTCCTGGCCGTCCGAAAGTATAGTGATCCTGGCGCTAACGAGTCCCCTATTGTGGATCTCCTGCACGTAGGCTCTGATGGCAAAGACCAACTTGATAGACAGTGTCAAACCAACCTGGAGTGTGGCCAGGGAGTAGCCCCGTCCCCCTCACACAAAGGCTGGTTCAACTCTAGGTACTAATATTCCATCAGCCTCTCTTCCACTATTGCCGGTCCTGAATGGCTACATCAAATGTTATTGTGGTAGTTGGTCTTCTCTGGCACAACATCAGATACCATCATGATTGGCTTATCAACATTGACTGTCTAGAATCTCTGTTGGATTCTTATGTTGCGCTTGGTTTTGTCCTGCAAGCACCATCTTCTGTTGTCTGCAATTGCTGCAAAAAAAAGTCCAATAGGACCTCCATGGGGTGCTTTTTGCACGTGATATTCAAGCAGGCCAGTCCTTGCAGTTCGAGCAACCGTTGTTGGACTGAGGCATGCTTGGTGTAACATGAAAGGGCATGTTACAGCATATGCTACAGGGGATAGATTCTCATGTATGTCCAGGCTCTCATTTTAGGTGGTAGTCCCCACATCTTGCCGAGCATACTGTAGCACAACCATGGAGCTGCCATGCCTCTGTTCAGCACATGTTTGATGTGGAGGGCCTACCAAAGTTCTTTGTCAAGCCAAACCCCTAAATAGATACATCCTCATTAGCGAGAGTCGACCAATGATTTGAAAGACTGCTGAGATTTTAATAATTTTGGAATAAATGCCTAAGAAACTGTGTGCTGAGCCTTTGGGCGTTCTCCTCATAAGGAGCGTTAAGATCAGTATTAATCGAATTACTGTTCCTTTGGTGAACTTGACCTACAAAATAATTTTAATGCATAAAAAACATTTAAAGCATAGATTTTCTTGAGAAGGGCACATTCCGACATCCCTATTTGAAAAACGCTGCGAGCATAATGGTTGACCAGCGATTATTGTTGTGACATTACGCTATTATAAGGGCGTTTTCCCCCAGACCTTAATTATTTTTGATTCGGCACTTTTGACAACCAAAAAATCAATAATCCTCTTATCTTCTGTGTTGCAGCGATCAAAGGCATGGGTGACTCCTGTCACGTAGTTAATCATCCCTATGGAAATTAATTTGGAGCAAGCTTTCTGATGTTTGTGATGTTCTGTGATGATGATAAATTGTGTTTAAAAGAAAGTTTTTTTTTTTTAAATTAATTATGACCAAGTCATTACTGATTTTATGATATAATAGGTACATGACAGGGGTGCAAGAGATGAGTGGAATGTAATTATCCGACAAAAATAATTTTACCTTTCTATAAGTGATCAGGTAACCTTCAAGAGGAGTATTCCCGCGCGGTGAGCTTGATCGTGACTACCCTTGCAAAAGGTGCCTCATCCCCGAGTTGAGGCCTTCTCCCCACTATGAAAACCCGTCCTGCTCACATCGCAATGCCCAAAGCCTACCCCAGCCTGGTACGCGATGTCCGGCGAAAGCCTTAATACGGACATGACAACTTTTCAGTACGTGTCCGAGAAATGACATGAGTAACACCATAAAAGTTCTGTTTTGGTTCATTATTCTGTCAATAGTGACCCCATGTTCAATAAACCAACTTCATTTTTTGGTGGAGGCAACAATGACCTTCACAACAAACCGCATTCCTCTTGATTACAACAATAAAACCGCTGGGAATTCTTTCACAGGGGTTGGTATCCCTCGGAACAGGCGCATGGAGACGTCCATAACCTCTCCCAGTGGGCGCCAATCATTCCGGGACCCGTTCCAATCGATTCAGCGTCGAAAATTTAGTGGAAAATGATACGCTAAACACCTAGGTCGACGGAAATCTCGAAAATCCATTTTTCAAAATAAACATTTTGCCCCCCCCCTCCCTCTCATTTGGTCTAACCGGGCTACTAGAGGCACGCTTTTTTCTTTAGAAGTTTACATCAAAACGTGGCTACATTCACGACTAATTGGTCATCAAATATAGTAGAATCTTGCACCTGATGGATCGGGTATGGGTTTATTTTTGATACTAGAACTCCAATGATTTATTGTAGATCCTTACAAAACGTGTTTCAATTCAATAAAATGTTGAAATAGAGGTTTCAATGAATTTGTAGACCCATATTATATGACGACGCTCTGAAAGTACTCGTTTTGATACGTACATACCGTTGAATACTTCTTTATTTTTATAAACAAATAATTATAAATATACACTTGAATCAACATCCAATATATTGGCACTGCAAATAATACATCGAACATGTCGCGACAAGTTTCAACATCAAAACGTTTTCAAACTTCTCAGATGGCCCATTTGTTGTTGCATAGATACGTTACGTAGAAGTATATTAAATTAAAAACTCTTACAATACATTTTTGGTATCTTTATGATAATAATTATGTGAAAATACACTTCCATAGGACAATGTGAAAGTAATAGACCAGTGACTGTGACCAGGGAGAGAATTAAGTTCAGCTCACTGATAATAGCCCCCCCATACTGTCGAAAATACTGTCGCCCAAACATTAATTTTGGTAATTGCACCCTAAAAAATGCAAATTTGGGGGTGAGATAACTATTTGGGCAAATGACTTGGTGTAGGACAGATGTGTTTGGGCTCTTTGTGAAGCGCCTTATCACCCGATATCAATTTTAATAATTAAATACCCAAAAATGCGAGTTATGGGGTGGGCCAACAATTTAAGCAACTAACTTAACATGGTCATAACATGCGATGGTCGTGTTTGGACTCTTTGTTAAGCCCCTTATCACCAGATATCGATTATTGGGGCATGATGTACATTGGTCGTGTTTGGGCTCTATGTAAAGCCCTTTATTACCCGACATTGGTTCCGATAATCGAATCTTCAAAAATGTGAGTTTGGGGGTATGCCAACAATTTATTTATGCTTTATTGACTTGATTGGGTGAACTCTTATTTTCTCTCTTATCCTGTGAAGACGAATTGGAACAAACAAGCCTATTGGCATTTGTACGACCTCTTGTAGGAAACTGACAAGATCGAGAATAAGGTTACCATAAGATTTCTATCACAAAGATCAAGAAGTTAGTAATCTCAATATCAGGGGTCAAAGTGCGTAGGCTGCGGGACGAGACACGCAATGAGAATGTGTACATAAAACCTGTTTTATGTAGGCTGGCCATTATGTTATGGGGCCAGTCGTGGACACCGGGGGTCTGGACGGTATGGAAATTGTTGACATTCTAGCTCTGAAATGATTACCTCGTTTTTTAAGCCTTTTAACGCTATTTTGACATTAGTGTATTTACACAGGGGTAGCGAGGCCCTCTCCAGGAGAATTCAGCTTTGAAATTTATGGGTCTCAGATCTTTTTGATCAAATTTTCACAAGAACTCAGCACGAGCTAATAAGCTTGCAGCGGTAGAGAGGGAGGGGGGTTTTAATCAAGCCTGAAAACATAAGGCATTACCAAAATTTGCAGTGGATTGACCCGACGTACACATTCATTTAAGGGATAGGAGAGATTCGCACCGAATTTGAAGCAGCATAAAATTTAAATCGTAGTTGTATCATGATACCAATCCTCATTTGTGTTAAGAGGAACTATCGTGTCTATCGTAAATATTGGATAAAATATGAACTATAAGTTAAAGGGAGGGGATGAGATGTTTAAAAAAGCTCGTGATTGAGTCGGAAGCAAAAGGTAATTGAGAGGTTACTTCCAATTCGTACTCGAAACGTCCCTTTCCGTTTTTTTTTTTTTTTTTTTTCCCCTACCACGTATAGTGAATTTTGTAGTTACCTTGGTCAACATCTCTCTATTAATAAAAATAAACCAAAAAATTATAGGAAAAGTAGTCAATTTCGTTACAAAACTCGTCTCAAACTTAGTATTGCAGTTAAATGTGCATAAAAAAAAAAAAAAATGTCAGCTTTGCAATATTGGCAAGTTGGCTTGACAATGACGTCGAAAGTGGTCGCCCGCTACAGTAAAAATGTTAGGTAAGGCCCTCCCTCGAATGTATTCGAATTACACAACACACCAATCGAAACTGACCCCATAAATTAGACAACAGAAATCGTAACAACTCAATATATTAGCTCGCATATATTAGCTTCACGCGAATGAACCCTTGCATTTACGTCATATCGAATATTCGAATCAAAGTCACTATCGAATAAGTCGATCCTGAATCATTCTAAATTCAAGTCGGGCTTTCATCAACATGTTAAAATTTACAATCTACCAATCGTTACAATTCTACTATGTGCTTACAACATTCCATTCGTCAACATGGGCATGTTATCTTCACAAATCGCTCATCACTCTAAAATGTTGCCTGAAATTCCTCAAATGAGTAACGAAGGTTCAGTTTCCCCTGCGGCATCAATCTCCAGCTCAACTTATTGTTGAAAAGCGATACCCATCCGAAAACGCTGCATATTCTTATACAGGGGTTGGTTATACTTCGGACCAGAAGCATGAGGCCTCACTCCAATCAGCGTCCAAAATTCAGTGGAAAATGATACCCCACACGCCGAGGTACCAGAAATCTCGAAAAACTCACATTCAAATAGGTAAGATAGGTACCCATTTTGACCCGAAACCTCTTCCGGAGGGCTCCAATCGTTCCGGGACCCATCTCTTTTGGATCTGTCGCATGTTGCCGCCTGTATTGGATACTTCCTGTAAGAGAGGCATTACCATTGATCGTACGTTCAAGAACGGTTTACCGTTTGTATTAAAGGACGATGATTTTTCCGGAAATAACTAAGCCGACAAACAAGATCCGTATCTACTTGTACGCGGAACCTACTCAAGTAAATAATTATGAAGATGGTAATCGTGCTGCGGATAGAAATCACTTCATAGCGATATTTTGACCCCTGTTGGTGTCTTTATAGGAGTAGTCCTGTCTCTACCTCACTCTAGAGGATGCAGGAGAGCGATTTTTCGAGTCTCATGACAGTGGCTTCAGTGTATCGCTATGTACACTATGATCGGGAGAAAACAGGAATTATTAGACACCACTCATAATGCAGTTATCGTGCAGTAGTCGTGGAAAAGGAGGGGGTCAAAATGCATCCTAATGGATTCAGCGTCCAAAATTTGGTTGAAAATGATTCCCCACAAGCCTAGATCGTCGAAAATTCCCGCGGACACTCGAAAATCCTTATTGGAAGAAAATAGATTTTCACCCATCGGGCTGAAAAGTTTCGAAAAACAATCAGAGCCGAAAAGAGAAAGAGAATTTTCAAAATTTCCGGCGATCTAGGCGTGTAAGGTATCATTTTCTACTATGTTTTGGGCGCTGAATCGACTAGGTTGAGTCAGGAATACTTACTCCACACTCAAGGTTTTCCCCATATTCCTGCTTGAATAATCAACACTGTCGATGAATTCACAAAAGAGTTTTGATTTAGACATCATGGAACGCATATGTACTGTCACTGTCAAATTTTGGTGTCAGTCGGAGAGAAATTATTACATGAGTTGATTATTCAAGGAATAACCAACCAAAACGCTGTGGCACATGGACAGCTTCTCGATATCACGTTTCTGACCCTATGGTACCCGAGGCAATGGGAATGCGGTCACCTCACTCCTCCAGTAACCTCCCTCTCCTTTGTGAGGGTTTGAAATGTTTGCCAAGGTATTCAAATGCGAGTAACAGAATAATTAGGGGAAATTAAGCTCGATCCCGATGTATAATTCTCATATACAGGCTGACTGGCTACTCGATCGGTAGATAGATACCCATTTTGACCCATAACCTCTTACAGTGAAGGATCCAATCGTTCCGGAACCAGTCTCATTGAACTCAACGTCTAAAAGTTAGTCGAAAATGGTACCCCACACGCCTAGTGGAAAGCGAACGGACATTTTCTTATTTCAATCTAGACACATTAAAACGCCCAAAAAATAATGTTGAGCCGAATCGGAGAGATTGACTTTGTGCATGAAAACAAAGATTGATTATTTAAGGAATAACTAACCAAAAGGTGATGATAGGTGTTCAACTCGTGGATACTCAGTAGGAATAGGTTTAGAAGTGGGTCATTTCTCTTGTAACAATGGCACCCAAGGTAGGCAATACATTTCCAGTTTAAGGAGTCACGAAGAACGAGGGGAGGGGCCGAGGTGACAAATTATTCTATGTAACTGAACTATTTGACAGAAGTCATTTATTTCGAGCAGTGTGTACAAAATCAGCTTTCAAGAGTCTTCGTTTATGGGTGGCTTTCAGCACAAATCTGCAAAAACTTCTTCGACAATCGATATTTCTACCCAAATATTTAAGTCCTAAAGAGGACCAAAAAAGAAGACCAAGTTAAAATACGTAAGTTATATCTACAATAAGATAGAAAAGTCGCGGATCTGCATCATGTACCGTTGAAGCTAAATAGGCAGATCAGTTCCTGTTGGCTCCATGATGAATCACTGATGAGTGAAATAAATACGATGTGAGATCACTCTCACGAGTACGTAGTCGTTTTTGAATGATGAGCGCTCAGTGTTTCAAATACGCACGAGTTAGAAGACCGAAAAATGCCAATAACCTGAATCCAATCATCAATGCTGACAAAGCGAGAAGGTCGATGTACCAGTTGCTCTGAAACATAAAATGATTGAAGAATGATGATTACTGGAATGGAATAATTATAATTAAAGCGAGCCCATACCTTTCGCATATAAATAATAATCATAGGAAAACTCTCCAGGGAACTACGTAATATAGGTATTCTTGGGTGTATGTAGTGAGAAATCAAGAGTTCACTTCCCCGACTTTGATTTTTTCCACCACTCCCTACGGTCCCTGAAGGGTCTCATCTTTGTTGGATTTTTGACATTAACTCATTCCTGTACTCTTCTGTATCTAATATTTTGCGAATGGTCGTGCCCATAAATACTCAAAAAAACAGGCTTGAGGAATACTCCAATATGAACATTGCTTGCATTTTTCCATTTTTACTGAATTCATTTCATTCATGTTCAAGGTTCTCCGCCGGCCAAAAATCATACGTTGCCGATTCGATTTTCGGGAAAAAAATATTAGTTTATTAATTTCTTAGTCCTCTTTTCCAAGTTCTCATTATCTTAGACCACATACATAACCAGCTTGACATATGAGCCAAGTATACAAGTACCATTCGAGACTAACGTGATAGTGCTTTCCTCGTGTTTTTTGGCGAAGTTTATAGGTAAAATTTACACGTACCGACATTGCTTCAGAGTTCGATTCTCCTCACTTTAGTCCTCCAGTGTACCTTCGTTATGTGGGCTTGTAGAACATTTTCTAATTTTTCTACTGTTCCAGCTACAGCCAGGAACGCTGTATCATCCGCAAAAGTAGCTGTTAGGCCATTTTGGGCTGATCTAGTGCTGAATACGAACTCACAGCGTGCACCTTCGCTTCAACTTTCGGTTTTCTTTTAACCGCTCAACGGGATTTTTACGTTTCTATACATTACCGATGACAAAAACGACTCTCCAATGGCAAAAGAAAACGACGGGGTTCCCCTGCAACAACCTACGGGTAATATAGTTGATAAAAATGCCCCCTCCACTGCAGCTCACTGTGACCATGTGGCGCCAAAACTCCCGAAATTTTGGAGTTACGACGGAGTTAATGTTGGTTTTACAACGTCGATGCACAATTCGCCCTTCGCGGAACAACAAATCTTCTCGGTAATGGAACTTCAGTAGATCAAAGAAGTTTTCGATGTTTTAAGCAACGCCGATACAAATAACTATCTCACTGAAAGCTGCTATATAACGCCGCTCTGGCGATTCCAATGGGGGATAAGTTCAGCAAACTGTTGGGCCCTCTGGAACTAGGAGAGTTATCTCTGTCACAGTTACTTAGAAAGATACAACACCTTGCAGGCCCTACTAAGTACGCTTATCAACATGGCATATTGTTAAAACGTTTGTATTTCATTTCATGTACCTTCCTACCAAATGATAGTAATGAATTAGGCCGTTGGAAGCGCTCCCCTCCTTCATGAGCTTCCCTCGGAGTAGCCGGACTGCACCAGTGTATTCAAGAGTATTCAAAATTCATAATAACCATGAGATTGAGTGGTTCAATAAAGCAAGTTGTGTCAGAAACATAATCGAGAATTTCACGATCCCTTTTACTCGGTATAAAAGACATCGCTGTTTTCCCGCCAAAACACGGCAAATTCTCAATGTTAGTGAAGGCACTGCTCTCTACAAACTTGCTGAAATGGCCGAAAAAATACAATCAGTGCTCCTATCGTTGCAACCACCAGTGTTCAAGCATCCCATGATTTTAATCACATCATCCTCAGTTGCCTCTTCATCTACAGTCCCAGCTCACACATTGGCTTCTCTGGTAGCCCAAGTCGAGTCCCTCACTCAAGCTGTGTCTCATCTATCCCGTTCACGTTTTTGAGAGAGATCATTTCCACGGAATTGTTCTGCTCACTCATCAGCTTCTTATTCAAATAACTCTAACATTTGTCGCTATCACCAGTACTTTGGGTCATAAGCTCGGAGGTGACCTAAGCCGTACACATTTACACCACAGCAGGAAAACCCCAACGACATCCTCAAGTAGTAGGCTCTTGGGAATATCAACTTGTCACGTCGCCTCTTGATAAGGGATCGGAATACAGGAACACGCATTGTTATAGACACTGGTTTGGAAATTTCAGTTCTTCCTCCTTGTGCCTAGAACCCCTACACGATATTGAAAGAAAAAAAAACAACTATCTAATTTCTCATTGGATAGGTAGATGTGGGAGAGCTGCAGACCTCTGAGAAGTTGAAGGTTTCCAGAATTATGTGTCCGTCCGAAGGGCATGTGGTGTTGAGTCTCGAACACGTGATGTTCTCTACACCCTCCCATTGATTGATGAGAAGAGCTTCGTTCCCATATTTGAACCACGACAAGTCACTGAGCCATGTCAAGTATTCAGGCACCGACCTAAGAAAAATTCAGCATTAGGTCACAACTCACAGAAGGAAATAAATTCGGTGGTTTACAAAAATAGCTTTGAAATAATATGGTACAAACCCAGCGTTCAAGAAGAATCCACCGAACAAGAGGAAGGGAATTATGATCGGAGGGCCAACTGAGAGGGCTACGGAGATGTTTGAGCTGATGCAGGAGATAAAATAACCTGTAAATTAAAACATCAGTTTAATTATGGCCGCAATTTAGAGAAAAAATCACATTATCAGGTGAAAGTGGACCTAGAGCGGTTGACAATACAGGTTGTGTCATAGTAGGAAGATAAAAATGATAAGGTTTCAACTAAGGACTCACGAGGAATATGAATTTTGGAAAAACCTAGTTGTTAGAAAGGTTTTGTAAGTTTATTAAATTGGAATATCAATGAAGTTCGGTACGGATCCTACGATTGATTTCATTTCTGAATCTTTCATTTACTTTCACGTGAAAAAAAGGAGGTTTTCCATTTCAAATTGGAGGTTGAGTGAAATAGATCATTTCACACGCTGATTATTTGCTGTTATTTCTTTCCAGAATTAAATAATGTACTACTGTCATCCTCCAAATTGATGTGTAAAACCCTTAATTCATTAATTTGATATGGAAAACCTCCAATTTGACATGAAAATGCTATATTCTATCAACACGGTGGGATGTTGACTCCTCCGAGTGCTACCTACATAGTAACCCTATTTTCCAGTTAAATTAGTGGGAGTAGAAGTATAATAATATGCTCCTAATTTCGTGTTATTCAGTAGGTAGTAATTACTCATAGAGCTGTACTGACCAAAGGAGGCTGCCACGTTGCTAACGAGAGTCATGACAACCAGAGCGCAGAGGAACCTCGAAAATGGCGCATTTAAGCCCACCATGTAGTAAATGACTGTGGTAAATAGGAGAGGAACTGCGACGAAAATCGGCACTTCCGCCATCGTTTTAGTTAGAAAATATACATCAGTTCGATACATCCCATTCAAATGTTCACGCAGGAAAACCGGGAGCTCCCCACAAAACACCTGAAAATGTCCACGTCACTTGAATGAGCCCAAAATGATTTGGATACATGAAATGATAGTAAAGGAACAAAAAACCACTCACATGGACTACAGCGAACATGTTTTGAAAGGTCATGTTGGTGAGGCATACAAAAAGCGCGCCGTTGATGTTCATCACTCCGTCTTGGTCGATGACTTGCCCGAAGTAGAGGATTCCTATGAGCATGGCTACCATCTGGAGGGGAAAATGTGAAGATTTCATTAATTTCATTAAGCCCACTTTAATTCACACATTACCTCAAATACAACACTTACAAAAGTTTGGAGCATTTTGATTTTGACCAGGTTTGGCTCTTTGATTACGCTGAGCCAAGAGCGCCAGATAAGAGCGTTGAATTGTTCCCACCAAGACGCTTTGTATGGAGAAACTCGTCGTTTGCTGTACCACGGTGATGGGAGCCCGTTTGATTGAATCTGCAACGTAACGAAGAGGTAATTTACAATTTGCTAATAGTAAATGGCTGGAAGCATCTTAATTTATTTGATACCAAATTCAATTGAACCTTGTTGTATGTATCATTATCAATGGAATCAATCATACAATGGAACTTATAGAATTTTAACTAGAAAACGCCCAATTTAGTTTTCTATAAATATACTGTGCGGTTGGTGTCGAAAAGTTTAGGCTAGATAGAGATCTCTATTTTTATGTGATGTTACTGGAAGAGGTTATGGGTCAAAATGGATCTCTATCTACCTATTTCAAAAGTGAGTTTTCGATACTTCTGGTACCTAGCGTGTGGGGTAACATTTTCCACTAAATTTTGGACGCTGAATCGATTCAAATAACTTACTGTTTCCTCCATGCTCCAGGTCCGAGGAAAAAACAATCCCTGTGAAAGAATTTGCAGCATTTTTTCGTCGTATGCTTATGAGAGAAATCCGTAATCGTCTCGAAAAATGATGATATAACCTCAAGATTTCATAAGTTAGCGCGTGTATATAAAGACCATATAAACAAACATCCACACAAATAGACGAACTCCGCTCAAATCGCAATTTAAAATCAATAAATTTACAGTTAAATGGCGGCTCACCCTGTCTCTTCTGACTTTTAAACCTAATGTTTTAAGCTTTTTGAACATGCGACCAAGTCTTGTTTGCTTTGGTATTTTATCAGGTTTAGCTAAGGAAACTGGGTACCACTCACTAAAGTTTTTCGTCTCAGTAAATCTTTTTTCACTGCTTCTAACTATCTAGTTCTCCTCAATTTCGAAAATTTCAGAATTTATGTAAGACATCAGTGATACTTGTTCGGAATTTTATACTTCTTGTAACTTTAATTGGTCGCTCCACAATGTAAGTAGAGTGAGTGGTTATATCAACTTAAAGAGGCTATTTTCTTAAGAATTCCTCTAATGCGTGGATGTTTATATGGTCTGACTGTCGGCAGAATAATAATTATTGTTTACGATAATAATTCGCGTGAATCAGGTTCAAGAAAAACGCAGAAGGTAGAAGGCAACCACTCCTTCGAGGCCTCAAGGTCGTTCCTGTTTAGCATACACACCGAGATGCAACATTCAAGATGACTGAGCTTGACGAAATTTACTTGAAAACAGATAGATGGTAAAATCGTGCCAAATCAACAATGTCCTCTTGCTCAATGTCTACGAAATGACCACCTTTAATTATAGTTATCGGTATAACCATCATTATCTTGTCGTCTTGTCTCGAACCATTTTATAAATACGACGTATTCTCCTGACTCATGAAGATTCTCACCTCGGTGTTCCTTTCAGCTTGAAGGAGCATTTTGGCGCCGTAAGAAGAAGTTTTATACGATTCACAAACCATGGTAATCATGTTCCTACAAGCTTCCTCTCTCGTAGGGACAACCGCTAAGAGCTGGATGAAGTAGTCAGCTGGATTATGGTTCGCTGGACAAGGCGCACCAAGTCTGAAAATAGAGATAAATATATCAATTTAAATAAATAGGTCAAGGATAGGGACTTTTCAGAGGGGTTAAAATGACTGACTGTCTAATTTATTTGTGAATCTGTAAATTGTTGGTCACTATAACAAACATACAGAAACTCCCGATCATTTCATTTGTCACAAATGAATATAATGAAGCCAATCAAGTAGGTAATCTTTGAGTTTGCTGCATGATTCATGACTATGAGTAATCATTGTAGAATTTACTTATTTTGCTGATGATTTATAAGAACTACCATCGATCAAATGGGTCATCAACTCAGGTAATTCTCAATTAATTAACAAGCACTCACGTTTTGAAAAATTCGTTAGCTTGGCCAGGCGTTCCAAGGAAGGCGAGTTTCCCTTCGGCCATCAGACAAATTTTATCAAACATGGCGTAGACTTCGGAACTAGGTTGGTGAATCGTGACAATAAGGGTTTTTCCTTTGCTGGCGAGTGATTTCAGGACGGTGACGACATTTTGAGCCATGAAGGAGTCCAAGCCGGAAGTTGGTTCGTCGCAGAACATCAGAGGTGGGTTCGTCAATACCTGCAATCCAGGTGAGGTCAGCAGAGGGAAATTTTGGAAGTCAAAATAAACTTATGGTTCTCGAAGTTTTTGCGGAGCGTCTAGTCTCAAGGTAGCCCAGAAGTATAAAAATCATCATCATTTTGTATTTCAAATTATAGGTTATTTGGAAATTTGGATGATGGCAGAAATACATTAAGTACCTATTGAATTCGGGGAAGCAATAACAACAATAAGCATAACCGTAACTCATAACCTTCCGGATTTGGCTAGAAAATTCCTCTCTGGCTGTGAAAGCCTGCCCTAAATCCACATTGAAATGCCTAGTGAGAATGAACATAATGACAGGAAAATAATGAACAAAGTTCCCTTGCAGCAGTTGTAAGGTCTAGAATGAGGCGAATCAACAGGCACCTTCGGAAGCAAAGCATTTAGATGGGACGGGTGGAATGTCTTTGTCATGTCGCATGCACGGAGAAGGCATTTTTAGAATCTAAGCGGGCTAGCGTTGCAGCGTATAAAACTACTTGATGTGAAACGAACCATATTCATCAACCTCCAATTGATGCGTAAATGCTATAGGCGAAATTGTTTTGTTTCCCTAACCTTTTTTAATTAATGTCAAAATGGAGGGAATCCAATTTTTATGTCTGTATGCAGCCTGACAAAAAACCCTATTGACAACAATCACCTATAGGCCCGAGTAATAATATTGATTTTCAAAAAATCGTTCATGGAATCTTGACATTTGAAGTCTATTGACGCAATTTCAGATTTTTCAATCATTCTAAATGCTTCATTTCAGCCCGATCGAATGGCCATTAGAACACGTAAACCATTCCTGGCGTGTTAAAGGAGACATTATTCCCCGTCAAACTCCCCTCTACTTTGTCGTCAACTCGCTTTTTCTCAAAGCAGTTTTATGTAAATAGGAAGAATATTTTAGTGAGGGGAAGGGCCTCCCCTGGGTCACCCGAAAGATTACTAGAGGAGGCCCTCGTTTATTACCTCCTTTATTACACCCCAAAACCTCCACGTTTCATTTGTATCTGAGTCGGGGCAACAAATTTTGTTGGTAATGGATGTCACTTCAAGTCCAAAAACGATGACAAGCTTATAGGTTCGTATGAAAATCACAAAACAAAATGTTACCTCTGATGCGAATGACAGTCTTTTCATTTCACCTCCGGAAATCCCTTTGATTTTCCCCGGCACTCCTATGACGGTATTTTGACATCGTGTGAGGGTCAACTGAAATAAATTGTTCAAAATTGCCATTAATAATACGTTTTAAATTTGAAAAGCAATATTAAAATAATTAATTGTTATTTTAAAATTAATTTGTGTTAACCTCAGCCATGACTTGTTCTACTCTTTGCATTCTGTTGATAAAGGGTATTCGCCTGTCCATTCGTACTAAAGCCTGCAACAGAAATAATGAATCTGATTTTACTACAGTTCTACTCGTACAAAAGCCTCTCATGAGAATGAGGGGATCCTCGAAGTAGGGCTTTGCCACATTGGAATGTAAACGTGGTCCCTACATAATGTATAACTTCTTGGATCCAATATTGCTAAAATGTTCGTCAGCGGTATATTTTTCGTGTTTGGAATGATCTAGAAACCGAGGTTCATTTTTAAGTGAGCTTTTGTGCTTAGAAGAAGTGCAATCACCTGAAAAATAAGGTGCTCCTTGACGGTTAACGTCCCAATGAAGAGATCCTCCTGTTGCACGTAGGCTGACAGTGACGTGAGTTGTTTCTCATCAATGGGAATTCCATTTATTGACCGTTGACCGGTCAGTTGCATTTTGGAACTCGTTTTGCACGTGAGAGCGTTCAGCAGCGTCGTTTTTCCCGCTCCACTTGCACCCATCAGCGCCAGGAGTTCGCCAGGCTTTGCTATTCCCGTTACTGTTGAAAAGAGGATATGAATGTTTGTCACAGGACGGTGAACACAGTATGATTTTCAGTCTCACCGCCTGTTTCAGGACCCCCCTCCGGCCTACCTCATGCAAGACTCACCTCCTTTGAGTATGTGTTTCGGCGGCGTCCTATACCTTGCCTTGCCAGGACAAAGTAACTTCTTGACGTATCCTGAGCAGCCAACTCTATCTTCGGCGTACACGTTAATGTCCCTCCACGTGTAGGTGATTTTGTCGTTTGGCATGCCTCCTAGCGTGAAGCTGTTTCCATTAGGGGCTCCTGGATCGCCGCCCGCTTCGCCACCCTCCTCCGATTCCTGAGTAGAATTTGTCGCCTGACGACCGGCCATCCGGCTCTTGGAGCGTATATTTTGATTCCATTTGAATCGAGACGCCATCGCTCTGTAATATAAAACAAAATAATCTTATAGATTTGAAGGAGAAACAAATTGAATTTATTCACACTAAAATGAAATAGAAGACTATCATACAACCATTTAAGCATTTAGAAGGGACGGATGGAATCTCTTCGTAATGTTGAGTTGCACGGAGTAGGTATTCTCAATATCTACGCAGTCTAGCGCTTAAAGCTAATGTGAAAAGAACCATTTCCGTCAACCTCCAACGTGATATGGAAAACCTCCGTAAAAATGCCATTTTAAAAAAGAACGTTTTTTTGAGTATAATGCTGGGAAAGCAAGTGGTAACTAACGTCTGCAATTAAAGACATATGAAAGAGGCGAATCAACAGGCACCTTCAAGGGAATGCACTAGGAAGGAACGCATTGAATGTCTTCGTCATGTTATGTTGCACGGAGTAGGTATTTTCAGAATCTACGCGGGCTAGCTGGCGTTGCGACGTTTAAAACTACTTAATGTGATACGAACCATTTCCGTCAACTTCCAATTCGATGTGTAAATGCTATAGACAAAAATGTTCCTTTTCCTTAACCTTTTATCTAAATGTTAAAATAGGGGTAACTTCGAATATAAATGTCCTTACGCTACCTGACAAAAAAATGAATAAATAAATAAATAAACCTTTCGACAACAATCACCACATGGGTATGGGTGATATTGATTTTTTTTAAATCGGTTATGGGATTTTGAACCCTTCAATTAAAATCTATTGATGTAATTTCAGATCTTTTAATCATTCTAAAGGAATTTGACGTGAAAATGCTATGTATCCTTAGAATGGTCTATATCGACTGGTCATCTCAAATCCCTGCAATCAAAATAAAGAAAAAATCAAGATATCGACGCTTCTGCATGTATTTCTTCGGAGTTTTGTTATGTAACTGGCACGACTGGTGACGGTCAGGTATAGGTCAGGTTATACCTTGGGAGGATGTGAAGGTGAACGACTCTAGAATGTACGAACGTACCTGCCGTCCGTCGATTCCCAGCAATGCCTTCGATAATATATGTAGTGCATACCTTTCGGTATTTTGGATTAGCAATCTATGAATAATGATGCCGTGGTCGATATTGATTTGTCCGAGAATGTGACGTCTCAAGATGCCGAACTCAAAACGGAACTCGAGTCAACCCTACGCCACACGCCGTCCACACGATTATTTACAGTGGGAACTTTTCCAAAAACATGATGTTTTGGTGGTTAACTTTAGTCTGTTTTTGGAACTTTGTGCCCAATTGCCCTAAATCAAGGCTGGATAAGGGGTAAGGTAGTGAAACTTTGAAAATGGGTTTTCATGGTTTTAAGACCTAAGTGGGTTGATCTATCTGGAACCAGGTTGGATACGGTACCTGTATTATGAAGCGTGAATTGAAAAGTCTGCACATCATCTCATTACCCCTGAGGACTCCGCGCGGCGGTCCTCAGGACCGCATTTTCATTCAAATCTGATGCGTACCGCACTAACTTGTCCAATCCCTTCCCCACCCAATCCACGGTCACATAAAAATAATAAGGCAGTCGTAAGTTGTTCAGATTGCAAGAAACATTCTACAACTGTCACCACTTGCGACAATCTCAGGAGATGAAGAATTTGAAGAATGAAAGGACATTGTGTTGTAATTTTGAATTTTGAGATCCTCCTCAGGACTACTCTTTTCCAGTCTTTTGATTTCGTGATGGTAATTTCTTCGATAATTAATTTCATGACGCTAGTCATTTTTTACACGAGAAAGATTTTCCTGTTGTACGTTTCAGGTAATAAGGTTACCTACTAAATTTGGAGTTTTGTTACTAGAAATTTGAAAAAAAAATCTGAGTTGCATGTTGATTTATCCTAAACACAAGAAAATTTAAATTTCATGTCCATCTTGTTTATATAAGCAATTAAAAATGTTTAAATGTGAAAAAACGTAAGCGCATCTGGAGTTCTGGGCAGACGGAGTTCCAAGGGTTAAACGACCTTTACAATGCAGACGTTCGGAACACCCTAGACATATTATGTTATATTGTAGACGTGAGATGGATCTTGTTACTGGTTCACAACATTCGATACAATCAGCTTCTCCAACATATCTGGGGCAGTGGGCGACCGCTTTCGACTTACGGACGTCATTGTCAAGCCAACTAATGATGGTGAAAGGAAGTTTTAGGGGTTTATACTTATAAGTGTAAGGGCTGAGATGTTAGGTAAGACTAACCCTCTATTTAGTTATACTGCCTAACGGGACTAACCCTTGACGTCCATCCTCCAAAAGCCATTTTCTTATTACATATCAAACCGTTCACTTGCTGATCTCTTGCTGATTTGACACTCACAAAATCGAAAAACGACTTCTTCCTTCATTTCGGCTCTAATTGATATCTACCTACCGTTACGTGGAAGTTCAGCTGTGAACAAGGTCAATATTATAGTAGTGAATAATGTAATTCGTCATATTGGCAACACGAGGGATTTATAAAACGGGTATGGTATAAATTTTATATTAAATTACCTGCTCAATCAACGATATTTTTCTTGGAATTGAAATGGAAAGAAACAGACTCTCAGTATTATTGAAAAATACCTCGATGGGCCGAGAATATTCAAATGTCCAGAGGTAAGCCAGTAAAGCCGTACCTACCTGTTTGACAACTCAAAGAACGCGAGGGTCCGAGCTTCTTAGCTAGCACCTTGTTATTCCAATAAGAACCCGAAACTTTCCTCTGTCGAGTAGAACAGGAGTGGAGAGAGATTCTCTTGGTGGATTCATCTGGTATTTGGAGGTTATGTTAGATTTGCCGATACTTCGACCAAGTAATAAAATTTATTAATATTAAATATTAATTTAATTAATTAATATTTAATATTAAATGCGCGAGATGCGTGCGGCATTCTCGCTTTATTTTAAGTTACCTACGTAACTGAATAGCAGTACAACTTCATCTCGGTGAGAATGAACTGAGATAGTACCGTTAGGGATTACCGATTCCTTTCTAATCTTACTAATGTAGTACCAACAACCCCTTAATTCAGCCAACTCTGACGTAGGTGTAGAGTAATAAGCAACTAATATTAGTAAATGTAATTATCTTGAATTTCTTTCAAACCCATTCGTTTCAAACGCTGAAAAGTTTTGTTCAATTTGTTCATTCGTTCATTTCTAAGTGATGGAAAGTGTAACATACCGCCAATTCAGTGTTAGGACTGGTTTTGTTATAATTATCCGCCATTGTGCGAATAAAGCGCCATGATTGTTTTTCTGAGGCCAGTCATGTTATTTGAGAGTGCATTCCTTCTTGTACGTTGTCCATAGAGAACATGGGGCTATTACCAAGTCGTTATATCAACATTGTTTTCCGTCATATAAGGGAAAAAACTCTGCAAATTCTTCCACAGGGGTTGGTTATTCCTCGGAACAGGAGTATGGAGGCTCATTCCAATCAATTCAGCGTCCAAAAGGTAATATAAAACGGTACGCCACCTGCCTAAATCGTCGAAAATATTGAAAACGGAGGAAACAGTGGGTGTGGCGGGTCCCGGATTCATTTCAATCGATTCAGGGTTCAAAATTTAGTGGAAAATGATACCCTACCCGCCTTGGTACCAGAAATCTCTCACGGGTAGATAATTACCCATTTCGACCCATAACCTCTTTCAGTAAGCGCCAATCGTTCCGGGACCCGTCTCATAGGGTTCAGCGTCCAAAATTTAGTCAAAAACAATACCCTACATGCCTAGGTCACCGAAAATCTCGACAACCCATTTTTCGGAAGACCAGTTTTGACCAAAATTTGGTCCAATCGAGCTAAAAAGTCCGACGGTTCCCTGACCGAAATTTCAGATTTTTATAAAATTTTCCACTATTTCATATTTTGATCTAGACACCTTGAAACTCCCAGAAAATTTTTTTTGACCCGAATCGGAGAGATTGACTTATTACATGAAAGCATAGATTGATCATTTAAGGAATAACCTACCAAAATACGTCATTTGGTTTGTACAGCAAGAGTGTATCAAGAAGTAAGTGTGTCACAATGGTAGATTGCTGTGTGTCCTGACCTGATGCATTCACAAACTTCATAATTTTAGCCAAAATAGTTGATAATGAAAAAATTTGACTTATTGTTTGAAATAACATAGGTTATTACGCTTTTGGGCAACCTACAGAATGGAAATATTCAATTAACTAAATTATTTTAAATTATGAGATGAAATTCATATCATGTACCCAGCAATAATGGTTTCTATTCCTAATTATGTAAGCACATCGCCCATTCCCTCGTGGTTGGCTAATCACTTTTCTAACGAATAGTTATTTTGAGGGACAAGATAAACATAAATGTAGTTCAATTCCATTCTCTAACCAAATTACAAATTACTCGCAATTAATGCGCTCCTAATGCGTCTCCTTGTGACATCAGAAAATAGTTGACTCAGTTAAATTAGCAGTCCAAGAAGGGGTTGCATTTATCGTAACGGCTAAAAAAGACATAACGGTAGGCATTTGGCAGGCAAGATAAAGAACTTGAGGTTGATTGTGCGTTTCGGACGCAGTTATCGTGATGTGTAAACATAAGGATAATAAACGATGACGGTAATATCCGTCAGAATTCAGGGAAATGGAAAACTTTTGACGACTTCAAGCAACAAAATGACAGCACCTGAATCATTGCGATCGATGAGTCGTACTTGTTCACGTCTAACTTTCTTCAAATTTTATTCATGCAAGCTCGTTTTGGGCCTGTACAGTGTACACAAGGGAAAAACATGAGGATGTTTCGCTAGAAGCTATATCTGTGCATTTGGGCCAATGAAGAAAACGTGACAGACCATTCAAAGCCAAACGAGCCTTCTTGGTATAGTAATGATGTGGCAACGACATTTTTTGACGAGGCCGGATTTCCAGGATGATACATGGACTCTCTGTTCAGTAAAATTTCATAACTGCGATTATATTTTGTTGCTGTTCCATTTTTCTTTTGCCTTGCTATATACCTATATTGACAAAAAATACAACGTTCGTTTAACCGAGATTTCCCCAAAACCTACCATGCATTCATTCTCTTTAGCCGTGACATTATAATACCCCCCGCCCCTCGAAGCCTACTGATATTGTCGATACATTTGGGACTCAACAACATGCAATAAGAATAACATCAAATTTTACTAACCGCACACCCCTAGGTCGCCAAAAATCTCGGACCTGGGGAAAATGGGGAAAACAGTGGGTGTGGCGTGTCCTGGACCCATTCCAATCGATTATAGGGTCCAAAATTTAGTGGAAAATGATACCCAACACGCCCAGGTATGAACCAGAAATCCCAAAAGCCCGCTTTTGAAATAGGTAGAGTACATACCCATTTTGACCCATAACCTCTTCCGGTGGGTGCCAATCGTTCTGGGACCTGTCCCATTGGATTCAGCGTCCAAAATTTAGTCGAAAACGTTTCCCCACTATCTTAAATCGCCGAAAATTTCGATCCATTTTTTGAAAAACACATTTTGAATGGCGGATGTTGATATTCGACCGCCAAAGTTGAGAAATATATTTTGTTGAAATAATATGAAATATTCCGTAATAAAAATATTATATTAATATGATAATGAAATTTCCCTGTTGTGAGGGCTGTATTCCGTGATATTCCCGAAAATGAAACGTCCGAAGGTTTTCCATCAATCTACGACGAAATGGTTTAAAACCGAAGGCGGAAATTTATGCCAACATTGCCCAAGGCTAGGGAATCATCAGAACGGAAAATTAAATGATACGATACCATTACTTTGAAAGTAGACAAATTTTTACTTCGGGCTCAATACGAAATGATATTTTTCCGCTGTAACGCAAACCTCGACTGTTTATCATCCGCGCGGGAAAATCACATCATGTCACGAATTCCGCGACCTTTCATGTGTTCATGTAGGTATTTAATTATATTTTTTAACTGAATTTGTTGGCTCTAAGCGATCTAAAACCCCTATATTTATGGAAATTGGCGTGCACTGATGTATACAGGCCTGTACCCAGTAAAAGCCAGTGCAAACCAACATTTGTTTGTCTGTTTTGAAACCCGGGAGGATCTTTTCATCCTGAGAAGAAGGATTTTTACAGTTCCTTCCATTGAACTTATTGAGCTTTCCTCGGCAGAAGCAGAACAGGTTTCAATGATTTCAAAGAGGAGAGAAAAATTCGTGTTTATTCGTTTATGGGTATTCGAGTTTGGACAAACGTCCAAGGAGAATTGTATTATATTCGAACCCCTTCCCCGACATGACCTCTCACCCTTACACGCCCCCCTCCACAGCTGTCACATGCAGGGTCAATGTAGGCTTGTTTCGTAGGTACTTATATGCTGCGAAACCTGATACCGACTTGCGGTGAGCAGGTAGATTTCACATAAAATAAGATATCCCTGAGACATCATCCCGTCTTCACGCACAAGTTCCTCATCGTCTTTCGCCTAATGTCGACAGAGGTTGACAGATGATGAATTCCAAAAGATGATTTTTACCCCGAGAATTTCCAATCATCTATTAAAGGCTTTAAACATTCGATAGTCTGAAGTATGTAGATAAACAATCGAGCTGGACGTATGATTGTCAAGCGGTTATATAAGAGGTGCTTCGAAAAGATGGGGAAACTTTGAGGCCGCAAGTCTCTGAATCAAGTTTTGCTGAATCTTGGAGTTCTATTTATAATCATGTTATTTGATAGAGATAGGAGTAGCCCAAATGGGTACATTGGCAGTGCCGCTCTTCAAAACTAGTATACCAGCAATAAAATTATTATTGTTTATACCAATCACGTTTTATCAGAAATGATTCTGCCTTCGAATTTTCCAAAAATTGTTCACACTTCCAAACCCACCCGGATCCTGCTCTTTATTTCCAGTGTTTTGATTTACTACTGAACATTGTAAGCATGTGGGGAATAGGGATTATAACAGGTTCGTTCAGAATATAAATCATTGACTTAGTGCTAAATAATGCGGGGAACTTATAACGGGCGTTGATTCAAATTATTTAATTTTAACTAAGCCAAAATATTTCGTTTTTAATGATGGTATACTCACAGATAGGGATTTGTACGAAGATTTGCTGGACCCGTTGCTTTTGGCAGTGACGAGAAGTGGCTCAGTCTCTTCTTGGACTGCCATTTGGACACCTGCACGAAATTCGCACGGGAGGGTTTGTCGACGGGTCGTGCACTTCTAAGGGACACAATCACACAATGAATTCACCGCAAACTGAATTTTCGGCGATGGGTCCGTTACGTAAGTACTTCGAGTTGGCAGTGCGACCCTTGAAGATCGTGCTAAGTCCGAAAGTTATATAACCCCCCCGTTTGGCTCAGAAGGCCCTACCTGCGCAGGATACACGGCCAGGTCTTCGGTATGAGGATGCCGGCTTCGTGAGGGCCGTGGACGAAGGTCGAGGGTTCTGACAGTGCGCCCTACCGGCAGAGATCGGAACCACCGCCTTGTCTCGGCAATTCTCAAATTAGTTGAGTCCAATAACAATAGTTCTAGTCTGTTCGGCGTTCTCAAATCTACAATAAACACACTTGTCTGTACTCAAAGATACCCCCCCAGAACACCGCACCTATACCACGTTCACTATTACATAGGTACAAAAATAAATCAGGAAGGAATTACTGCAAGGTCCCAAATCAATAGTAAATACGCAGCAAATTCTTTTTCAAGGGTTGGTTATTCCTTTGACCAGCGCATGGAGACCCCATATCAATCGATTCAGCATCCAAATTAGAGGAAAATGGCACCCCGTTGTATTGGATTCAGCGTCCAGAACTTTCAAAATGGGTATATAAAAACTTATACATATGGGTACCATATACATAACCTCTTCCGGTGGGTGCCAATCGTTCCAAGACCCATTTTATTGGATTCAGCGTCCAAAATTTTGTCAGAAATGATAGCCCACACGTAGATTGCCGAAAACCTCAAAAATCCATTTTTCAAAAAACGCTGCAAATTCTTTCACACGGGTTGGTTATTCCTCGGACCAGGCGCATGGAGACTGATTCTGTCAACATGGGGAAAATGGAAACAGAGGGTGTGGTGGGAAAATGATACCCCACACGCCTAGGTACCAGAAATCTTGAAAACACATATACAAAATGGGTAAAAAGATAGCCAATTTGACCCATAACTTCTTCCGGTGGGTGACAATCGTTCTGGGACCTATTTCATTGGATCCAGCGTCCAAAAATTAGTGGAAAATTATACCCCACACGCCTTGATTGCCAAAAATCTCCAAAATCAATTTTTCAAAATACACATTTTGACCTCTACCACTCCCAAATTTGGGTCGATCGGGCTGAAAGTTTTGAGGACTGACCTAGGCTGGGAACAGACCCCTGACCCAAATTTAAGATTTTTAGAAAATTTTCTACTACCGAAAACGGCGCGGACAATGGACGGCGTACGGCGGACGGACATCGACCTTTTTTGATCCAGAAAAAATTTTTGAGCCGAATCGGAGAGGTTGACTATTTGCATGAAAACATTGGTTGATTACTTAAGGAATAACCAACCAAAATAACCAAAACATCAACCAAAATCCGTGGTTGGTGTGATTGAAAACGATACCGGTGAAACGAACTATTCACAGATACTTTCATTCTGTACACCATTCCAAAGAAGTTAGGAGCCCGCCTACCTCCGCCCAGTCAGCTGCAGACGGACGATTTCCGAAGGGTAGCTAAATCACATTTATTCTACTCGACATCGAAAACGTAAATGTATAGTTTATTAGTAAAATAGACAACTTGTTCGATACTATAATATAATCGACTAGATTAGACAACCATTTTTCATTGTAGAACTCATCACATTTAACACATACCTAGGTAAATTTACTTCAAATTAAAAAATTACTAGGCGTAACTAGTGTTAGTAAAATATAATTATGACCCAATGAAGACAATTCTCTTTCCTAACAACATTATAATGAAAATGCAATTCTTTTTACAAGTTGGTACCTACTTGGAATTCACTTGGGTGTTGCTCTTGGTACCCACCTCAGTACAACTTTTACAATGATGAATTTGTTTTAATTTTTTATATTTTAATTAATTTTGCCAAACAGAGCCATCAATGCCGATAACATCGAAGATGAATAAATAAAATAAATTGTAGGCGATAACATCGAATAACGACTTGTCCTGAGCGCTGGTCTTGAGCACAATACTGGGAAAGTAGTTTTAGGGGATGAAAATTGAATTGAAAAAGAGGAAACAAATCCCGCTGTGAAAAAATGAATTGCCTCTTCTTTTTCCCAATTTAGGTATTTATTCAGGTACATTGTTCATGTATAGGATCAGCTTATTTGTTGCAAGACGAAATTATATTTTAGTAAGAAGAGCTTTTGCCGTACCTAATGCAGGAAACTACACTTCAACATACTTAGGTTAACCTCTTGTGTGGAAAGCCTACCTATCTGTAGGTGATAATACCTGTTTTACCCGCCTTGTTCTGTCGCGATATAATCCTCAACGTTTAGGCACAGTGTTCACACCACTTCCTGATTGAAAACGTCTACAATTTATTTTTTATATGTTGTGGTGGTGTATTCAGTGCCAGGTTATCCCCACTCCTTGTATGTACCTATAGGATTTGGCCATTGTATTACTTAATCATGTTATGTCAAATTAATCAAGCTTTTAAAAGTTTGACAATTCATACTCTCCCAAATCAATATAATCCCAACTGCTCTCCCAAAACAGGCAATCGAAAAGAATAGTGAATGCAACACCTTGTGAGCCACTCATCCTTGGTCAAAATTCTGGATTCATTACTAGCTTTTTGTCATCAGCTCCAGACAAGGTGTTCCCCAGAGTTCCCACCTTGGCCCAGTGGTATTCATCTTGGCCATCAATGATGCATGTTGCTCGCTTAACGACATTCTTTACCTTGTGTTTGCTGACGACATCAAGTACTGTTGCTCCCTGATTGATCTTTCCTTCAACCCTGGTATGTGTTCTGTCGCCTCGTGTGAAGGGCTAAGGGGTACACCATGTCTGCCAGCTGGACTTCGTTAATATATAGCTAAGGCATTGTCTGCTAAGCGTGCAGTGCGATTCCTGAGAGTACCAGGGAAATTATTCCTCCACTTGTCACCCTTAAAAAATCCATTGTCCAGCCCCACTTAGAGTACAACTCGGTCGTCTGCAGCCCTTCACACAAGTGTGATGTTGATTGATTGAGTGGGGTGCACTGGGCCTTCCTTCACCACCTAGTGTCTGTAAGAGGTAAAACTCCAGAAGCTGAAAGCTTGTAACGAAGGAAATCGGAAGGTTGGAGGTTGAACGAAGGTTCATTTGCCTCCTAATCAACATTCGGCGCAAGAACGATTAACTGTGCATAGAGGGGTAACTTTTTTTTATCCTAATCTCACGAATAATTGCTGGAAGAGCGTTTGCATCTGCCAGCCTCTGTGACAATGACCTGTCTCCAAGTTCCAATGTTTAATTTGTTTAACTCATCTTCCTCAACATCCAAGAGCAAATGGCAGCTTCAACATCATCATAGTTATTTGTGTTGGAATTACGATGTACTTATGAAATGTCTTCGATGTGCCCTGGTTCCTGTATAGCTATGGCGATGTTAAATTTCGTGCAATGCGGATTGTGCTTCTACATTGAAGAATCAAGCCTCTATCTCGTATGACCCGGAATTTGGGAAGACGGAATGTGATTGGGGCAATACTCACTGATGGTGGTTGCCCGTCCATCTTGCTGTTGGCTTTTTGGGGGGTCACCCGTATAACGTTTGTGATTGTATTTTATTCTGTCTAAGAATTTGGGCTCATAGAAACTAAATAACAGAGAGTGTTCAGAATATTTTTTGTTCTGACTAAATTCGGAAACTTTTGGAATATTAGAATCAACACTTGATGTGCGGAAGACGCCACAATTGTTCAGAAATAGTATTAATTAATATTTTCGGAAAAGGTTAATTGCATTTGGCAAAAAGGTTTACATCTGATAAAAGATCGAATTCCATACAAATGAAATCCTATAACTACGCATGCCTTTTTCATGGGAGGTAAAGGGGCATCTTTTCATCGGGTTTTAACTTAGAGGGTATACGGGTATGATTGTTTCATTAAAAATATCGGGATTCCCTCCATACGTGTATGAATTATCTTCCGTGCCTAATTATTTGCAAATCATCAAGATTTTGTATTTTTTCAAATTTATTTCATACTTTAAAATCAGCCTTTGCGCCCCAAATTACTGTATTTTTGGAAACCACGTCTCTCGATTTGAAGCCCTGCTGTGGCTGCATAAGAAGTACCTAATGAAAATTCTATGATCTTTGAAATAAAAATGCATTCAGCTGATCCATTCCATAATATGCGAGCTTTCACGACTGATAAATACCCTTTAGCTAGCCATTGTTATCCTTAGTCATTCTTTTTAAACTCGAAATTCGATTGGAGACCGTCAATTACCCTTTGACATCTCTCAGAAATAAATTAAGCACAATTGAACCGGTCCAAAATATTCACTCAAGTTTTTATTCATACATCATGCGATCGCTGAGAATTTCGACCACACTTCCTTTCCCAATCATATAACTACTGTATTGTGTGTTCACATAGAAAAATATATTAAGAGTATTTTATAACTTATTGGAAAATTGAATCTTACAGAAATTCAATGGAGCACCTGAAATGTTTTCGAACTTAGAAGTAAGTATGGTACGGCGTTAGCTTAATATTACAAAACAAAAATACCAACACGGATGTATAATTAACGAACGTATTATATGGACTATTTAAACATTGATATATTATTTTTTGAATGTTGGGGCAGAGAAAGGTTGTTCGTAACGTACAATATCGAGAATTATTCTTCACCTACACAAGTAGCTCTTGGCTGCCTAACAGCTTTCGGTTCATTATCAAAGAAAAGAAAAACAATCATTCAAAGCACCAATATACAATTGAGACATACACCATTTTGTTCAGCCTCTTGTGTATCCAGGTATCCGTACAGGCTGTACAGGCATTCTAGTAAAAACTTCAACTCAAATTTCAGGTATAAAGTATGAGGTAGTCACGCAAGCGTATTTACATTGATATGCTCTATCGACTTGACAATCGATCATCGAATAAAATCTATAAAAATATTCATACGTAATTAATAATACAAAAATTAAATGGAGTAAACTTTATCACTTACATGCAGAATTAGTAACTAGTATTTTTTTACACGTTAATACGACAAAAATATATACTTATATACGAATGGTAAATTTATTGTTTGGTAACTATAATAGTAAGGGAAGTTTAATTACACAGGTGTCACGACTCTAACTAACATCACTGAGTGATTTCAATGTTGAGTTTTTCTGTAGCCTTCAACAGCTAGATGTGACTGAATGAATGAGGAAATCATAGAATTGGATGAGGAATGAATTATAAAATTATAGGTGAAACATGATCAGGATTGCCAGATATGTATAACCTTTCAACACAGTAAGTCCTCGTATTTTTTGAAAATAAATACTACAATAATTATTTATCAAATAACATTTAAAATTTTCTTCGCCAAATACTGCGGAGTGCTCAGAACAAAAGCTGCTTTTGGAAAGATAGATTGAAGATGGATTACATATTCTCAATTTTCTTTTCAATTGTATATATTCTTAAAGTGAAGTTTCGTTGGGGCGGGGAGGATGCCCCTAGAATGTGAAATTTTGATTTTTATGTGTTTCCCTGTTTGTAAAAAATACCTAGGAATTTGGAAAAGTGTTCAAATTTCGGTAAGGAGAACGATCGAATGATAAGAGTATCATACGAGTATTATTTCCATGATTTCAAACCCTTTTTACAAAGAGTTTTGACTGTTTATCGCAATTATTAAGCAAAACTACCCATCATTTTATTCAAAATGAGTTAGTTAAGCCTCAATTATATAAGGGACATTTTGTCGTCGATATAACAATAAATTGATGTAACATTTTGCAGTATCGGGCTCAAAAACTCCGAATAACTACCTATAAATACCGATACTACACAATATTACATCAATTTATTGTTACATCTTCAGACAAAATTTCCTAAATATAATTTAGGTCTAACTACACTGCGTTAGTTCTTTGGTCCTACAAGTATTTTTGTTACATCTCTCTTGTGTCGTAGCTCGATAGATGATTATTTTGCCACCCTTCATCTGGCAATCCTGTACGGAAGGTCGTGGAAGAAGATAAAAATAAAATTGAGTTAAAATATGAATAAATCGTACGAATGAAAATGGCAGTGTCTACAGCACGATTCAGGAAATGAAGGTACATTGATGATATAAAGTATTGACGTCAGTCCTCTAATCCAGGGGTCTCCAAACTCTAGCCTTGGGGCCATACTGATTACTTCAGTATGTTCCGAGGGCCAAAACCATAATACTATCATCGTTGCCGGTGTTGATAAGTGCTATAAGTTAATAGTGCACCGAGGGGAAAACCCCGAAAAAGTACGCAACGTTTAAAAAAAGCTGCAAATTGGACTAAATTCTGCAAAACGGCAACACTACATACAGTTTTCCTGTCATTATCGCGATTGAGTCCAGTTACAAGGCGCTATGTTTGATTTACAATGAAATCATAGCCGCTCTGAGAAATGATCAAAGAATGCATAATTGCAGTAGCATGGATGTTGCATGGCTGTGGAAGTTAGCATTTCATGTTGATTTGGCGAAACATGTGAACAAACTGAATTTGAGACTGCAAAGAGAAAACCAACTCCTTGCATTGAAGATAAATTTTGATACTAGTTTCTTGGACTTTGATACAATTTCGAATCAAATTATGATTTGTCAGGATCTTTTTGGTACTGACATTGAAACCCTAGCCCCGAAACTTCAAATTGAAATTATTGATCCAAAGTGCAGTGATATAATTAAGAACAAATGTCGTATTAACAATTATTCAACATAAAATTAGAATACTTTAGTAAACTAAATTTAATTTGCTATACAAAATATTTGTTGTCCAAGTAGTTTTCAAATTTGCTAGCTCTCTGCAGGCCAAATGTGGCCCTCGGGCCGTAGTCTGGAGACCCCTGCTCTAATCGACAAAGGAATGGACAAATAACACGGAGAAAGGTATATTATGTAACACTAAGCATCCTTAAAGCTGAAGTAAATTCTTCGTTAGAAAATTTTTGGTAGGAATGTCAAACGTAGCTCTCTTCCTTGTTGGGCTGCCCACCGTGTAGTAATTTCATAGATTTTGAGTCTTCGAGGGATATGACCCGAACTACGCTTCGCCTGAAATTAAAACGTCATACGATATAAACGGACGATGGAGAATTTGATAACTCTTCAACGGGCGGAAGAGACTTTAATGAATCATCTGTCAAAATCATAAACTGCACAGTAAGGCTAGGTTTACACTTTCAGGTTATTTTCCTCCGTTCAGTAGCGAATTTCGTTAAGAGGCTTCGTTTCCGAATTATTCGCGATTCATGATTTTTTGTGCGTTTTCAATCTTATGTCACTGCAACGACCCATAACTCATTCAATTTCCAGGTCAACTACAATCTGAGGACACCTTTGGAAAGAGCGTTGAAGTTCCAACATTTTCAATGCGTAACAAATGTTTTACAGATACAAATGAGTAGTAAGAAGTCAGTTCGAAAAAATAATTGTGTCAAAACATTGGAATTACCTGTTTTTCAGCCAATGCGTAGGCCTATTCATTCTTGTTGCAGAATTGTGAAGGTAAGCAAAAAAGCTCCGCAAATTCATTCACAGGGGTTGGTTATCCCTCGGATCAGGAGCATGAAGACTCATTCCAATCGATTCAGCGTCCAAAATTTAGTGGGAAATGATACCACACACGCCTTGGTACCAGAAATCTCAAAACCTCACTTTCGAAATAAGTAGATTGATACCCATTTTGACCCATAACCTCTTCCAAGGGACCATAATCGTTCCAGGACCATTCATCATTGGATTCAGCGTCAACAATTATACCCCATACGTCTAAATCGCCGAAAATCCTATTTTTGGAAAACACCACCTGTTCTTCAAACGCTGCGTAGACCTACTCATTCTTGCTGCAGAATTGTGCAGGTAAGCTAAAGAATGGACCAAAATATCAGCTTTTCAAACAATCCAATCATTTTGGTTGGTTATTCCTTGAATAATGATGTTTTCATGCAAAAAACCAATCGCTCCGATTCGGCTCAATTTTTTTCAGGAGGTTTCAAGGTGTCTAGATCAAAAACGCTGCGCAAATTCTTACACATTGGTTGGTTATTCCTCGAACCAGGCGCATGGAGATTCCTTTCTTCAACATGGGGAAAATGAGGGAAACAGTGGGTGTGTCAGGTCTTCGACCCATTCCAATCGATTCAGGGTCCAAAATTTAGTGGAAAATGATGCCCCACACGCCTAGGTGCCAGAAAACTCGAAAACACATATTCAAAATGGATAATAGATACCCATTTTGACCTTCTGGGACGCTTTTCACCCCCTAGACTGCAAAAAAAAAAAACTCAAAAATCCATTTTTCGAAATACACATTTTGACCCCTACCCCACTCTAATTTGGTCCGATCGGGTTGAAAATTTCGAGGACCAACTAGAGCCATGAAGGGACCCTTGACCTAAATTTCAGATTTCTAGAAAAATTTCTACTACCAATGTTGGCGTGGACGGCAGATGGACATTTGCTAATTTTGATCTAGACAGCTTCAAATGTCCAGAAAAAAATTTTGGTCTGAATCGGAGAGATTGATTTTTTGCAAGAAAACAGGTTGATTCTTCAAGAAATAACCAGCCAAAAACGGGGAGAGGAGGACAGAAATTGGGTTCACCTGAGAAAGATTTATTTTATAAGCCACATTTAAATTATGTTCATAATTACTTCATTATACAATGAAAATATTAAAACAATATAAAGTCAGGATGAATTTATTTGTAACGTCCATAAGTTAAAATGCTTTCAAAAAAGTCCTTGTTACTTAGGAGGCCTGGAAGCTGTAGTTACCCTGATCTCAAGCACACTTAATGGGAGTGAGAACTCATGTGACTTTTCAGGCTCCCTGCCCGTGCAGCTTTGTAGTCACACTGGTCACAAGCATATGGTTTGGCACCTGTGTGAGTACTCATGTGGCTTCTCAGATTCCCTGCCCATGCAGCTCTGAAGTCACACTGGTCACAGGCATATGGTTTGGCACCTGTGTGAGTACTCATGTGGCTTTTCAGGCTCCCTGCATGTGCAGCTCTGTAGTCACACTGTTCACAAGCATATGGTTTGGCGCCTGTGTGAGTACTCATGTGGCTTTTCAGGCTCCCTGCCCGTGCAGCTCTGTAGTCACACTGATCACAAGCATATGGTTTGGCGCCTGTGTGAGTACTCATGTGGTTTTTCAGGCTCCCTGCATGTGCAGCTCTGTATTCACACTTATCACAAGCATATGGTTTGGCGCCTGTGTGAGTACTCATGTGGTTTTTCAGGCTCCCTGCATGTGCAGCTCTGTATTCACACTTATCACAAGCATATGGTTTGGCGCCTGTGTGAGTACTCAAGTGGCTTTTCAGGCTCCCTGCCTGTGCAGCTCTGTATTCACACTGATCACAAGCATATGGTTTGGCGCCTGTGTGAGTACTCATGTGGCTTTTCAAGTTCCCTGCCTGTGCAGCTCTGTAGTCACACTGATCACAAGCATATGGTTTGTAGCCTGTGTGAGTGCTCATGTGGCTTCTCAGATTCCCTGCCCATGCAGCTCTGAAGTCACATTGATCACAAGCATATGGTTTGTAGCCTGTGTGAGTGCTCATGTGGCTTTTCAGGCTCCCTGCCCATGCAGCTCTGTAGTCACACTGATCACAAGCATATGGTTTGGCGCCTGTGTGAGTACTCATGTGGTTTTTCAGGCTCCCTACCTGTGCAGCTCTGTAGTCACACTGATTACAAGCATATGGTTTGGCGCCTGTGTGAGTACTCATGTGGCTTTTCAGGTTCCCTGCATGCGCAGCTCTGTATTCACATTGATCACAAGCATATGGTTTGTAGCCTGTGTGAGTGCTCATGTGGCTTTTCAGGTGCCCTGCATGTGCAGCTCTGTATTCACACTGATCACAAGCATATGGTTTGTAGCCTGTGTGAGTACTCATGTGCCTTTTCAGGTTCCCTGCATGTGCAGCTCTGTATTCACACTGATCACAAGCATATGGTTTGGCGCCTGTGTGAGTACTCATGTGGCTTTTCAAGTTCCCTGCCTGTGCAGCTCTGTAGTCACACTGATCACAAGCATATGGTTTGTCGCCTGTGTGAGTGAACATGTGGACTTCTATGGTCCGTTTCCTTGTTGCTCTGTAGTCACAATGATAACAAGTGTATGGTTTTGTGGTTGTGGACATTTTCCTGCTTCTCCTTTCCTCCATAAAACCAGAAAAGTCGATTTTGACTTGGTCTTGGCTTCAGAACTCCAGTCTAAATAAAACAGAATACAACCCTCTTATGTTCTAGAACGATCAGCATTTATGATGCGAAATTAATAAACAAATGTAACTTCTGAACGTGCAAAACATTACCTCAAAAATGTAGGTTCTTAGGAGAGTCCAATGAAGATAGTATCAATCACCGTGGGCCTCTTCACTAGAAACGTTGGGCAAACTGGAATAAGGGTTCCACAAGGTGGTCTGATTTGTATTATTGTATGTGAGCTGCACGGTTGAGTGAGGGAGAACCGTTATGAGACTTTCATGCGGGGTGGGGGTCAGGTCAGATGTACTACCACGTACCTGAGGCCCTTCAGCTGTTGGCCCGGTCGGATTTTTACAAAAAATAATTAGGGTAGAAGGTTTCTCGACGAATTCCTACGTTTTTCTAAAACGTACCTACGTTTTTCCTACGTTTGTGCTAAATCCGAATATGAAGTTGTCCAACAAAAGATGACGGCTTCACATGAAATTCGACAAAAGCCTTTGAAATTTCGGACTTGTTTCAGAAAATTGCTCTTATGTTGAAAAATATGCAACCTACTGAATCAAATTTCCTTTAAAATGCAGTGGTCACTTTTCCAGTTTAGTGGAAAATGATACCCCACACGCCTAGGTAATAGAGATCTCGAAAACACACATTCGAAATGAGTAGATAGGTAGGTACCCATTATGACTCGTAACCTCATCCACTGGGTGCCAATCTTTCTGGGACCCTTTTCATTGGATTTAGCGTCCAGAATTTAGTGGAAAATGATACCCCACACGCCTAGGCACCCGAAATCTGGAAAACACACATTCAAAATGGGTAAATATGCACCAATTTTGACCCATAGCCTCCATCTCGGGTTTCATTTATTGGACAGCAACACGAAAACAAATTCCTAACGAGTATTCTCGATTGTGTTGCTGATTCGGGTTCCTTTTGAATAATCAGCTTATATGTTTTCATGCAAAAAGGCAATCTCTCCGATTCGGCCCAAAATTTATTTCTGGACGTTTCAAGGTGTCTAGATCAAAATCTAAATCAAACCGTCTGCTATCCACGCCTACTTTGGTAGTAGAAATTACTAAAAAAATCTGAAATTTTGTTCAGGGGTCCGTACATGGCTCTAGTTGGTCCTCAAAACTTTTCAACCCGATCGGACCAAATTTGGGTGTCGAAATGTGAATTTTGAAAAAAGGATTTTTGAGATTTTTTGCAATCTCGGTGTGTGGGGTATCATTTTCCACTAAATTTTGGACGCTGATTCCAATGAGACAGGTCCCGGAACGATTGGCGCCCTCTGGATGAGGTTATGGGTCAAAATGGGTGCCTATCTACTCATTTCGAATGTGTGTTTTCGAGATTTCTGTAACCTAGGCGTGTGGGGTACCATTCTCCACTAAATTTTGGACCCTCAATCGATTGGAATGGGTCCGGGACCCGCCGCACCCACTGTTTCCCCATTTCCCCCATGTTGAAGAAAATAACCTCCATGCTTCTGGTCCGAGGAATTACCAACCCGTGTGTACGAATTTGCAGCGTTTTTTCTTTTTGCACTCGACTTTGACAGCGAATGGTTTGAGAGCCGAAAAACGTGCCTTTTCTGGCTTAACTTGGGGTAATAAACAAGTGATGAATTGAACGCTCTTTCCAATGGTATCTCAAGATTAGATTTTATCTGAATATTGAATCAATTATGTTCATTTAACTGACATAAGATCGAAAACACGAAACAAAATCTTAAATCGTGAATAACTCAAAAACAAAGCCTTTAAAGAAAAAAACTGCTAAGAGGTCCTTTATGTCGGAAATGAGTTGTAGAACGTGCCGGAGTCGGATCGGTCATTAGTCATGGGACACCCTGTATTCCCAATCGCCACCAGCATTTCTGCTGAGGACGATCTTTGCTGACGTCTCGAGTCGTTGGTGACGTCCCGTCGCAGTCAGCGTCTCAATTAAAGCCAATGTCCTCGACGGAACGTTAATTTTCAACTATCCATACACTTAGAACCGTTCTGTAATGACTAAATAACGCTCGGCCACTCGCATACCTTAGAAGGTGATTGTCGGACGAGGATTTCCTTGAAGAAGACGTAGTCAGCGTGGACGTAGTGACCGTCCCTTTACGAGCGAGTGGGTCTTGTTCTTGAAGCCCAAGAAGACGGCGAAAACCATCCCGAAATTTTGAACTCATCAAATTATAAAGAATCGGGTTGACTGCTGAGTTGAGGTAGAGCATTATTCTGGAAAAAAGGGATTTGGATTTGGCAAAATCAAGGCAATTTGAGGAATAAGATAAAGTTTTTTTTTTCTGGAAAATTCGACTAACCTGCAAAAATACAGTATGCAATAGAATTTCTCCATCCCCAATGAAAATATGTACTCAGGCGGAGCGATGATTATGCACAGCGTGAGGGCTCTGAAGGGCAGTAGGCAGACGAAGAACGACACCACCACCGTGGCCAGCATCAAAACCACCTGTCTCCGGTACCTGTGCACAGACACAAATATGATTAACTATTACCTGATTTCCTGATGGAGAGACGAGCTAAATGAAGGGTAAGATGAATGCATCAATATAACGAACTATATGCATTTTACTCGTTAGGCAATTAAAGGAAGAGTTTCACCCAGCTAAAGCACCTCCCAAGTAGAAAGAGAGAAGAAAAATCATTAATATCTGATCTAAGAAAGAAGTGGTCAAAAGAAATTCGAAGTGAATTTGGGGCGACACGTGTTGTGAATTTAAAGAAAGGAAAATTATGCACCGCAACTTGACATTGTTGTGTTCTTTTAACAAAATTATTGAACAGCAGTGTTGAGTTCTTGACCGCAGACGACGAAATTTCAAGTGTTTTTTATTCTTGAAAGTCGGTCGGGTGAATGAAAACTATACTTCAGGCCAACGTTTCTCTATATTTATATAGCATCATCAGGGCTGTACAAGAAGAACCATCACGTTACATAAGGATATAATTATATAATAGCCTATATTTAAATGTTGAACAAGAATTTTATTACAATAAACTGAGTAATGGGGTTTCTACAAGATCACTATTGCACTATAATAAAAATAACTCCACTATATATGGGCAGGGCCAGTTTGATGATGCTATATAAATATAGCGAAACGTTGGCCTGAAGTATAGTTTTCATTCACCCGACCGACTCTCAAGAACAAAAATCACATCAAATTGAATGGCTTCTGTACAATTAAAATATACCCAAAAAATTACAATCTTTTTTTTTACTTAATTTAGATATTTATACGCAGAGTTACTAGGATCACGTAACCAAAGATTAGACAGAGCGCAATTTAATGCCTTCTGCTGAAACGATACTAGACATCCAGACCAGCAAGCGTTCTGTGTTTCCACTGTAGTAGAACTGAGGTCTGCAGGCGCTACATTTAAAAGTAGTTGAATTGGAAGAACTACCACTTTTTTTAGCACCTCTCTCAAATTAAGCTTCTTTAAATCAAATTTCTCCCCCGAAAAAGAAATTTCAAGTAGACAATTATTACTTCAATGGTACTAATCACTTCCCTCAATACTTATTTATTTGTAATCGGTTCATGTCTTCCTCATGTAATCTCGGACTCCTCTACTAATTGAAATCCTACCTAAATTTGATTAATTCGATACATGAAGAAATAAGCCTGCCCGGTACATTCAAAGCAAGGGTTACTGAGTTTACAGGCAGCATATCCACATAAAAAAGCAGTTTCTAGGGAAAACTAGCTTTGATTTCACAAGTACTGAGGCGTTTAGTAGAAGCAGTTGCACGCTGAGGGAGGCTTGCGATACTCTAAGATTATTTACTGCCTATTTCATTTAACTTGTAAGGACAACAGGCCGTTTTACATGTTGGAAAGAGAGGGAATTTAAGCAGCTTATGAAAGAGCTTCGTCTATCAAAGTTATCTGCTAAGTAACAAGAAAAATGCTACAAATTCGTTCACAAGGGTTGGTTATTCCTCGGACCAGGAGCGTGAAGACTCACTCAAATTGATTCACTTCACACGCCTAGGTACCTACTAGAAGTCTCGAAATAGATAGATTTATTCTCATTTTGACCTGAAACCTCTCCCGGTGGGCGCCAGTCGTTCCGGGACCCGTTTTATAGGATTCAGCGTCCAAAATGTTGTCGAAAATGATACTCCACGCGCCTTAATCGCCAAAAATTTTGAAAATCTATCTTTTGAAAACACATTTTGAACCCCATCCCCTCCTCCAATTTGGTCCGATCGGGCAGAAAAGTTTCGAGGACTAACTAAAGCCGGAAACGGGTCCCTGGCCAAGATTGCAGATTTTTGGAAAATGTCTTCACTACCAAGCGATCTAGGCGTATTGGATATCATCTTCGATACATTTCGTATGCTGAATTGGATGAGTCGGTGCCTGGTAGATTGGTGCCTACCAGAAGAGGATATGGATCAAAATGGGTATTTATCTACCCATTTCCAGAGTGGGTTTTCGAGATTTCTGGTACCTAGGCTTGAGGGGTATCATTTTCCACTAAATTTTGGACGCTGAATCGATTCGAATGAGTCTCCATGCTCCTGGTCCGAGAAATAACCAATCCTTGCAATTTAGATGGGAGCGAGTTAACCAAGTAGTTAGTAGCCAACCTCTACAAATGTTCATCATCACACTAGCAACAACAATCATTGTTTTTCATAGTCAATCTGTCACCATCCTTTGTCTCTTGCAATGTTTGTTCGCAATTATTACTCACCTCGTTGCTGACGAGGACGTGTTAGGGGCGACCAATCCTGGGTTGGACATCAAATGACAAGCGATGACCGTGTAAAGGACAATCAGAATGGCCAGTGGGAGTCCGAAAAATATGGCAATACTCAATATGAAGTACAAAGCGGGCCAAAAAGTGTCAGCTTGCATCAAACACACTTTAACCATCGTGCCGTCGATGTATTCCTCGTCTCGGTAGTCGGCAACCACCAGGATTGGACTGGAACAGAAAACATCAATTTAATACTGCAATTAAGATGACAATGGTACAATTGGGAGTGCAATTGTGCCTTAAGAAGGGTGGCGCGAGGTTTGTAAGGCATCCTGTGCTTACCTATGTTGGAAGGAGGCAAGCCGCTACATGGTCGGATATGAAATGTGTGTTCCTGCTTCCTTGAGATTCAATAGTGGGCATCAAGAACATCAAAGGTTTGTGAACCAACATAGTTTAACGGGTGAAGTGCCGCTCTTCAAAATTTTCATCTACTTGTACTACTCCCGACGGGGACTGGCCTTTTAACGTGAGGATTTCCCCACTTATTTCTAGCTTACCATGTTCTTTACGAAGGAAACGTCCCATAGAGAACAGGTTAGAGTGAAATTCTTTATTAATTGAATAGTGAGATTGGTATTCCACATTTGTGGACAAAATAACTAAACACACAAAACTAAGTAACCCACTAAATGCCGGAACTTAGTCGCATAAGAGTCTGTAGTTTTTATTCCAGATGAGTTCAAAAGTGACAGAAATTATGCATCAATGCACCAGACTAGCATTTTTCCCACTAAATTTTGGACGTTGAATCCAATGAGACGAGTTCCAGAACGATTGGCACTCACCGCAAGAGGTTTTGGGGGTATCCACCTACCCATTTTTATCTGTTTTCGAGATTTCTGGTACCACGGCGTGTAATGTATCATTTTCCACTAAATTTTGGACGCTGATTCCAATGACTCGGGTCTTGGAACGATTGGCGCCCACGGGAAGAGGTTATGGACGCTGAATCGATTGAAATGAGTCTCCATTCGCAGCATTTGCAATTTGCAGCGTTTTTCCCATTATGTCCGTTTAATGCTTGAACATGATTTTGCCAGTTTTAACCAACACCGACCTTTGGATTGCTAAGGAAGAAAACGGCAACGACATTTTAAAACAATTTGAGATTGATTTCGAACCCTGAGTTTCAGTTTTTTTTTTCTATTCAGGAAATTTTTTTGTCAAAATTTCAAAATATTTTTTTCATTAAATTTGCGTTTTTATGTCTGCCTTTATTTCTATTTGTATAATATTATTATTATTTTTTCAAGTGGTTGCCTCCAGTTTACGACACATTTATTGTAAGGATAAGGAAGCGTGGTGTATTTTTTTAAATAGATGGATATAAAAGAGGTTGCACGCGCCTACAGATCATTATTTTTTAAATGTTAATCATCAATCAACGTTTATTGAAACAAACTCCTTGCCACCTTAGCCTAAGATCACGCCAATCTCTGTCGAAATGAGCAATACCGAAATTTCTCCTGAGGGAGTTGCTCAAATTTAATTTAAAATTTGAAGCCCAGTCAGGGCTCTAGGCTTTCCACAATTACCATAGGGCAGGAGTTATACTCCGAACTTGAACTGAGACGACCGCTACATAAAACTTGCCATGTAAACCATTCCTCATTATAATGTTTACAAGAGTCGTTTATGACGATGTAGGAAGCGAAAGGATTCACTACGATAAAGATACACAATCAAATAAATATTGTTAGCTTTTTGCGATAAATACAAATTTTAATAGTTGTGGAAAATTTCAAATGTAGGAATCAAAACACTATAAAGACACCATTGAACTTGACTAGTTTAAACAGATTCTAGAATAAGAGAAAAAAAATCGCTATTTCTAGAAAACATTTACACATTCAGCACGTTGAGCAGACAGAAAAGCGAAATCAATAAAGTAATTTTGATCGACGTTCGGCACTTACGCACTTTTCACCGGTTTTTTTTTTTTTTTTTTTTTTTTTTTTTCCACGTTTTGGACGTTGTAGTACGTAAATGGAGGACGCTGATAGTAATTATTACTTCTAATTTACGAAATACAATGTCTATGTGATCACATAATTTGACACTTGGCGAATTAAGCGTTATGATCTTTTCATAGAAAACAGTAATTTGGCACATGAATTTTGGATTATAGAGAATTTGGCTAGTTTGACTAAAAAAAAAAAAAGCAAAAACGTAACAGTATGTAGGAACACACTTTCTTCGTTTGATCAATTTTCAATAATTCTTTGTATGTACTGAACAATAGTTTCAGTTCCGCGTGATAATTATTAAAATGCTATGATACTAATTAAAAATTATACGAAGACATTTTATATATTATCCATCTAGAGAGAGAACGGGGACTGATAGCAACATGCGAGTTACTATGCCATTGAGAGCAACGTCACATTTGACACTGGAATAGTAGGTGTCATAAGATTAAAAGGTTTTAACTTCGTCGGGATGAACGCTATAGATTATTTTTTTAGAGAGATTAATGAACAATGCACCATGTTCTAAACTTGAAAAATAATTTTTGGTTAGTTTTCATAACTTTGATCAAAAGACCGCAATTATTATCACAGAACTTATCATGATTGGAATAATTGCATAGAGGGTCACAGGTAAATGGGGTGTACCTACACACTGTTTTTAAACAAAATTGCATATGAAAAGCTTTGGAGAGCATAAACCTACATCAATTTAGCTTGAAATCAAAATAGTTTGGGATTCACAACAATTGGTGTAAATTCTGTGACATCAGCGTTCAGCGTTTCCCTTCCCACCCATGTAGAGACAACCTGAGTGAGGTCCACCTTGATTTTTAAGTTGTCACTTTCATTGGTTTTGAAAATGCCCATAGCTGCACTATGGTCAGTGTTTTCTCTAAAGAGACCAGTTATCAACAGTTTACAACAGTAACAAAAACAACAATGAACAAGGGGAGGAAGTTTTCAGTTGTCTGCTAGAGCACAGTGCCCTGAAAGGCGAAGACTGCTGTTGCTGTTCTTTGCGTTTTTGTCTCAAATGTAGAGCCATAATTTCACCTTTTCACACAAGTTGTGATGTCACAGTTCAGCGGGTAGGTTTTAGGAAAAAATCATCATCCACACTATTTCTGATGTATCTGATCCAATTTCTTGATTTGTCCATAGGTACACCCCATTAATGAAAACTGGCATTTTCAACTATAAGTGCTTCAGTTTGTTTAAGCAACCGAAAATTTTTCTATAACACAAACGTAGATCCATACCAAAATGTAAGCCCAAAATATAGAAAAACAGTAGTTGCAAAGACACAAAAGTTTTCTTTTCATTTCGAATGTATCAACATAATGATAAAGACTCCATGATAATTTAGAATGGTGAAAAATCTAACAGTGGAAGTTGGGTTTTTACGAATAGTAAGAGAGAATAGTAGAGAGAACATTTGTTTTCAAATCCATCGCATGATTTAAAATAAATAATTATTATTAGTTTATGTTGGCCCTGATGAGGGTTGTAACGTGGCGTGACAATATCCATGACAGACGTGCATGGAGTATTTATTATGAGAAAAAAGAATATAACAAATTTTCGTGATGCAGCTCATCAGTGTATTACTAAGGAAGAGGGAAGGGGGAACCCACCCTAATGGGAAAATGAACGACCAACATTGACACCAACATAACAACTAATTTAGATAACCGTGAAAAACCTTAATTACGATCTCGGTCAGTCAGCTTTTTCTGGCAGTTAATTTTTTTTTATTCGCGCCTCCGCCAAACTAATTACTTTCCTGTAAAAACTGAAAACTGGTCTAATTAATTTGGCAAAAAATCTCATCCCCGGAGTTCTTCAGTTGTTTCTTCGTATACTCCGTTCTCCGTCAGTTAACCCTAAACGCTCCACTACCATTTCAGCCTCTTGGAAACTTTTATATCACGGCATTTCTCTTACTTCAACTCGGGGAGAGAAAACGCATATTTTTCCCGTCCAATCCCTTTCCCAACCCTTCGTCTTGTTTTTTTTTTTTTTTTTTTTTCAACTTGTTCTTTCATAGTTCCAACGTTCCGACTCTTGTTGAAAGTAGCTGCTCTTAATGCTAAATCATCTCGCAGTAAATTATATACGCCACCTCACTTCCCGTTCTTCCTATTTTCAGAAGAGTCTTAAACGGGAGGAAATTCAGAGAAAGGAGTTCGGTGGGGAAGTTTGTAGACGAAAGATAAATCTGCGTTCCGAAAAATCTTTGCCGCCTCGAGGCATTAGTCACGATCTGAGAGATGATGATTAAAATTTACGATCTTTTCGATTCACTTATCTACGTCTCAGACCTGATGCGATTTTCGAAGGAAGTTTTTTGGAACTCCCCCATCCCCATCCGAAATGTTCAATAATCAAGTAACGGAATATCAACACGATATTTTAATTGTGAGCCATTGTCCGTTAACCATGAGGCGTCAGTATCAGAATATACCTACGTAATGCGTCACATTTGAAAACCATCGACCTTAATAAGATCTGTGAATTTATTCCTGCATAGCGAGAAAATGGGCGATTACAAACACAATTATAACACTCGCCACATGACCAAAAATAGGCCCCAGAAGAATTGGCACTGCTTTGCTGCGCTTGTTTGAATGAGAAGAAACCTACAAGAAGACTGGGAAACATGAAAAATCTGATTCAGACTCAATTCGTAGGGGGTAACATTGTTACATTTCTTTTTCTAACAATGAGCATAAGAATAATTAGTAATCCGGATAAGCTACCTCTCAAAAAGGCTTGGAATAAATAGGCAAATAACAAATTAAGTCATCCTCTCTTATTACATCATGCATTATTTGCTAGTAAGTACGTAATTGCTCATAAAGCACCATATTCAAACGTTTAAACGTTTCTTGTAATAATTAATAACAAAATACCTTTCAAAATGACAAGAAAGAGTCTGAAAAATCGATTCACTTACGCATTGAAACATAAAAAAAGCCTAACTGGCCGATATATACGTACCAAAAGCACATAGCTCTGTAGGCCTACTTCACATTATCTAATAAGCAATTTTCCTAACGTACAACACCGTTGTCATCTTAATTGGCACAAATGGGATAAAGGCTTCACATATCACAAATCGGATAATACTTTAGGCACGACAATCTGAATAATATTGCGCTATCATTGTAAAAATGGCTAAAATAGGAAAGTACCTATTATATTTACAACGAGCGTACAAGAGCCTTTCCGTCCATCTAACATTTTAAAATATTAAACTGTCCCATTTAAATCCTTGATACGGTTAATTATACATGACCTGCATGTAAATTCTACAGGGAGGAGATGACAAATATGACTAACCTGGTGGGATTTCGATTGAAAGAATAAAAATTAGTGCATTTGTTGTAAAACCTAATTCGAATATTTGGGTTAGAAAATGTATTACAGATGAGTGCTTCCTTTATTCAATACAATATTATTTGTAAAACGGCTAATCCTAAGATCAGGGTAGCCACCCTTAACAATCGATATATCGCTACTTTCGACGCGACCAATTGATATCGACACGCGACTATGACGCATGCGCACATTCTGTTTTTTGGGATATCACTCGTTCAACCTTCAATTTATCGTTCCACTTTTCGTCCTCGGTGTTCGCGTTTTGTTAACTAAGGTAATATCGATGGAGCGTGACGATTTGATGTTATTGTATTGGTTGCCTGATAGAGCTGATAACGATAATGATAGTGATTGTGGTCAGGACAAGAAACAATAAATTGAACTAATATGAGGGTTGACTTGAAGAGAAGGTCACAGAATAGAAAAGTACTACGTGGAGAGGGTTATAGACGTTTTTTGGAGGTTAAAGGAAGAAAAAGCTGTTGTGTATTTATGGATAACGGAAAAGAAGGGTTTAGTTCAATTAACTTTTTCGTTAAATTAAATGTGTGTTGAAAGTTCTCTCTGTACAAACAACTTTCTCCTCTCTAGAAGGTTTATAGCAAAAATGTCAATGTCGATTCGGAACATCAAAAGTAGCAATACATATATCGATTGTTGGGTGCAAACCTTGATCTTAAAATTTACCGCCTAAAACAGATCCTCAGATTCCTTCCTCCTCGAATCTTTCAACACCATTTTGAGGAATAAATTTAATAATTCACTCACATAAAACACCCACCCAGAGAGCTGCGAATAGGTATGATGAGCCACTTTGTTGTGACACTCCGCCATATTTCAGGATGTATAAAAAGGAAACGTTTCACCTTCAACCCCTAGGAATTGTTTAGATTTATGACATTACTATTTTCTGCCGGCTTGCTCATTCAAACCTTGGAAAATAAAAACCATCCAGTTTCTATATCAAAGGCTGGGAATAATCGCTAAAAGATAGCGTATTTCCCTATTTTTTCAATTGAAGGGGGATGAAGATGCGGTATTTTTGGGCATTTCTAATGATAAGACTATGGGTCATGACTGATATATTTTCTGCACCTGGATAATACTCCAGGACAACCGGGTGAAGGGGGCTCAACTTACTCAGGACCCCCACTATACAGGAAGGGAATGTAAATTCAAACTTCAAACATAGGTCTCTGGATTTTGCATACTGCTATGTATTTCCCCAGTTTTGCTTCTCTCGCCTAGCAGAGACGACCTGAGTATGACGCTTCTCCTGACAGACCCATTCCTTCTCGAGTCAACTGACGCATTTCGCCATGACAAATCCGGCGATTCGCGGTACCTATTCGAAGTTTGCGTCAAACTCGATGAAAATGGAGCGCCTCGATTTCTCAAGAAAAGGAGATTCCTTTTTCTCTTGTACTTGACCATTTTGGAAAACCCCTGACGAAATTTGGACGACATCAAGTTGTACAGAATGGGATTAATTGCAGAGTTGACGTAGTGCATTATACGACAGAAATACAACAAATTGTAATAAGCGCCGATTCCCATGCTCAGGACGGTTTCACGGTCTGCAAAGATGATCCACAAAGTGAAGATCCGGAAAGGCAGTAAGCACGTGAAGAACGACACCACAACTGTCACCAACATCAAGACGACCTAAAATAAATCAAAGACGCTTAGAAATCAAGATGTTCATTATGAAGAAACATTGATCTTAATCATGATCCATAGTCCAAAATATGATTTATTGCCTAAATCTTGATCTGAATTAGCTTGTTGAGGTGGTCTTTCCAAGTTCATTATCTCTCATCTCCCTAGGCAACATGAATATATTATGTTATTAAGCCTAAACTATAGAGCAGTTCGATTGACATCACCTCACCTGTTTTCGGGCTCTTTGGTTAAAACCGTCAGTTGAGCTGGCGGCCGTGTCGGCCATTAAATGTTTGGCTATGACGGAGTAGAGGAAAATGAGGATCAACAGCGGGAGGAAGAAAAACAGCGAAATGATGAATATGAAGAAGAACGCCGGTAGCCAAGAATTGGCCTGGGTCAGGCAGGCGGGCACTATACTGCCGTCTATGTATTCCGTCATCTCGTATTCCGTGAAGGTGATGATGGGACTAGAAAAAATACAAAAGAGAACGAAAATGAAATTTATTCATTTAATGTCCATCGTAGATGATGAATACGAGATCGATTTATCACACTATTATAACCTATAACCACTATACGTTTTCAGAAATTTCAACCCCCATTTCAATGAACTTTCATAGAAGATAAATCGATGTAGCTCGATTAAACGCCAGCAGTATTTCATACAAAAAAGAGTTTCTCATTTTATCATTATTTTTAATTATCATTTGCTTTTTGAGGTTTTTACCAAATTATTCAATTTCGTAGATTGGTTTGCTTAGATTATCATTACCATTGTTGGTATACTTGTAGTACAATCAAAAAGCAATAATTTTTCTTCGTATTTAGCAAGTTACTCGAAACTCTAATTTCAAGTTGTTATATCTGCCGTTCTACTTCTATCTCTGGTAGAATATTCGAAGCTTTTATAATATTTGAATAGATCACGAGCATAAAGTTAACAGCTGGTATAAAGGGGTACGGAAGCTGTAACTTTCTTTCGCTCTGGGATTCGACTTTTTCCATCCCTAACTCTTGTCACAGGATTTTAAACTTTCCACCGAAATATCCAACTACTCCATTATCTTGAGTAAAAAGAGAACACTGAACTCGGATTATGGTACAAGAAATATTGATGACTCTTTTAAAAGGGCTTCGATTTTCAATCAGAGCTATTCACGATCAGAATACGTGTTGGTGTTGTGGGGTGATTTTTCACAGCGCAGATGTTGGACACGAATTTGATCATTTATGTCGTAATGCATGTAAAAGTCACCTCAAAGATCAGTGTTGTCCGTAGTTTGGAGCGTATCCGTTGAAATAAAAGGGCATTACTTGACGAGTTTTTCCCCATCATGTGTCCATTTTTAGCATATTATGGTCCTTTTTCCATTTTCTGGTAATTTTCCTTAGCCTCATGGTTGCTAGCATCAATTGCAAACATTTTGTATCCCAATTTGAACGGAAGCTAAGCATCAATTTTCCCCCTTACGGCGTATTTATCTTTCTCCTAGTAATAATTCTTTTGTTTTACACCAAAACGGAATGTATCCCTTCAACGGAACCCTGCCATGCCATTTATATCGCTAGAAGGCATGTACCCAAAACTTGAGTTCCCTCATGGAATGTAAATGTCATTCGACGTAATGCCGCTTGAGGGAAGCACTAGCTGGAACTAACAACGGAATTAGCTATCCAACTCTGTCAGATAGTGTTCTCATCTTCTTCATCATTAGGTACCACCAATTTTGGCGGGCTTTCAGCGCTTCTCTGAGCAAAACATGAAACGCAGACAATTTCTTTGTCTGTTTACAGCAGTAGCGCCAAAAGAGAGATAGGAGGAGTGTCTGAAAGATACTTTTGGGCATCTACTTGAAGTAAGTACTTCACTAGGTACTTACTTACTTCTAAATATGCTGGGTGAAGTGAACATCTTGTTTTCACCCACATTTGTAGACAGGGGAATTATGGGGTTTTACTTTCTGTTTCAGCAGAGTCAAATTCGGGTCAGCATGTGATTTGTTCTCCCTTCCATCCAGCAGTTTGCGTATACGAGAATTCTCTTCTGTAATGGCTTTTAAGAGTATCTTTCAGGCACTCCTCATACCTCTCTTTTGGCAACACTGCTGTAAACAGACAGAGAAGTTGTTAAGCGTTCCATGTTTGCGCATAGAAGAGCTGGAAGCCCTGCTGAAACAGAAGATAAAACCTTGTTCCCATAATTCCCCTGTCTACAAATACCGGCGAAAACATGATGTTCACTCCACCCAGCATGTATATGATTAAACTTGTCGTATTTTGATTTTATCAGTTTCAACTCCCAAAAGGGGTTAAATTCTATATTACCCCACCAAAGCCATCTACTCACATCGAACATGACGCTACCTACTTACGCTTTCAATTAATTATTTCCTAATTTCAGAAATATGTCACCTAAGCCATGAGACACAGTCAGAGCAAATTCAATGGTGATGAAAATATCATTATTTGATACGATACGTTTTTCGTGTTTTACCAGAAAAAAAAGACGTAGATAGGTTAGGTTTCCTTTTGGTGGAAAACTTTTCACATAATCTCAGCCAGCCGTTTCTTCATCCACGAGAAACGAGGCAACGAGAAATTGTAAAGCTAAGCGGAGAAGAAAAATGCAAAGCCTCCACCTGGTGAGCATAGCGTGATTTAGCGGAAAATTCAGAAATATAGAGATAATTATAAATTAATACAGCGGAAAAGAACGTAGATGACAAGACAATGTGCGGGCCAGAAAAGTACAGTGCGTTCAAAATTCATAAGGTACCCACTAACCTTGAGCTGCTACCAACCGGGGGAGGGGAAGGGGGGGCTTTGCAATTTCCTTCTGAACACTGACAAAACCGTATATTCTTAGATTGAACGTTCAAGAAAGGAAGGCATTTACTTACCCCCGGCGATGATAGCAGCACAAGGCGTTGTAGGCACCTCTCATCTTCATGAACATAAAAATATCACTCGGAAGAATCACTTCACCAATGTACGCGCATTGTGTGAGGCTGAAGTGCGTCAGCTGCTGCACAACAATCTTCTTATGGCGAGTTCGAATTGGAAGCCGAGACGGAATTGGTGGTATTTGAAAATTAGATGATTAAATTTTGCTAAAGGTATACCACTTTCATTGAGTTTAGGGAGAAGTTCTTAATGGAAACAGGAAAACCTACTATGGATTAAGTTGATTTGTTGTCTCTACTCATTACCAAATCGATTACTCAAGTCCAAGAATCTTCCTCGCACTAAACAGGAAAAACGCCAAAGAAGAAAAGAATGCAAGAAACTAATGGAAACCACAGCATATGCAGAGGTAATAATTCCCAGAAATCAGTGTTGCCAAACCCCCTTGTGTCAGCCCTACTTCAACAGTTGTTATTCTAGTGGCAATGGAATATTCATTCATACTAAGGAAAAAACTCCTTTCTCTTTCAAGATCAGCAAAGGTAATCCAAAGGTTAATAAATTTTCAAGATGTACTTTACGACCTGATGGGATCGTACAGTTTTGATTAACAATGGGTCGCATAATGAAGGGTGAATTGATCATTGTTACCCCACCTTTCAGAATGATAGGAACTAGTGAGAATACAACTATAGTTTGTCAGTAATGAAATGAATAAGTAGGAGTCGCTGTCTGGCGGAGAAGAGGCACGTTAAAGCAGAGCGCATGGAAAGAAGACGAAATTGTTGTTGTTGCTTTGGCAACACTGGTTCGTCGTTCGTTGCTCTTGTGCGCCGGGCGGAACTTATCAATTTTTGCGAGTCGATTCAGTGCTGACGTTTGTAGGGGAGAAAAATCATATAAACAGGAAATTTCCCCCACTTTTTGTTTTGCTTTCTTTCCGCCAGACAGCGACTCCTACGTATTCTTTTTATTACCGACAAGATATAATACATACAAAGACCAAAAGCAAAGTAAATGGTTACAATAGATAGCAAGAATCGAGTCAGACAAGAGCATTCAATTTCGATAGGTACATCGGCTTTGTGATGACTTATTGGTGAACGACAGGGTTGATGAAAAGGAGGAAGATCATTCGACTACCTGATTGAATCTTGTAACGAGACCAAAAACCAAATACGAGTCGAGTTCCGTTTAACAAGCGTATCAATTATTAGGCAAATTGAGTAGTAACCCAAATTGCTCATTTGACACACATTTCAACTAATTTCTGATTTTGCTTTGCCGAACCCAATTGTAATTATCGTTAATTTCTGGGTTTCAATAAAAATTCGGATTTCGTGAAAGAAGGTTCAAGTCAGATAAGTAGACAGCTGAAAATATGTGGTCAGGGCAGACCAAGAATTGTAGGTATTTAGTATTGTGCCGGAAAGAACCTACTATGAACTCGTAGGGGATCTCCGCCAAGATAATGTAAGGAAAAAAGATACCTTTCGATTCTCTTTAATGTGGAGGTATCTTTCCTCGTTTCATTGTCTTGGTGGAGATCCCCACAAACCCATGTCATGACTACTGAAGGGAATGCATTCTAATCTACTCATTCTCGTATTCGGGACACACCCATGGAACAATCAATTGTAAATAGGTAATTTAGTAATCGTACAGAATTGGATCGATATTAAAATAACGACGAAAATAACACATTCAAATCTGATTACCTAGTGAACAGGGCAGCAAAAGTCCAGGCAAAGAGGCAAATAAGGATCGCTCGAGTTTTGGTGCAGACGTAGCCAGCTCTCAGTGGTTCACAAATGGCGTAGTAGCGTTCAAAGGAGATTGCCAAAATGGTCAGAACAGACGCGTGGGCCACGGTAAGTTCAACAAACGGAACAGCTTTACCTGCGAACAGGAGAAACAACGCTGAAAATTCTTCCACAAATGTTATTATTCATTCAGCAAGAATATGGGGAAAACAGTGTCCAGGACTCATTCCTAATGATTCCGCGTCCAAAATTTAGTAGAAATATGATTCCTCACATGCCCCTGAAGCTCATATTGACCCTTACCCACCTTCGGTGGATCCCGACCGGTCCGGGACCCATCTCTATGGATTCAGTGTTCAAATTGTAGAGGAAAATTACCCACACTACATGCCAAGTTCCCAAAAAATCCTTAGCCTCAAAAACGCCTGCAAATTCTCTCACAGGGGTTGGTTATTCCTCCGACCAGAATGTGGAGAAAATGGGGATAAACAGTGAGGGTGGAGTGTCTCGGACTTAATCCAAACGATTCAAAGTTTATTTGAAAATGATAGATGGTAGATAGATATCCATTTTGACCCATAACCTTTTGGTAGGCACCACTCGTTCTGGGACGTCAAAAAGTTGGTGAAAAATGGTCTCAAAAATCAATTGTTGAAAAACGCATTTTGTAGCTGAAAACTATACATTACACGCAGTGAAGTATCCAAGAATGTCGAAAACCTTAGAAAAAAACCCATTTTAGAAGATTTATGAGGTCCTTCATTCATGCAAGCTGCGAGTATGTTGGAGAGACAAGCTGAATCTACCCCCATATACACCATTTTGAGTCAAGTTTCATTTAAATACACCAAATTTATGTTAAGGCATCATCTACTGATGCCATCGTCACTCTGTTCTCCCACTTCTCAACTCCCCTCCATTTCTACGCAGCCAGGCTTGCTAGAATCAACTGATACACAAAAACATTCCTGCCCCAAGTTGTTGTCCTCAAGTCTCAAGATAATTTCTTCCATTCAATTCACCCCTAACCAGGAGAGGACCCTCAGCCTTGCAGGTATTAGCAGATACAGTATAGAATACCTCGCCTTTTGGTTGGTAATTCCATGAATAATCAACCAATGTTTTCATGCAAAAAGTAAATCTCTCCAATTCGGCCCAAGATGTTTTTCTGGACGTTTCATGATGTCTAGATCAAAATTAGCAAATGTCCATCTGTTTGGTCAGGGACCCGATTCCGGCTCAAGTTAGTCCTCGAAACTATTTAGCCCGATCGGACCAAATTTGGCGGGGTAGGGGTCAAAATGTGAATTTAAAAAAATTGATTTTCGAGATTTTTAGCGGTCTAGGCGAGTGTGGTATCATTTTCCACTAAATTTTGGACGATGAATCCAATGAAATGGGTCCCGGATCGATTGGCACCCTCTGGATGAGGTTATGAGGCAAAATGGGTACCTATTTACCCATTTCGAATGAGTGTTTCGAGATTTCTGGTACCTAGGCTGAAAACTTCGGCTAAAGATACTACCCGGATGGCTGGCTATACAGGTACATGCATTTTTGTGAAAAGTATGTAACAATCAATACTTACTATTCGTCCAAATATATCGTTATTATTATTGTGTAAAATCTTATATTCCGCATAAATTTCAGTAGCCTATACAAGTTCACCCTTCTTCTTATTCACCCGCGTAACCTGTCTATGCGAATCAGAATTAATTTATCGCATGGCTATAAATAAATCGATAAAATCCGTCCACCAATGGAAGGAAATTCTTGCTACCGAGTGGGCGGATACGATTGCCTCCAATTTTTTAATTCCATGAGGGTTCCCTCACCAAGTTATGATAGGATTGGGGTAGAGAGGGTGTCTCTGTACGCCCACAACCCTCCAGGTGGGGTTTTATTTCCTCCGGATGCGCCATAGATAAAGTTCTCTCAGTGGAGAAGATTGTAGGGTGGATTATCAGGGCGAAAGAGACCGGTAATTTATTTTCCAACCGGATTTTCTTTTTCAACTCCCCTTAATGCTCTATTTTCCTAGACGCTGGAAGGAAATATGGACGAAACAATGACTTATAAGCTATTCATGTAAGTTATAGCAATAACTTATTTCACGAACATACTCGTTAAGATATTGAAGGTAGAACAAAATAACTTCTGAATACTTGGTCATCAGCTACTTCACAGACAGACTAAGTAATGGAACGATTCGAGTAGGCGAGGGTACGAGAAAAATTTCATATTTTGGTTCAGTTTAAAATGTAATTGAAATACCCTATAGCCTCTAATGAAAGTAACGTGTTGTTTTGGCCAAACTTGGTGTGCAGGCAAAGTTGGTGTATTGAAAAGACTGATCTCCATTTCAGCAGTTCATCGGGGAGAAATTTCATGTTTTTGGTCAAATAATCTTGATGATGGATTTTAGAATAAGGGCGAGAAAGTGTACTGTCGTGGACAAGGCCCCAACGATTGTTGGTTAATTAATCTTCAAAATGTCCTCCTGAGGGTCTGACATAAACGTTCTGGCCCAATTTATCGGCTCATGCTCCGCGAGAAATCCCAAATGTAGCCCTGCGGAAGTTTTCAGACATCATCGTGCAGCAAAATTCATCGAGGTTGCAGGGGAGATATGAATCCGGATTTTGATTTGCTCGAAGCTGAGATATTGCGATGAAAGATGAAATACGATGTTTCGGATTAACTGTGTAATTAGAAGCAAAAAGACTGTGATTAGGATTAAAACCAACTCAAACAGCGCTGGTGTATCGTCATTAAATCATCCCTCCTCAACATTTTTCTCCTCTTTATCATGATCAAGGACGTCCTGCCACATCGGAGATGTGTTTTCACATGTCCCAAGTAGATTTCAACCCTCAAAAATTGACGATTTCCTCCGTAACCTCAGTATAAATCTATTCAATTCTGAATCCGAGTAGCAGCGGTGACATTTTATTCAATTTTAAACACAAAGAAAACGATTTGCTCCAAAATGACAAATTTCACTTTTTACATGCGTTTCAGAGACTTCTGAAGTTGGTATCCGTTCATCCGTTTGCCTGTTTGTAAATAACTTCATAACAAGAATTCCGTAATTGTCAGCAATCAGCTATATTATGGGTTCCCTATCACTCCTGTAATTATGTTTATACACTATTGTTTATAATTAACGTGACCAGAAATTTAGACTTCAAAGCGGGATAACCCGGGAAAAAGTTACGTCCTCGCCGTTCTGGTAGTAGACATTTTCTAAAATATGAATTTGGGGTCAGGCGTCTGTTCTCGGCTCCAGTCGGTCCTCGAAAACTTTTCAGCCCGATCGGACCAAATTTGGGTGGGGTAGGGGTCGAAATGTGTATTTCGAAAAAGTGTATTTTCGAGGTTTTTGGCGATTTAGGCGTGTGGGGTATCATTTCCCACTACATTTTGGACCCTGAATCGATTGGAATGGGTCCGGGACCCGCCACACTCACTATTTCCCCCCATTTTCCCCATGTTGAAGAAATGAGTCTTCATGCGCCTGGTCCAAGGAATAACCAACCCCTGTGAAAGAATTCACACCGTTTTGGTTGGTTATTCCTTGAATAATCAACCTATGTTTTCATGATAATGGTCAACCTCTCCGATTCGGCTCAAAATTTTTTTCTGGACGTTTCATGATGTCCTGATCAAAAAGGTCAATGTCCGTCGCCGTCCGCCGTACGCCGTACGCCGTACGCCGTCCATTGTCCACGCCGTTTTTGGTAGTAGAAAATGTTCTAAAAATCTGAAATTTGGGTCAGGGGTCTGTTCCCAGCCGAGATGGGTCCTCGAAACTTTTCAGCCCGATCGGACCAAATTTGGAGGGGGTAGGGGTCAAAATGTGTTTTTTGAAAAATGGATTTTCGAGATTTTGGGTGATTTAGGCGAGTGGGGTGTCATTTTCCACTAAATTTTGGACGCTGAATCCAATAAAATGGGTCCCAGAACAATTGGCACCCACTGACTTCAGCCGAATAGACAAACAAAACACATCGTCATATCCTGTTGTTTATAACCAGCTGTTAAACTTAGCAACCAATTTTGAGCAGTTGCCTACAATTCTTTTTACTGTCCGAGCTTTTTATTCGTACCATTCAATTCAATTTAATACAATTATTATAGCCTTCTAAATTACCTACGTTTCTCAATATTATATTAGTAAATTAGTGTCGTAGCGCCCCATAGATACACCCATCTTGAATATGTGTTTTCGGGATTTCTGCTACCTAGGCGTGTGGGGTATCATTTTCCACTAAATTTTGGACGCTGAATTCAATGATGAGTGTCCCAGAACGATTGGCACCCACCGGAAGAAGTTATGGGTCAAAATGGGTATGTATCCACCCATTTGGTATGTGTCAGGATTTCTGTTACCTGGGCGTGTGGGGTATCATATTCCACTAAATTTGGACCCTGAATCGATTGGAATGGGTCCGGGACCCGCCACACTCACTATTTCCTAGAAGAAATGAGTCTTCATGCGCCTGGTCCAAGGAATAACCAACCCCTGTGAAAGAATTCACACCGTTTTTTTCTGTAACGCGACTGCTCAAAGAACAAGGTGCTTATGATTCTGAAGCTGATGAAACATTTATCCGACGCTGGTGCTTCATCCCTTACGTCCTGGCAAGCGGATACAAATGAATACAAAAAGATGGAGGTGTATGGGAATCGCTAACAAGGTGCATATCGGAGCACTAAGTTACGGCTGGGCGGTCACCGCTGAGTTACGACCTGTTGTATTACAGATGCGGGGTCGTTAGCATATTAAGCGCATGTAGTCTGTTGCTCTGAAACTGCTCTTCAAGTGTCTTTCTTCCGGTGCTTTGGAATTAGTTAACGGAATCTTACTTTTTAAACCCCTGAAGAATTTTATATTCCAGCGAACGAATGAAGTATTTGAATATTTGTAGCAAAACGAATTTGAGAATGATTTTTTTAACGAAATTTTCTCTCCACGCTCCGGTTAGGTTCTTCGTAGTTTGATTTAACATAATCCAATTTTGTCATTCATTTCAAATTATTCTATTGATACCTCCTAGTGCGCACTAGTGGATCGTGTCAACTGTCTACCAAATGGATTCTCACCAACAGCGCGGGATCTGACGAGAAGGAAATGACAAGTAACACATTGAGGATGAGAACTCTTGACCTAATCATCAACGAGTAGCGTCGCATCCCAATCATCATCAAGTGCTCACCTCTCACCGTCTACGCCCTTGTCAATCAAAATGTGGCAGCGTTGTCGCAATGACTTTGATGAGAGCCACCTTATTGGAACAGAACTTACGTCACATTGTTACTCTACTATTATGGGTACCTACTACGTACGAAAATACTTGAGTAAAGTTTTCTATAAGCTAATTGTTGAGGAAATCAGTTGATATGACATGAATATTTCAAGTCACCAAATTATCGATGTTTTTTCACTAAAGTGCATAAACATGAAACAAACCACTTCTTATTTACTTCTTGATCTATGAATATGGATAATACTGGATTTGATAATTGAACAACACTTCGACACTTGAATGCATCATTTTCTTGGTTCTCAACAAGCTGACAACCACAACAGGAAGCCGCCAAGCGTCAGAAGAGAGAGAACAAGATGGCCTCGCAGTGTTGACAACTGCGAGGTAAACTTCATTATTTTGATATGACATTATAAATTAGTATTGCTTGTTGTTTATGTGAGAGTAATAAATTCTTCTATATTTTCTTGAGGTTTTTCTTCTATCAAAACAGGTAGATCATATCTCAACGAAGTAAGGATTTGACTGGTTCAGTAGTTGATCCTCCTCCCGCTAGGTAGGTAATTGATGCAGGGAGCAATTGTGCTGTCCCGAGTGGACAAATATTTAACGCAAGTGTTAAAAACGCAGCAAATACTTTCACAAAGGTTGGTTATTCCTCGGTCTAGGATCATAGAGAACATGGGGGTGTCAGAGAAATCTCAAAACGTTCAATTATGGTAGATCCCGGGTAATGGGTCAATAGAGGGTACCCCCATTGACCCACAACCTCTCCGGTAGGCGCCAATCGTTCTGGGACCAGTCCCATTGAATTTAGCGTCCAAAATATAGTGATAAATCATATTCCATACGTCCTAGATCGCCCAAAATATCGAGACTCCATTTTTCGAAAAACACATTTCAAGGCAAATCGGAGAGATTGACTTCCTGCATGAAAACATAGGTTAATTATATTTAAGGAATAACCAATCAAAAAGAGGAAGCTGGTTAAGGCCGCACTTCTCTTTTCGACGCCGTTCAACATCTGGATAAACGTACATACATTTTAAGTAAGGCCTTTTTTTATTTCTTTTCAAAAACCAACAATATACACATTTTGTTCGTTTGTCGAAACAAACTCTTTTCTTGAGATCGCCCTAGTCGAAACGTAATGGTTCCGTTGTTGAACCGTACTAGGATTACATTCCTTTCTGTCCAAACCACCATCTAGCAGATTGATGTGTGATCAACCCCGTTAAATAATTTTGATAATCATTTTCATGATTTGTTTCTTCTTTTCCCGCCTGGTTTAGTAGGGGTAGGTTAACCTAACCTAAGATAGGCTTTAACCTAAAGCTTCCTAGAGTAGGTTAAAGAGACCATTTACGCTTCTTCGAGGCATATTTTAGGCTCATAAGGAGTCCTATGATGACAAAATGATGTGTAAATAAATACATTTTTATTGACGACTTGATAAGGCATCAGATATCAAAATAATCTTAAAATACAATCCAACAATCTAATAAAGAAGCTAGTCACAACTAAATAATATATAACACCCGATTCTTAGTAAAATCCGTAAACCACCCCAGTGTAATCAACTTCAGCAGTGTTTTAGGTAGAATCGATTCATACGTGCCCTGCCTGCGAGAGAATGTAAGGCTTTGACCTACCAAGCAAACTCGCACTGCGACTCACCTTTTGTGTTGTTTGAATGAACCACGCTCCCATCTTACACTCCTTGATTTGGAACGTAATAACGGGAGCAGGCTCTAAGCATTTCACTAATTAAACTCTGCGGTTTGCTTACTGCTTAATACACAGGCCTGAGAGGCCGATTTATCAACATAATGAAGGGTAATGGGATCTCCTTGTTGGCCATTGTCGTAAAGTGCGAGGACTTGCGTTGAAAGGTGTTTGCCGCGAAACGATTCTCCCTGGCAGTGATGAGATACAATCAAGAAGTGTGAGATCAATGTAAAGGGAAGTACTTATTGCTCGTCACAACGAGATGCTTGTACATGCTCAAGCAGCGAGCTGTTACTGCTTTAATGGAGGAAGCCTGTGAATAGTCATTTATTGAGGAATCAGGGACAACCACTTGCATTGGGGGGTGAAAATGTGTTTTATGAAAAATTGATCGAGATTTTTGGTGATCTAGGCGTGTGAGGTATCATTTTCCACTAAATTTTGGACGCTGAATCCCATGAGACGAGTCCCGGAACGATTAGCACCCACTGGAAGAGGTTATACGAGTATGTCTAAATGGGCATTTATCTACCCATTTCGCATGTGTTTTCGAGATTTCAGCTACCTAGGCGTGTGGGGTATTATTTACTACTAAATTTCGGACGCTGAATCGATTGGAATGGGCCCGGGACCCACCACACTCAAGGTTTTCCCCATTTCTGACATTTTTCACGATTTAGGCGTGCAAGGTTTCGTTTTCCACTACTTTTTGGATGCTGAATCGATCGAAATCAGTCTCCATGCTCCTAGTCCATGGAATAATTAACCCCTGTGAATGAATTTGCAGCGTTTTTGGATCTTTGAAACATCAAACATCACAGGAAACGTTGATGATGCAAAACTAAGCGTTATGGTCTTGCTACATAACGATCTTCGTTCAACGCCACAAAAGCGTTATTTTGTAACTGTTATTTTACAACGGCTAAGGACTGAAAAACGTTAGGTTAAGCAAATGTACACTAGTGTCATGTAATGTCAAACAGCTGAGGAAAAAGACTGGGAATCTATTTAATTTTTATGAAAAAAATGGAGAGCCTTAAAAGGCTGCGTTTCTGTCTGATGTCTTCTATAAGAAAGCAATATATTTGAGACAATAAGGAACGGCTTCTAGAGGGAGATAAGTCATACTTTGTAATTACCACACTACGTCACATGAATTTATATGAATTTTGATATGCCGATTGCCTTAGCCAATACCTGTATCCATCTCACATATCACCACTCCCGCGTCTACCGCAGTTCAACCAGTACCTACTCACCTCAATAAAATCACGTTCCTGAATCATTCATTGAAACATCAACAGTTTCTTAGGAATTTGAATCACGTAATTCAATCATCTCTCGCTCGTTTTTCAAAAGCCTTTGAATAAGCGGTATGCCTACGATGATTTCTCAAGCCAACTCGCCAGAATACCGGCGAAGTAATAACTCTCTCCCGTCTTATTTCTCGAGCTCTAAGAATTGGACGATGAGTACCCCATGCCGTAATTGAAACGTCTAGTTTGATTACAAGGAGAGAACTCACTCCTGAATCAAGTAGCGTGTAAGTTCGAGACACTCATTCGAATAATGTACAACTCGCGTTTGGGCGAGAGCCAAAGAATTCAAATCCGTCCGAGTGGAAGAACAACTTCCTCGTAATATTTATGACGCACTTCAAATAAGTATTTGTCTCCTGATATATTTCTTTGAAAACGCAGCTCACTTCCGTTCCAACGTGTTGCAGCATAGGAATAGTAATGTGGGTTTAAAGATTAGAGGATAGAGTTATTACGTTGGATGATTTTGGTCGGTTATTCCTTGAATAATCAACCAATGTTTTCATGCAAAGAGTCAATCTCTCCGATTCGCCCCAAAAATTTTTCAAGGTGTCTAGATCAAAATTAGCAAAAATGTCCGCCCGCCTGATCTTAGTAGTAGAACATTTTCTAAAAATCTGAAATTTTGGTCAGGGAACCGTTTTTGGCCACAGCTGGTCCTCGAAACAGCCCTATCGAATGAAATTTGTGGGGAGGAGGGTAGAGTAGGGGTCAAAATGTGGTTTTCGAAAAATGAATTTTCGAGATTCGGTGATCCAGGCGTGCGGGGTATCATTTTTGACAAAATGTTGGACGCTGAATCCCATGGGGCGGATCCCTGATAGATTGGTGCCCACCGGAAGAGGTTATAGGTCAAAATGGGTATCTATTTACCCATTTTTGAATGTGTGTTTTCGAGATTTCTGGTACCTAGGCGTGTGGGGTATCATTTTCCACTAAATGTTGGACACTGAATCGATTAGAATGAAACTTCATGCGCCTGGTCCGAGGAATAACCAGCCCCTGTGACTTTGCCCTCGTGGCAGACATTGATGTCAGTTAAGAGGAACTGTTAGTTCCTCTTGTTAGTTCCTAGTAGTTCCTCTTCCTGTTAGTTCCTAGTAGTAGTGTGTTTGCATCGTAAATACTGTTGCTGCGGCTTACTTTTTCCAGGATATGATTAGTACAGGAAATGCTGCTATTGAAGATAGGCACACAAAATATGGCAGGGCAGCCGAGGATGGTAATCAGAACATAATGAAACTGCGTGATGGGGTAGGGGTGGTGGGAGGGGGAACTGGAGGGAACGGATGGAAAAAATGTATGCCGCGTTCTATGGTTCTTGACGCCAAAACCTCGTCCACAAGACACATATTCAGTGTTAGCAAACATCTTCAGGCTTATAAGGATTATATAAGTAAATATAGGTTTAAAAAAATATATTTTCGTCCGTTGAACTAATCGAATTCCCTTCCCACGAGTGTACCATCCGAGTGCACTGAGTGTTTGGTCCTGCCCAGGTCCGTCTGAACCCAAGTTGAGGGAAAATTGGCCTCAAGTTTATACACATGTGGCTTGAAAGAGGGCAGACATGGAGTCAACAGTGGCCTCTTTCAACATTAATAGATCCTGAGAGACGAAAAGGGATATTTTATTGCCAGCACAAACGTCAACAAAAATCCGTCGTCTCATGTTGTGTATTTTGTTAGTGGAAACCGAAACGAAAGAGCCGTTTCTAGAACTAATGAATCATTGAGGAAACAAACTTCTTGTACTTATTATTCTGTTAGGGCCGTTTTGAGCTTCGAGCCAAAATATCTGCTAATCTGTGTTTTAAAGGATATCGGAGCTTTCGGCATTCCCAGCATTCATGCAGCCAAATTTATCACCTACTACCTCTTTCAGAGAAAAACAAAGAAAATCGTCCTTATTAGACTATAATAATATTACGTTAGTCGTTCAAATGGCAGTAAAAAAAAAAAAAGAAAAAGAAAAAAAAGATGATTTTTATATCCTATTTGCGCACTCCGCGCAACTGAGATAACCTTCTTAATTTAAAAAGGAAACCCTGATTTTTTATTGTAGATATGGATTCTACTCAAAATGTCGTGAAAATTCAATCACGCAACCGATTTTTTTTATTGCTCGCAATCGGTTAAGCGAGCTCGCCAAATTGCGCAACCCCAAAACTGTCAAATGGTGGATGACGGTGAACAATAAAGCGTGGCACAGGAATTTTCATTGTTTTTTAACGCTGATTCACGTGATGCTACCCACTTATCGATTCGAATCACTTTTCGCGGAATAATTACCAAAATTTGATCGTTTCACGTGTTAAGGGATCAATTTTTGATGAAATTTTGGGTAAAAATTTGCAATAAAAAATTGGAGTTCCCATTAGAAATAAGAAAGTTAGTGCACAGGGTGCACACGAATGATGTTTGAGACAGTTGCAAAAAAAAATATGAACACAAAAACCCATATTTTTTTTGCTTATTCTCGTTTGGACGATTTTAGCGGGTGGGAGGGGGTACCACTCATGGGGCACTCTGTATAAATACTTATCAAAACGTAAAAAGCGTCAATTGTGATTTTGGTTCATTTAAATTTCGCTAGTCCGTTCAAAGACGTTATTATTACAATCGAAATTTTGAATAATCTAGCATAAAAACACAATACTATTTGCCAACGTGGCGTTTGGAACAGAGGCCACGTCTACCCCAGTTAGAAATCAGCTGGAAACCCACACGTCCAAAGACTGAATATTAAGGTCAGTTGATAGGAATTATAAAATCAGTAGACTGGTCACTGGTACAGTTTTGTTTAGCAAACCAAAATCAATCAAGTCTATAACCTGTTTTTCTTCATTGTGCAGGAATATTTGATGGGTTGCTATTGGTTCTACCTCCACTGGTAGCAAAGAAAGCTTATAAGGAACTAAATTAAAGCTAGTGAAGAAGATAGCTCTTTATCTTTCGCAGAAGGGTCATTCATTATTTTACCAGACAAAGGCGAGCGCTCTAAAATACACGAAATGAATTTCCCTAGGGTTTTGCTTTCGTGTTGCGGTTAAAATAATTTTATGTTGAACGTGAACAGGAAAAAGAATCAATAATCGGTATTACTGTAAAGGATCGAAACTGAAAGAACAATGTGTTGACCTACTGTTGGACCACCAGTTTGAAGGGTCAAATCCTCCGAATTCCTTTCGAGGCCTTTCGCATTAGTGATAACCTTTCGCGGTTTTTCGGCGACCACCGGCTCTCGACTGGCCCACAGTCCGTGGAAGATGCCATCTAATCTCACTCCATACTTGGCCCGTTGATATCTACAGCCGATGGAGAGCGGTGGTTACCATGCGCGGGAGCAAAACCATCAGACCATCTACAGATCGAAAGCGACCTCATAGCTGCACGTTCGATGTTCTCGTCGTAAGTTTCACTCCGAGAGGATGCTCCAGTGAAGATTAAGCTCTCCAGGCCTTCATACCGTATATACCGGTCATATCAACCGATGTTATCGCTTTCTACACTACATCCAAAATCGAGCAATGATGTTCATCCAATACTCTCAAAGCAAATCATAGGGGTTCGTTATTCCTCGGACCAGGAGCATGGGGACTCACCCCAATCGACTCAGCGTCCAAAATTTAGTGGAAATTGATACCCCACACCCCCAAGTACCAGAAATTTTGAAAACCCTCTTTTGAAAGAGGTAAAGAGATACCCATTTTGACCCGTAACCCCTTCCGGTGGGCGCCAATCGTACCGGGATTTAGAGTCCAAAATTTAGTCGAGAATCTACCCCACACGCCTTGATTGCCGGAAATCTCGTAAATCCATTTTGGAAAAACACATTTTGACCCCTCCCCCAAATTCAGTCCGATCGGGTTGAAAAGTTTCGAGGACCAACTTGGCCCAGAAACGGGTCCCTGACAAAAATTTCAGATCTTTAGAAAATTGTTTACTACCAAAATCGGCGTGGAAGGCGTATGCACATTTGCTTATTTTGATCTAGACACCTTGAAACGTCCAGAAAAAAATGTTTGCGCGAATCGGAGGGGATGAGTTTTTGCATGAAAACATAGGTTGACCATTCAAGGAATAACCAACCAAAATTAAACAAAAGCACTTGAAATAACAAAGAACATGTGAAATCTTGCTCTTGGCGTTAAAGGAACATTAGGTGAAAATAAACTTTGAACGAAGAAGAACGTTCCCAACGCACCTTACATCTTCATTCGTTTCCAAGAAAGGTTTTTGTTTTTGTTCTTCAAAATAGAACACCACTTTTTCTATTGAAACCCGATCGTCCACTTTTTAAAAACACTTTTTCTTTCTAATATTGACTACATTTTTAGATTCAACGTAAATTCGTTCACGTCTATTGCCCATTGATCATTTCCACGGAAATCTACTAAGTCATCATTAAAACACAATTATTGTGTCAACTGAAATACTCATTTCTTCTTTTTGACTTCATCTCTTGGCTACACGCCAACTTTTATAGACTTCTAATGCGCGTTCATAATCAAAAAAACTTCTATTGACTGTTATTAGAGTACAAGATTGTATAATTAAGCGTCGTTTGAGAATACATAATTTACTTACACTGCACTTCTAAAGACTCGAGCTGAAAGCTGTCAATTATAGAAAATCTTTCATTAGCTTCCTTTGCTGTTTCCGTTATAATAAGCTCGATAGGTCTCTTTTTCCGCTTCTTTCCTCCTTTTATGCAAGTTTTCATGGGACACAAAAAACAACTTTAGGGAGGGCTTTGAAAAATCGAAAGTTCAACTTATAGACATATGTAAAATGCGGATTTGAGACCGTTGGTTTATCGTACTGGATTTTGTTTTTCCCTTGGATAATGAACCTATGTTTTCTTGCCACGATTCAGCCCCAAAATTTAGAATTTTGCGTTTCAGTATGTTTGGTTAAAAAAAAAGAACAAAAGAAAAACCGTCTGACGTACGCCGTCTACTGTACTTTTTGTTGAAGAAAATTTTCCAAAAATCAGAAATTCGGGTCAGGTACCACTTTTCGGGCTTTAGTTGTTACTCAAACCGTTTTAGCCCGATCAGGCCCGAATTTGGGGAGGTATGGGTGAAAAACTGGATTTTCGGGTCATCATTTTCCACTAACGATTTGATCCCATTAATCGATTTTGCCCCATGACGAACGTTACCCACCGGACGAAAGTATGGGTTTTCAAATTTTCGGAATTGAGCATAAGAGGTATCATTTTCCACTAAATTTCGGACGCTGAATCAGTTGAAACGAGTCCTGGACACTCACTGTTCTTCTGAAAACATAGTGCTCTGAGGGATAATTAAACCATAATGCAAGCCATTACTCTTTATGCTTGGGAACTATGATGAGACTTTCTTTTGTACGAAAACCACGGTGAATAATTCAATAAATAACACACTGTTCTGGCTTGGACATGAAAAGTAGGTTTGCGCGTGCAAACTATAATTATTATGAAACTATAACTATTATTATTAGGGGGCCGTTTCGAGCTAAACTCTCACAATGGTAAGAAATTTGATTGAAATCCGGTTACAATCGTGGACGTTTTAACTGAGGCCATAAAAAACGACATTTGCTCAGGAGGCTCTGAAACGAAAAACGCAATTCGATTTTTGAGCAAAATAGTAAGGTAGATATTTAAATTACGAACATAAAAGAAAGAGCTCCATACTGCTGAAAAGAAGAGGTTTTTGTTAAAATTAACACTTCAGCTCAGCGCAATATAGTATAACTTTTTATGGTCCGAAATTACAACTAGGGTTTCCCGTGCCCTGAACTTATTTGGCCACCTTCATATTTTCCTGCCACAGCGACTATTTCCGCAAGAGTAATCCGATTGCCACCGAATTTCAGGGGTCGTGTGGGTTCAACCCTGTAGGAATCGTGGAGGGTATTGCTACTTCGAGGTCACCCTTGGTATGATAAAAATCCCGATGTGCGACAATCGATTTATCAGTCGCAATTGGTTGGATCGTAACCTTCATGATATAGAATATCTACACATATACAACATACATGATTTATGTTACAGTAAAACACCCCACCTGCTGGATTATTGAAAATGTAATAGGAGTGGATATGATATGCATTTGGCTGGAACAAAACAACAGCTGGAAAAAAAGTGAGTCTTGTTTGCAAAATTTGTAGCAACCTTCTTCTAGAAGGATCTTTGACGAAATTTCAAGTTGATGTGAGTAAAATCCATTGAAAGTTAGCCATTCTAATGACAACAATATTTGAAAAACGGTGTGAACATGTTGTGACGAGGTTAATGTTTGAGAAAAGATATCTAGGCCAAGAACTACTTCATTGGATGAGCCGCGGAGCTGTTTCATATTAACGGTCGACAGCTCTATTCCCTTCATCGGTTACCCACTGACCGTTTTGGTTAAGATAACGCGAACCGCGCTTTTCTTGCATTCGAGCAAAAACGAGACAAGGGATTTGCTCAGCTGCCTCGCCTTCAATTGCCCATTTTCTTCTCTCATTCTGTTTCGATTTATGGCGGTGGTGGTGAAGAAAAACGTTGAAAATTCTTTCACAGAGTTGGTTATTCTTCAAACCAGGAGCATGAAGAGTAGTTCCAATCGATTCAGCGTCAAAGAATAGTGGAAAATGATACCCCACACGCCTAGGTACCAGAAATATCGAAAACCCACTTTGGAAATGGGTAGATGGATACCAATTTTGACCCATAGCCTTTTCTGGATGGCGCCAATCGTTCTGGGATCCGTCCAATTGGAATCAGCATCCTAAACTTAGTCAAAACTGATACCCCACACGCCTAAATCGCCGATTTTTTGAAAGAAGTATTCTGACCCCTACCACCTACAAATTTGGTCCGATCAGGCTGAAAAGTTTTGAGGACCAACTG
>CM034000.1:31264227-31329452 GCA_019603395.1 Cyrtorhinus lividipennis
TCCGGAACAATTGTCTCCACCGGAAGAAGTTATGGGCGCTGAATCGATTTTTAAATTAGTCTCCATGCGCCTGGTCCGAGGAATAACCAACTCCTGTGTAAGAATTTGCAGCGTTTTTAAGTTAGTTTTCTAGCCATTCAAGGTGACGCATGCTTTTTAGCCGGGGCCTCCTCACTTTCTCCCCCAATCACCAACCCGTGACAGGTGAAGTCGATGAGCTCTTCAGATCTCTTTTGAACATTGCTGAAAATGTGAGGCGAGTGCTACTATAGTCAGTTTTTGCCTTCGAAGAGGGGAAGAGCAATTCTCCTTTCCGTTGCCGATCCTGAGACGGTTTTTTATCCCGGTCGTTTCTCGGTCTGCTTTAGAGTGACTTTTTTCGCGATTTAGGTTTTATGACGATAAACAAATAATTTCTCAAAACCTAATCAAAACTGTTCGTATTATCACCTCATTGGCTGTCACCGTCTTATCCACCAAATATTGTTATTCAGGTTGGAGGAAGGATATAACGTAAATGCTTGAGAAGTCACTCGGAACTATTTAAACAAAATAATAACCCAAAGTTTCTCATTTCAGTCATAGCCGGCCATCACCGGATAAATTATCAGGTAAAAGTAAAAAAAAAAAAAAAAAAGTAGAAGAAGAGAGTGTTCTCTTGTTTTCCTGAAAAAGCTATGTGTCACAAAAGTTTGGGGTGCCTAGTTTTTAGAGTGTGTATAACCTGCGGTCTACAGCCTAAATGTTGTATGAACGGTAGACCCACAATATTCATGCATATACATTTTTCCAACTCTGAAAAACGATACCTACGGGACTTTTCTGACAGTCAAGACGGATGCGCTATTTCGTTAATTAAATGTGTCCTTGTGCGTGCACCCCCTCCACACCGGAAAATGTATAATGGATTATGGAAATGCTCAGGTCCAGGGCAAGGGGATGGTTTATTACGGGATGTGTCTTTCCATCCCTCAGAGGGACGAGGAACTTGGAGAATGGGTTATACATGCTTGCATTCTCCGTGAATGACCTCCAACGAGCAATGAGGGATATAATATGGGGACGCTCGATCTTTTCCTCCTCCTTTTTGGAGGGCTTGAGAGAAAGTAATAAAGTTTTCCTTTTCCTTGACAGTGGAGCAGAGAATCCCAATACATATTATGAGTCGACCATCAGTTATTAAGAAGATTAGGTATTTCGGCTGTGTATTGGTGATGGTGGGTCTGGACTCGCAGTTTACTCGCTTCAACTCTGTTCCTTATCGGGGTCAATGATCTCTTATTTGCGCTTAATGCTGAGATATTGCACGTGGTTAACTTTGAGGATGTCACCATCTCGTAGCAGTTGGGTTGTAGCGTGATTGTCCTAACGTTCTTCAGGACGTATTGGTGGCTTCTATTTCGCACCTGCACCCAGGTCGTTTCGCCAAATAATAAATCTTATTGATGTGCGTATGACGTGTATACTATGTCCGATCCTTGAACGATTATTGCAGATATGACGCTGAACTGATACTATACTCGGATTGATACTATTGAATTGATACTATACTATCCCTTTCTCCGACATCAGAAAACAGATGGCAATAAATACTGCTCCCGTGAGAGCGAAAAGGCAGTCGATGGTAATTTCACCACGGAATGGGTTAATCCTGGGTGAAGTTGATCTCTGTGGTTGGTTATTCCTTGTATCAACCTATGTTTTCATGCAATGAGCCAATCTTTTTTTTTTTTTTTTTTTTGCGTTTCAAGGTGTCTAGATCAAAAAAGTCAAATGTCTGTCCGCCGTACGCTTTACGCCGTCCGCGCCGTTTTTTGGTAGTAGAAAATTTTGTAGAAACTTGAAATTTTGGTGACGAATCCGTTTTTGGCTCTAGTTGGTCCTCGAAATGTTTCAACCCGATCAGACAAAAGGGGGGGGGGGGGGAAGCATGGGTCAAAATGTGTAGGTACGAAAATTGTATTCTCACTTACATCTCATCAAATATTACGAACCTACTCAAAGATTATATTGTCATTCGCTGATGACATCTTGTGAGTTGATTTGTATTGTTATGTTTGGCGTCACTCTCATACTGCCCCCACCCTGTAATTATGTCATCCTCATCTTGTTTGGTTCCCTGAGATCAATACCTAGTTTGAGAGGGTTCAGAATAACACAATTGAGGTATTCCTCACGTACGCGGGAATCTCAAGTTTACGGTGGAAGGAATCTGATGTTCACAAACTCCACAGTATTCCCTGTAGCCCCGTTACAACAATAATTAACATTTCCTCTCTTGCGTTTACCTGCTTGACTTTAAACCCGATTTTCGGGCCTTTCTCAAGAGAGAGTCATCATGGAATTTGGTTGGCATATAACAATCATAGCGCAAGTTTGGATGGATGCGTGATACTTTAGCGGGTAACAACTATTGGTCTTACTTAGATCCGCACCATACTACTTTGAATATTCGATTTGGTAATGGCTTTCCAAAGTTTTCTACCTCAAACAAATATTTTAACGGGGTAAGTAAGCACGTAGATTACACAGGTGCTTAGAGAGATGTTCCCGACAAACTCAAATACCCTACATCCGTTCATAGCCCTCGGTCTGGGAATCATTTAATCGATTTGGCGTCCATTATTTAGTAGAATGATGCTACTCTACAACCGTTTCAGGTGATTGGGCTGATAAATTTTGACGGTCTCTTCATCGAAAAAAATCCTACATCCAAAGTTGTAAGCCGGAAATATCGGTTTCCAAAACATACCCACCAAAATACACACACATACAGAAATAAAAATAAAATTAAAAAATTAAAATAAATAAATTTTAAGGCAAACCGGAGAAATTGACTTCTTGGACATACAGTTTTGGGTTATTTGTATAACAAGGAACTTGAAATAAATTCATATTTTGGCAAGTTCTGATTTTTTTTATTGTACGAGAAAGCCCAATTAGGTGAATTATAAACAAAACATAATTATTATTCATACAAGAACAGAAGGAAGAGTGCAATAATGAGAAATTAGGATGGAAATTGGCTGAACCAAATTGAAAATATAGTCCTGAGCAATCGATCTAATAAGATTCAATAAGTGGAATTCATTTAGGAAACAAATTTTAGGTGGATGCATAAGGGATGTTACCTGTCTATATTTTGAATTATGCGAGAAGTGAGAGACGATACACTGTCAACAAAAGAATTATCAATATTTGATTTTGTGGTTGGGCCTCTTTCAGGAAGGCTTCTGTATAGTTGAATCCTGATCCGAATCCCTCTTATTGTGAAAATACCAGAGCAAATTCATGTATATACATCACGTATATGTGATGTTTGACTCATAATATCTTTATAGTGTATCATCATATAATGCACATTATTTTACTTGGTATTGTAAGCGTGATATGAAGCTTTCGTCGTTCAACGCATTTACGCGTACAAGTTCATTCGAAAGTTGCTATATCCAGTTATGTTACTTACACCCGACGAAGGGTCCAAGGGAATGTACGAAGGATAACCGAATTTCCCGCCTGGAAGCCTCTGGGCAGAATAATGATAGATGTTTGTCGGAGTTCATCATACCGTCTCTACGTGGTGGTCATTAGTATTCTACGCTTGTTTCTTATTTCACCAGATGACTTTATTTCACCCTTCCTCGTCTCGTATTCCCCAAACTCTCAAATTGAGAGAGGTCATTGTTAGGTAAGAACCTGGACGGCTAAATTTGCATATTTACGACACGAGCCCCACTCAATATTTTCCAAGTTGCAGGTGCATTCCCATCAAGTTGTGGATCAGGTGCAACTAATACGAGTCATTTGTTTTGGGTCTCGTCCGTGACCCTCCTTCCTATTCACCTAGTAACTATACTACAGGGATTCGTGACTTTTGCTATTAGTCAGTTTAGTTTTGACTCATCCCAATTTGAAATAGAAAACACTTGTCCTGAGATTGCTAGGATAATCTCGTCAACGTCAAAAAGTATTTACGTGGTTTCGAGTAAAATATGATTGCTGACAACACCAACTCCGTGTCAAATGTTAAAACTTATCCGTACCTAAATTATGCCCAAACAATGGCGCGCTTTGACTTTGAAAGAAAAAAAAAAAAAACCGACGTTACCGATTTTTACAATTTTCAGACTCAAATGACCGTATAACGTATGCACCGTCTTTCACAGTAGAAAATTTTCCAAAAGTCTAAAATCTGTTAAATGTCTCTACATAGTATCTAGTTTGATCTGAAAACTTTTCAGCCAAATCGCCAGAAATTGAGGAGAAGTTATGTGTCTTTAGGAATTGGTTTTCGATATTTTTGGAGGCCCATACGCGCAGGGTTTCATTTTCATCAAATTTTGAACGGTTGCGGAGTCGTATCGACATGGTCGAACTGATGGCCGCTCATCCAAAGTAAGCACATTATCGGTCCAATGGGACTTTTGGGAAAATTTTGGAAGTAGGTATACTTGCTCTGTATAACTTAGAGGTACGCTTTATTACATGTGCCTGTTCTTCCTAGAATAATGACTCATCTTAGTATAATTAGTATAGTTTTTCGATGAAAAAATAAGCGTAAATGAATACAAATACATGTTGCGCATTCATTCTCAATTCACCTAATTAGACGAATGTACCTCACTACCATCTAAGTCGTAACGAAGATCAATCATCCAACTGTAGGCGGATATTGGTGAATGCCTGGGGCATCAACGTCTTCTCGCCTTTTGTCTCTCTTGTTACGCCCTCAATAGGAGTCAAAGGTATGGACTGACATTACGCTATCAATTCCCTGTTCAGAGTGTAACCGACTACGTCGAGAGGGCGAAGCGCACCCATTGTATGAAGGATTACAAACAATATATCGTATTAAAGGGGATGGACTAAGACAACGATTAAATCTAATCAACTTTTATTCCGAATTCTTTTTTAAGTGTTCTTTAATGAGTGCAAAATATCAAGTCAATTGAAGCGAGAAAGTGCCCAGAAATTGGCCAAGTAATATTACGACAGTGGATACCGACTACCCACTCCCCATTAAATTTTTTCGGTGGAAGCAGTATATTTGATGCGAAAGATTTTTCTCCCTCTGTTTTACCCAGACTTCTGTTGTTTTTTTCCCTCCCAAGGCATCTGAGGGAACGGTTGAAAGTACGTTAACTGTCTTCCTTTTTGCTTGATTAAAAAATGCAATATCCCTTTATCGCTGACGTCGTACTCTAGCTAGGCGAAAGGGTGGAGACGTTGGAAAGTTTGTTTAGGAAGGATTTTTTCTCTTAGGATTTATCCTGTTGGAGAGCGAGATGTTCGGCGAAATGGTGAAGGAAACGACGACTTAATTTGTAGGTTCATCCAACTTTTAACTGGGCTCTTCGCTTTTCTACAGCCCTCTCCCATCACGCAGAAAGTTTATTTTTTCCCATTAACTTTATTCTCTCTTTTTTCAGGTTTTCACTCTCTTTGGAAGCCATCAATGTTCCATGTCTCGTCAAAAGTTAGCAAAAAGTGGATGTTTTCCCATACGATAAACGTTTTCAGTAAACGAGACGCCATTAACGACTTTTTTTGTCCTTTGAGAACTGACACAATATTTCGTAGATATAAAAATTCTCATTCGCCAGTATTTACATCTCACGGGTGGGTATATGGTTGTGAGATAATTAGGTTTTATCATTTCTTCTTCAACTTACATATAGAAATATTCAAACTTGAATATCAAATTTCTGACCAAATCTAAAAGAAGAATGACGGAACAAAAGGAAGGTGAGTGTGAAGTGATTTTCAAACATCTCATGATGTTTTGAGGAGCCGGTAGTAGTGGCTCCCTCCCTCCACAATGAAAACCCGAGTTAACGACAAATGCAGGAATAGAAAATGAAGAATCGAGGTTGAATGAATCATCTACAGGTGGTAATGAAATAATAGCGGTGGCCCAATGGTGGACAGCTATGATCCCTCAGTTTTGGAAGGGTGAGAAGTAATAAGCGGTGTCAAAGGGCCAAAAAAAATAGAACGGAAGAGCAGACCACTGAATTAAGTATAGAAATTGTGAAGATGCTCAACGTTAGAGTTTGCTAGGACGCAATCATTCGGTGGTTTATCTCGAAAAGAAGAAAACCCGCATTGAGGGTATCATATAGGTGTAGGTATACCATATTGTAACATTTCATTTAAGAGGGTGAGGGGAGAGGGGGGTTAGATACCGGGAGGACTTGCAGCAACATCTACCCTACGGTTGAGCCACTAACCGTTCACCTGGTTGATCTCTCAGGATATGTTTGAAATTCATCACTCTAGGTAAGATGGCAGTAGCTAACCAGGAATTAAGAACACAGGAATTACATTACACCATCGAAACTTATTTCTTGAAATTTGAGTGCCCCTATAAAAGTCTCAAGCGCGTTAGTATGGGGGGATCTACCCATCCTTCAAAACTGCTGCGTCTTGCGTTTTAGCCTAGGGAGCCCAGGGTTAGTGGTATCAGTGAACAATTCTGGCCGAGTAGTGTAGGTAACGCAGAATTGCTGAACACATAGGAGATGATGCCAAATGGAAGTTGTAGGAGTCCTCCCATTTTCCCGATGGATTCATCACCATTAGGAATCGCGTGAATCAACGATCTCGTTTTCATGATAATATCCAGTTTAGCTTATTACTAGCCCTCACTACCCATCAGAAGACAGCGGTTTCAGCTGATTTCCCGTCTTATGAGCGAATTGCGATGTGTAGGTGGGTTATTCATCTTGCCTTCCTTCTCCTTTGAAATATTACGCTCCACTGAAATCCCGTCTCCTGGATTCATTCTGGTCTGAATACTTGGTTCCCTCGCCTATGCTAAAGAAATACATCCCGTTTTGAGAACGGAGTAGTTTTCTTCTGTATAAAGTCTCCTAGACACCATTTCACTGGGCGAGTAACTTCAGTCTTCTTGATTTCGTAGGTACACACCTGGGATATTTAGGTCTAGGTGGTAGGATGTAGATTCATCTAGAAAAACTCGTGAGTAAAATATATTGTGATTCTACACCGTTTTACGGCGACAAACAATTTTCACGTTTCAACACTCAATTCAATGTGGGTATTGAATATTTGATTGGTGACTTTGTTACCATATTAAAGAATTCAACCCACGATCATCAAGCGCAATGTTTCAACTTGTTCTCCCCAACGCCTGCTTTGCAGATTGCTCTGTTAACCCTCTACTTTTCCTTTAACTCAGGCTGTGTGCAACTTGAGACTAAACCCCTAGGCTGAGCCGGCGAAATGAAGGCAAAACAGAGCAGCACCACTCAACATACAAACCAAGTAAGAGTACAAATTGACAATGCCTTCGATGATGTAACTGCGCAATTATAATTGACCTCAAGACTACTGTTGTAAATATGTACTTTCATGCCTGCAATGAAGGGACAAAACCAATAAGGCCTTCTAAGTAAGACGCGTTTTTGGATGATCGCTGAACGGCTCATACAAAAAGCAACGGAGGAGTTAGAGGGAAACAAATTTGTCAAAAACCAAAAATCCCGTCGGCCAACCTTTCGTGAAAAAAAAAAAAAAAAAAAAAAAAAAAATGCCAAGTCTATAAGTGGTAACTTTGCCTTGAATACTGATGAAGTTCGTTATAGTGAAATTAAGCCCGACCAACTTTTCAACGCTATTAGGAAGTGATGGGATCGTCGCTCAAAACCAAAGCAAAGAGTTGTTGATATGAGAAGGTTTTATTAAAGTTTTTCTTTGTTCGTGAGCGGCGAGAAATTGCAAAGTTTAGGTTCTTTGAACATATTTACCGAAAACTTTTTAGGATTCTTCACTTCCATAGCCTTTGTACCTGATTCAGCCAAAAGCGGAGTCTTCTCTCATTTTCCTCAATTACGTTTCACTTGCCGGTAGTACCTACTTGTCACAGCCTTTCAGCAAATTTATTTTTATACTGTAAAACCAAAGTACCATTGATGTTGAGGGACTTTTACGAACATCTTCCATTGTCCTAAAAACGGATGACCGAAGTGAATAGATCATTCTCTTCTCTCACGAAAGGTTGGCAAATGAAGTTTTGGATTTTCCAGCGCTATTCATAAAGTATTCAGCCCCGGTTGAAAATGTACACTTCATTCCCAGCTCGTTCTAATGACGTCTGCCATCGTGTTTGGGCATATATTTATAATGAATGAAAAGCTTTTGTCTCTTAGTTTTCACTTTCAAATTCTGCCTTCTACATTCCATAATAAGATACAAAAACAGATTGGAAGGTTTCTTTTCAAATTCAGCTTTTGATGTAAAAATATAGCAGTGATCGTATGATTATTATTGAATGTTCACACTTAATCAAGTCAACAAGAATACCTATCATAGCCCTGATGTGCCACTGCAGAGCCCTGTTTTCCAGAGACCAGCAATTCGGAGCGGGACGTTTGTTCAGAGTGACGTATACTGCTAGGGATGTCCTCGTCCGCCAGTAATAATGCCAGCTAGCGGAGCTCCTATTGCGAAAGGCTTTTGGCTGGGAGCCTTTCATGTCGGGAAAAAAAGCTGAGGGATGGTAGAAGGGGGCCTAGAAGACACATATCCCTGAGAAATGGCTCTTGTTGCTGGATGGTGGCATAGAAAGAGAAAACAAGTCGTTAAAATGATTCGCCCACAGCTTTATCCCTCCCACCGCTACACTCGCTGATCCACGGGATGAGAAGGAATGAAGCTGAGAAAAAGTCTTACCCATCCAACAACGGTTCTTTTCCAGAGTGGACAGCTAAGTTCCAGCTCCCAGCAACACTTATTTTAACCTCCCCCACCATTTTTACGGAAACGTTTTCCTTATTTAATTAAATTTATCATGACCTATCTACAAGGATACATGTCCGTCGAGTAACCGGCGTGTACATCTGAAGTTGCAACAATCACATGTTACTGTCACAAGCCATTTTGACGAAAAGAGACCTTCTGATACCATATCCAAAAGTCTTCTCTTATCGTGTCGGTACCGATCATTGACATAAATATAATCACGCTGTCAATGCCTACATCCACCTCAGGGTTCACATTATTCATCACATTAAATAATAAATTATAAGCAAAGTGGGGGAAGTCATGTACCAATGCGTTTCGATCAGTTTGTGCTTGTTATGGTATACGATATGCTTTGGAGCTTGGTGAATAATACATTTGAGCAATTGCAGATAGTACAAAAGCTGTACGCTACACCTAGTTAATATCCATAAAGCTGGTAACGAGTATAAATAATATACCTAAACGAGTACTCTGTTACAATGACAGTGTACTACGATCACTAAACTATATAGGTCAGGTGAACTAAATTACTCTACTTCATAGTTGATCGTTTATTTTGAGTATGTTCTATACAAAACGTTGTTAATAAGTCTCTATAATATTTCGTGGAAAGGCCTTTTCGATAATAGTACTTCAACATAATAAAGGTACCTTCAAATTTCGGATTTAGTAGAGCGTATTCCTGTTTTTTGCATTAACCGTACACAAGGGTGACTCTGATTAGGATGTGCTGGACGGGCAACCCATCTCACAGTCTGTCACACAACACGAAATGTCGCGGGCAGAAAGCATTAGAAAACTCGTAACATCAACCCAAGAGCGAAACCATCCTGTTGCTCTCGTGAAAAGGCAAAAACTATTCCCTTGATGTTGACCAATATTACTTGTATAAATGAATCAGGAATAACGATAATTGCACAGTTGTAAAAATGATTGCGTCCATTAGTTCCCAGTGTTAGGTAATTGGGACCCCAGTCTTCCCACACTGTTTTCTGCAGTGGTTTTATAAAGATTCTTCTAGGGTTTTCATGAAGATCCTAAAAGAAATTAATGCCTTTCTAGAGAATTAGATTTATGATGTGGATCAGAAGGAAATCATTTCGCAACTGATGGATTTTGATTGGCAACTCAACCCATGATTATGTAATGAACCAATCAGAAGGCGAGACGAGTCAAAAGGAACAGAGGCATTGTGCCCTGCAGCGCTTCCATACCAGACCGGTGCACAAGTGGGTAATTAGTTCACACCATCAGGACTTTGGCTTGAACAGAATCCCTCATACGAGTGTATCGTGCATGGGGGATCGCCTTGAATATGTGATACATTTTACTCAAAACAATGTCCTCAAAAAATGTACTTCCTTGTTCACTGGTTCTTAACTATGAAGTTGATCCGAATATTTTATGCTTACTTTAAAAAAAAATTGAATTGTTTTATTGGAGCAGAAATACAAAATGTATTCTGGAACAACTGTTCAATCAAACTCTCACGCTCTACAGATAATAATAATTTTCACGATACTCACCGCTCGAAAGAAGAGATTCATGTTGGCAGGGTTCGTGTCAACGATCAGCTTGAATATTTCTTTCTGCCTGATTTCCCTCAACACGTGCCTGTACGAGTTGGGATTCGCTTGCCTGATGTACATCTCAGTCCGGGATCCGGGTGGTGACTTTACTAGTTCCTGGAGCTTGAACAAGCCTGAACAAATCCAATGATATTTTAAATTTCGCTTCAACAACATTATATTATAAGCACCTATTTTCAACAATCAATCTGATGTCTAACCAGAATTTTTTTCTCAATAGTGTGGTACGTTATAGAGTAGCCTGCTAGAACTCTAAAAGTATAATTTATGTATATGTATGTATACTTTATGTAAATCTACAATCAGATCAGATTTTGGCAAGAAATATCGGAACTAGATTAACGTATTCGAACCAAGTTGGTTTAAATATTGAACTAATCAGCAACATACATGTATATTCTCCTCCTAGACATTCACACGATTGAGAATCCAAACATTCCCAGTTTTGATAGCTTCTTCTCGAATAGAAAGTCCTGGGTTCGCTCAAATATTTTTCGGCTTGGATGAAGTGATGGAAAAATGTTGGTATGTTCAGTAAAAAATGTATATGTAGCACAAATCTTTTGTTGAAATAAAAAAATTCAAAATCATCAAAAATGTATCAGAAGCTCATGCATCTCTGCCAAAAACAAAAGTAACGTCATGCCAAAAAACCGGTGTAGAAAAAATCACCAAAAAGCGACAAATGTAAGGGCTCAAAAAGTCAAAAACTTTGTGAGAACACATGGAACTGATACAAAAATTGAAAATAGGTAACGTAACGTGAGGGTCGCAAAACGCAAAATTTAGAGCGGTGTAGTTCAAGGAGTGAAAAAGGGTAGTTATGTGCTCTGACTCGTACGGGTATAGGTGAAGGCGTGGAAAGGGATGATTCGGTTTTTACAGGACTAATCCAGTCTAACTGAGATATGACATGAATGTTGGGCTTCCTATGTAAAGTCCACCAAGGCAAACATTTTTCCTTGAAGGAAGGAGAAAACATTTATAGGAAGAAGAAGTCAGTTTGAATTCCAACCCTATTCAAAACACAAAATGAAATAAGTCATATTATCATAATAAAAAACATAAAACGTAGTTGGACGTTTAGAAGGATTACAGAAAGTTGAATAGTCTTGAAGTTGACTGTTTATCAAGCGAAGTCATAACAATATTGAACGATTCAGAGATGTGATACATCCACAAACAGCAAACGGCCAATTTGAATGGCGATAGATTAAAATGCGGAAGCGGAAATTGTAATTGAAATGTAGATTAGTCAAAAACTATTCCGATGCAGTCTAATTTTTGAGGCAGTGAAACTAAATATAATGCATTGCCTGCTTTGTTTCGTGTTTTTTTTCTTTCAAGTTATTTATATTTATTCTAAAACACCATGATGGTCAGTGAGTCAAGATTATTGGGTGTTTCATGCAATTGGCGGCATTATGAGAAATCTTTGTTAATACGAGAAATTTCCGTTAATTACTAAATTAAAGAATGCTGAAACGAGTGAGGTAAGCAGCGCCTGAGGGGGGGGGGTTATAATGGAAGTATATAACTGAAGAATCTTGCCCTCAAATACGTCATATTAATGAAAATGGGAAGGTAATTTGGTTGCCAATGAGATTTCATAACTTGGAATGCAACCTACAAAAGAGCACCTTTCGCCCTCAAACATTAATAGAACAAAACTGGGATCAAAACCGAACGGAGGGTCGCTTAAACCACCACACCCTCTGCAGTGGCAACATAGCAATGATAAATTGGATTCGAATTTGAATTTCACACAGCTATTTGTTCATGTTCGGCATCGTTCTCAATACTGATGGGTCCTATTGATCAGATGTTCAAGATGTACTAGTGGTATTATCATTTGGCACTTTAGTAAGATTTAGTCAAGAATCAGCACTTTTTCAGTTTCATCTACTGCCTCAGAAGCGTTAATAGGTCAACATATTTATACAAAATATATATTTTATCCTCTGTCTATAAATTTGCTATAATATGGCTTCGCTAGCCCCTGTATCACTTGATACATAGAACATTTTCATTTAAAGAACTCCCAAGTGGTGTGAACATTTCCGATGGGATGTGCCTACCAAAACTGGCAACTCCGTCATCATTCATTCGTTGTGGAATAATTGAGTGTTTGCGCTCCCATTACCTCCCCACCCCCCTTCACCCCAGGCACACCGCACTTACACAGTATGTGAGTGAATTGTTTCTGTGGGATATGCCATCTTGCCATATTTGCTCGGTAAAATAAACATCACATCACCGATAGTAGATGTACGTACATTGAATCACCAATAGTTGATTTCGTGTAATTAATAGACTAATAAAACTCTAAACTCTTCAAAACGGATGATAATTTTTTTGTACACCTGAGAAGTATTAGCTTTAGAAGACCAAAATGCCACTAACAGTGCTGTCCCAATGTTCATCAATTCGTAAGTACAAAATTACCACTCGCACCAATACTGAAGATAAATTGGTAATATGGTTTTTCAAGGGAAATTGATTTTTAAAAACCATCTTGCTACTAATGCTCTCGTTTGGTGGGTGAATGAACAGTAGATTATTTTGTAACTTTAGCTGGATTTTTATTTAACATAGAGGAGCTGATCGAACGAGAAGGGGAAAATGTTTCCTAATCACCATCAAATGTAACGATATTGTGGTACTTTTTTTCTTTGACGACAATAATGTATGTTTTCAAAAAAAAAAGGAATGATTTTACAGCAATTCAGTGACCTAGGTTCTCAGCCTTACCTTAAGTGAAATATATCTTCCTATCATTGCGTCGGAAGCTAGAAGTAGATCTTAAGATTCCTAACGACAATTTCAAGAACCATGACGTATTCATTGAACCTCTTCCAACAATATGATGACCACGAAGGCTTTCTAAATAATGCCGCTGTTTTAAATTCAGTCCTTTCTTGGTAATTGCCCCTCAGATAGGTTTGTCAAATAACAGTAAAGGATGGCAACTTTGATGCGGATTCAGAAGCTCATGCACGTATCCGAAGTTCGTGAGGCCATTATAGGATCAGTGACGAAGAAAAGAACTCGGAACTAGTCAGATACGAGTTCAGTAGAGTTGGGTACAAGAAGGGTTACCAACAGAATTGTCTTAAAAAGCCCGTACCACGCTACCTATCAAACAATGAAGGCAAAATTTTCATGAGCTATCTACAAAGCGGGATTCACGAAATTTCGTTACGTCCAAAAGTTGTTCTGACCTTTGGCGCTGATTGATTTTGCTGTTGAAAAAATAGATTAATGATACTAACTGCACTGGGACGGACATAACTAGTCTAGTACATACATGAATCCACTTGAAGAAAATTGTGAAAATTATAATTAGGTTATTCAATTTGTTTCTCGCCTTGATCGCAGACGATGTTGGTCCCTTACTCTGGTCTGCTCTCAGTGCATTTGGAAACATTTTTGGAAAATTGTTACTCATAACTTGGTTGTGTGCCACGAACAGGCATCAGCCTATATCCACCTTTGTCGATCAAACGTCCAGTATTTATAGTGGAAAATTAATTATGTACCAAACGCTTGGTTCCCAAAAATATATTGAACAGTTCTCAATATATCCGTTTTTATTCATTTCTTGCCTACATTTGGGCGATCAGGCCGAAACGTTTTGATGACCGACTGTTTTCAAAAAAGAGCAACTGAGATTAATTTCTGGTTCGAAAAACAATGTTCACTGTAAGTCAAAAAAATCAATTTGTATAGGTGATTCCTATCCGGTTCTAGTCGGTACTTGAAACAGTTCAGCCCAATCGCCCAAAACGGACCGAGTGAGGGTTATGGGAATATGGGTGATGGCGTAAATTCTGAAAATGAGTTTTTCTCAGACCTAGACAATGTCATTTTCCACAAAATTTTGGACGTTGGATCGAATTCAGATTGGTTTTGAACCGTCCATAACAAACCAGTACCAATAGATCAAGATGGATAATGTCAATAAGGGTAGGCAGTAAGGAACAAGTTGTTGTTCTGGTACTCCAGAGACCTCAAAGATGCGGTCTTTCACTCGAGCGCGAACCACCTGGAGTAATTCACCGTCGCGGAATTACTTTCAGAGGGTTGCGTTATGACTATTATCATACTAATGCGATCATCAGTGCTCACTCTATCCCCAATCATGATTTCTAAGTACAAAAAGCTGGTGTAGCCCAACTTGTCGAAACTAAAACATTGAGCTACGACCGCAAATTACGAGATTCAGGCTTTCCGGGCACATTGGTCCTTCACCCGCACGTGCAATTGCGTGCCATCAAACTTCACTGAGTTTTCCTCGTGAAAAATACCACTCGCGCCCAGAGGCAAAATGATAATGCCAGTGTAAAATAGTTCATAAAATGTTTGAAATGCTTGACTTTTGAAACGAAAGGAATAGAATTGTTGAGAGAAAAGTTCAAAGTTGAAGTTGAAAGGATTACATTCTTCATCGCAAACGCTGAGAAAGAAAAAAATGGTTAAAGCAATGGTTTTAATTCGTGGAAATATTCCAGTTCGTATTTTCTTTCGACAAGAGTTGTTTTCTTTGATTTCTTTCTGTCAACAGATCGTGAACGATTCCATATATAGGGGTTTTCTCACTCAGGGTGTTATCCTCCCCCCTCCAAAAATCATTCAAGTGGGAGTAAAAACAAACAAAAAATTTTTTGAATCTTCATATTTCTTTGAAAGGATCTCAAATATCATATTTGCGCAACCCACCCAAATTTAATATTGCAGATTTGGATTATTCCGAATTTTGGACATTATTCACTGTGAAAATACTCAATACCAGAATCGATATTTGAATGATATCGATTGTTATGACTCGATGTATTTCCTCAAAAGAGGCCCAGATCACTCTCTTCGTTCTGCGTTCATTTCCTACCAAAATGTATTGAATGATATTTTACTTTAATGTCTCTTTTTTTTGTATTCATTATCTGAATTGATAATATGCATCAGAATGTCAAAAGTAGGGTGAACTGTTTCGCTCTTGTAGCTTCATTTAGAAGGCTGTGGATAAGACTTGCACGGGCATTCTGCCCCACTCCTCAGCCCAGTTGTATTCCAACTCCCTTGCTGTATATACGTCTCTAAAGTCTCTTACGAATCTCACGTTCTGTTTCCGTTTCTCTCTGATCAAGTGTCTACTTATTGTACATTAAAACGTGTCATAAGAATTCTGAAGTGTTTTCCTTCAACTACAACCAAGGGTGAGTCGATTACAATAATAATGATTTCAAACTAAGTTTTCTGAGCCATCGATCCAAGAAGCACCTGTAGACGATAGACTTTTTTTGAATCAATATTCACCAAAAAAATGAGTCGAATCTAGAAACGGATAGTACCTCGTGAATCAGCGTTGAAAAGCAATGACAATTCATGTGCCACACATAAGAGGTCAACATCATCACTACCTGACATTTTGGGGTTGCAAAACTTTGCCTGCTCGTTAAACCGGTTACGAGTAATATAAAAAAGTTGGTTGAGGGATCAAAGTTTGGGTAGAATCCGAATCTGCAATAAAGAATTGGGGTTCTCATTTAAAATAAGAAAGATGGTGTAACGCTTGGTTGCGCAGTTGCGTGAGATGCGGAAATAAGATATTTTTAGATCTTTGCTTTAAAATGTGAATATTAAAAAAAAAAAAATGTTTAAACCCATTTGGACGAAGAGGGGGGGGGGGGGGGGGTTGCAGGACACCCTGTATATGTATGCTCTAATTCAAATCCTCCTCAGTTAATATTAGGAGATTTCGTAAAAATGTACAAGAAAACGTGAACTTTACAAAAATGAAGCAACGCTTTTCATTACTACCAACGTTTGGCCAACACACTCGTACTCTGGGGTTGCGGAATGCCGTGCTGAATTTGAGTCAAAAGGGGTACCACGATTGGAGGCCTCTTCAACAGCGGAAATCAGATCGCTGGAAAAGTCCGGGTTATCTTAATGGGTTTTGAGAAAATGAACGTAGAACGGTATTAGGTGCATCCTTTCGCTTCTATTAGGTCCCTCCATTGAACTCAAGCCATTAGTAAAGATTTCAATCGGGATTTGTAAAAGATTTTACTTCGAATTGAATAGAAATCGGCTGAATAAAATCAAAGGGGATCCTCAACTCACCGTAATCTTCCTCATAGACGATGGCGACTCGAGTCCAGTTGAGGAAGGTGATCAGATCTTTGACAGCTGCATTCAGATGGTTTTGAGAAGGATGGAGATTGATGGAAAACTCTCTATGCCCTTGGTCCAGGTCCAAACGTGCTTCTATGTGCGGTAGATCTAAAGCCTCACACAGGCTTTGAACGTGAGCACCCAAAACGGGTTCCCAAGGGCCAAACATCCCTTGGAGGCCAATCTCAACTTGACCGCAGGCTGAAACATCAAAGAGATTGTCGTACTGAGTGAATTTTGATTTTCTACATCACCCTGGGGAAGAAAGACCACATCATTGAGTAACAGGTCGTGAATGTTACAACACATACAAGTGACCCGGGGGCAACTCAACACAGGGTCTAATTATCGTGTTCATAACATGACAACTTGGGTAGTTTTCAATTAAGGAACACATTTTTAACGTAGTCTCTGCCTAATAATCTACCAACACTCACACTCACAACTTAATCTACAACTTAGAAACCTTAGTAGATATGCACGAACGTAAAGCCCTTTATATTATATTATAAATAAATAGGTGTTCTACAATCAACATGACGTAAATTATCAATTTATTTTTTAACCGACTTTTCCGTTCCACTCCACGTATCAACACGATGAACAAAGTGATATTGATGACATAATTTAGTAGAGAAGTGGCAGAGCAGATAAGAATGGAAATGCCTTGAAAAAAGAGAAGATTTTAAAAGTGGAGCCTTGGCATAAACAACTCCATCCAACAATGGGTGGTTTGTTGGCAGGCTCGGGGTAAGCCCAACACGGTGCCAACGTTTCTTCAATCTTTCCAAACAATATTACTCATATTTCCTGGGTTGGCAACGACCTCTCACTCTTCTTCCCGGTCAGTTTCTTCATACAAAACGTGCACTATCGAAAAAGAGGAGGAAAAATATCTTTTTCGGAAGTTGTTTCCCAGTCAAACATGGCAGCGATGCAGGATGATAATGCCTCAGATAAGGGTGACCGTATAAACCCCTTGCTCCCAATTCCAGATCCAGTGGCTGAATTTACCACAAAACGAAAACATCGTCTGGCTCTGAGACAGGAAATGAACAACAAATCTAAAACAACTCCTTCTAATCAATTCGGGAAACCTGATTGGAGCGCTCCTTCCTGAATGGATTCTTATCGATCTCCTCCTGCTCACCAGGTTGAAAGTACACACTGAACCAATAAGTTATATGCGATGTATCATACCTACTCATACACTGAACCAACGCTTGAGGTGAACTACAGGGGTCTATTTGGTACTTCCTACAAAATGGCCTCCTAGTCTTTTCTATAAGACTTCATGTAAATTTTTTGTCTGACGTCGATCGAACAAAACTCACTGAAAACCATTGCTCCCTCAATTATTACTGAAAAAATTGCATATTTACTGTACTAATAAAAGTAGTACTATATTTTCATTTTCCACAATATTGAATAACGATGAAGAACGTGGAAGACGGATGTTTGTTGAAAAAAGTTTTGTATTACAAACATGTTCCAACTTTTTGATGGCATACTCGAGGAGTTCAGGGTGAAGCTTGATGAAAAAAGTAACGTATGATTTCTGGAGCATGTTGGTTTCTATGTGAAAACCACCGTTTGCCACTCGTAATTTACGCACTTACTGGGTCCAATTGAATTATGACATGCACTTTAAGTGCACTTTAAGTCATGTTCACGTCTGTTAGGGCCCTCTTTGGTTCCTTATAAAGTCGTTAAAAGCAAATGATTGTTTTAAAATGATTGTCTTTTTGTTATATGGGGTTTTAAAAACTTATCGCGCAGTCAGCGAGACTGACATCACCTTCATACATAAGAACGCTGCAAATTTTTCCACAAAAGTTGATTATTCCTTGAACAACATTAAATGAAAAATGATACCTAACCCACAGGCCTAGGTGCCTGAGAATCTCGAAAACCCACTTTCCCATCCCACGCATTATATTTAAGGTAAGCTTTGCAAAAACCCTTATGTTTTCGAAGACCTAAATATTGTGATATGGTCAGTGTATATCGGCGTCCATGTTCATTTTACCGGTACGGATAACTTCCCATTCTCCAAGGGAATTGTTTCTGTAAAGCCCCAAGTCTTGAATTTTTCTTCGTGAGGATAAACAGCGTTTCTTCTCAAACAGGCGACAAACTTTGTCTCCGACAAAAGAAACTGCGGTGACACTTCTTCGAACAATCACAACTGAGCGGAATTGGCGTCTCAGCAAAGAAAACGATGGAAAGTCGGCGGCACTCCGAGAAAGCCTGCCAGCTCAATGTAGGAGTTAAGTCGCAAGTTTTCTCCGGCCCATCAGATCTGCTTAAATCCCCCAGCTAGCTCCGCTTGTTCACGAAAACCCAGCTTCGTGAGGCACCCGTGTTTTGTCAACTGTTTTCCTACTTCCTGATCTTGGCCAGACGGAAGATAACGAGTTAAGTTTCCACATCCTTCAGCCCTCTTCAAAACCACCCCCTTCGCATCATTTGCTTCTTAGCCCCTTCACGAAATTCGTACACTCGAGTCACGTCCCAAGAATTTATCCAGAAGTTTACCTTCTCCTCATATCACAGTAATCTCGCCCGTCCCTTCCTTCTCGTCCACTTCAACATTGCTTTATGTCTAGCGTGTTGCACAATAAATATTATAGTAAGAGACACAGTAAACCGTCACATGCAACTTGCCAATTGTCCTGTTCAAAAAAAAAAAAAAAGTGACGAGGTTGACTTTTTGCACGATAACTACCATAGGTGTACTATTCAAAGGATAGGTAACTAACCAGAAAATTAAAAGTGTTTCTGAATAATAACGCTGCAAAATTCATTCACAGGGGTTGGTTATTTCTCAGACCAAGAACAAGAAGACTCATACTAGTCGATTTAGCGTCCAAAACTTAGTAGAAAACGATGCCTCACAGCCTACATCGCCGAACATACCGTACATGGAGAAACGGTGGGTGTGGCGTGTCCTGGGCCCATTTCAATCGGTTCAGGGTCCAAAGTTTAGCGGAAATCGTACCCTACACGCATAGATTGCCAAAAATCTCGGAAACATGTTTTTAAAAACACATTTTGTCCCTATCCCTCCCCCCTCCTTTACCAGGTTGATCCGATCGGCTAGAAATTTTCGAAGACCAACTGAAGCCCAAAACGGGTCCGTGACTAAAATTTCAGTTTTTTTCGGATAATTTTCTACAATCAAAAAACGGCGTACGGCGGACGGACATTATTTGCTCATTTTGATCTAGACACCTTGAAACGCCCTGAAAACAATTTGAGGCAAATCGGGTAGGTTGACTTTTTGCATGAAAACATACGTTGATTATTCAACGAGTAACCAACCAAAGGCCAAGAGCATCAATGGTTGAATTTTGTTGAGTAAACGCTGAGAATAAGGCCAGTTCAACTGAGACATACTTGGCGACATGCGCTCATAAACGTTCTTGGTTCAATGCCCCTTCATGAAGTGGCTACTGAAGCTCCATTCCGTTCTTTATTATGGTTCCCCCAGAAGACCCCAGACGGGTGATTCTTCATAGAATGAGACGGTCCTCCCGATGAAGACTGGCAATATACATCGGTTATTACCTTCGCTTCCCTTCCACAATAAAACCCTCTGTGATCTCATGTTGTTTCCTCGTGTTGTTTCGGTTCCGAACCCCCCCCCCCCCCCTCAAACTCAAGTACTTGTTGTTCTATTGTAATGGACGGATCTATAAGTGCGTCGGTGAATACAAACTGTTTGAATGTTTCAAAAGGTAGAAGTTTCGCGCGGTAATTAGGTATGCTTCATCATGCCAAACTCGGCCTTCTCTTGCAGGAGAAGGATAAAATAATTCCCACACTTACCGAGTTTCATAGGCAGGGCCTACCTTCTCATTCCTCCTTAAGCCCCGATTCTCCCATACATCATCCGCCCCCACTTTATTAATCTTTTCACGTCAACAGTATGAGCCTTTTGTAATAATATAATTTATGGTTTCAAGCTCCAGTATGGTTAACTCATTATTTTCAATTATTTGGATTCGCTCCGTGTGCTCCTCACCCATCTTCTCTCTAATTGGCAGTTCGCACTAAGTAACAGAACATATGAAACATAACTCGAAGCACATTGGAGACAATGACTTGTTAAGCATATCAGAGGGAACAGATAAGGATGGTGTGGAAGTCATAAGAAGGATATACGCTGTACAGTCGAACCCGTCGAGTAGAGCTTTCATAAGAACTAAAACTGAGGTACAGACCATATTTCGATGACATTTTTTTTTTTCTTTTTTTTTCTTTTCATCAAGGGCGTAGGAGGAGGACGACTCCAAGTGGTCCCTGTGATACTTCTAGGGCAATGGCCCACCCGGGACTGTTTAACACATTACTTCGGGTGCACGATGACATTAAAACACTGAATTTGTCAAAACATGTGATAATTTATGATAATGGTGGGTATAGTGATGGGCATAGTGATTAGTAATTCTGCTAAGTCAATACTAGATGTTCACACAATGAAAATTCCGTATAGACTCCGATTGATGGAGATTGTAAACATTTAAGATCGTCCATTTCGCATTCTTCGTGGATAAAAAGATGAATAAAAGTTGCACCCTGGTGACTTTTCCCCAACGCAGAACTGTCGGGCGGAAAATTATTTTTAGGTAAGGATGGGAGAAGATTAAAAAACATCATTAGAAAGAAAAGGAGAAAAGAAAAAGAGCCACCAAGTGAATGCGAAGAAGACTTCGAAGAAAAAGTGGCATACTAAATCATTATTCATAGCTTTCCCATAATTCAGAAGATTGAGATTGGCCCGGGCACAGCACTCGGTATATTGGGTTTTATTACTGTAAAAAACTCTGAGCTTAACCACAAACTCCTTAGTATTCTTATTGTAATTGTAAACGTCGCGTGCTATACTACACGAGTATATTCGAGGATCGGGTGCCGGAAAACGGCGAGCAATAATGCATAGAATTTATTCATCTTACAGGTGACTGCGCACATGAGCAGTACGCTCACTTGAGCGAAAGATCTAAAAACTCTCGGATCAGGTGGAAAGTAATAGAAGAGTCAAGTCCATTACAAAATAGAGAAGAGTTGTTTCGGCAAACTGGCTTTTCTGGGCATAAATATCAACTTAGTCGATAAAAAAAAAGCTCTTAGTGCTTCAAGTGGTGTTTCCTTCACAATAATACCTACCACCATCTTGACTGTCAAACGACGTGTCTTCTTTTATTGTAACCCGTCTTGGCTCTGAGTTCTTTTTCTGCTTTTCCGACATTCAACTTCAGTTGAAGAGGAAGAAAAATTTTGGTGCTTAAGTTTCGGACAAACATCCATAAAGAATACTTGGTTGCATGGCATTGCTTTTGAAGCTGAAAATGGATTTGTCCCGCTTTTTTAAACTAGCGATTCTATTGAACTCACTAGGCAAAGGATTGTGGAAATAATGCTAGAGGACGGTTGAATGTAGAGGAGATAGTAGAGGCAAAAATATGAGAAAAGTAAAAAGCGGATAAACGTGTTCTGAATATGTTATGATGCTGCCGGATTAGGTGGGTGGGAAGGACGTCTGAGCGAATGCATGTTAAAGAGGAAGCGGGTTTATCAAATTTTCAGGTTTCCCAAGCTCCAACCCTTCTGAACCAAAAATAAAATCCGGTGCATTGCTCACGGTCAACACTTACCAGTGAAACTCCTCAAAATTTATGTAAATACTTTTCCCAAACCTAATCTGCACAGTCTACTTTTCATTCAAATGCAATCGACTGAGCGGGGAAAGTTGAACGTAGCTACCAGGAACGAGTTGATATTTTGAAAACTTTGTTCATTTATAGCGCTAAAGGCAGGAACCAGTGCAATTCAATAGGTCCACTCATTGATTAAGTTCAGTGTATGCACTAGAGTTCAAGACTCGCTCCAACTTATTCAACCCTAAACCAGAAACCATAAATAATGCGTGTTTTATAAAACCTCAAAACTCTCACGGCGTTTTCAAGGTTACAAAATTGTCGGTGTAGGAGTGATTCCCAGCATGAAAGCAGCAGTGTCGAGGTAATTCAGTCAGACAAACATACTAGTAATGTTTTCTTTAGCATAAACTAATGTCTCAATGAGCGTACCCATTGAAAACTCGGTAAATTCAGAATAGAAAAGTGTTCAAATAACGATCTCATCCTTTCTGATGGGTATTGACTTTCCTGAATCGCACCTTCGTTTGTTCCCAGACACAATCCTACCCGAACTCTCGAGGAGATCTCATTTCTTGAACAAATTGAATCCGCCAGTTGAGTCAGCATTGTGAAGTGGCTCCCAAATCCTCCTCGTCCCATTTGATTTAGCATTGACGGGAGATACGCCCGTTGTCTTGGGAACCATCGAGAGAGTTTGAAAAACCGCTTCAGTCGGGGCGTGAAGCATTTTCAATGATTTAGCGTCAAGACCGTGGACAATACACTGCTTGAGGAGGGGGATTTAAGGGCTAAACAACTTCCAAAAACTCTTGAAAGGCACACAAAGAAAATAATAAAATTACCCCAGGACGACGGTACGGACGGGAGAATGGCAAAGGTAGAGGCAGCATCCGGGGAAAATGTCGTCCACTTCAAGTTGAGCGCCGCATTTTTCTTCTTTTACTGTTTTTAACAAGTGAGCGAATGTTATTCTTCGTTTTGGAGGATGGGAAAAAAGGGTGAAACCCTCCCCTTTGAGTTGAGCTGTTTGGAGAAAGAGAATAAACAAAGAGAACGCAACAACTAAGAACTTTTCGAGGGCTGTTAGGCAGAACTGATTATATTGTGGATCTGTGAATGTTTTATAAGCACGTAAAAAAAAATTTTTTAAAAAAAACACAGGAATATAGGGGTTGTGAAATGTTGCGTTTAATTGAGCGGGTGGAAGAGCGTATCATTCTTTAGAGTAATTGGATGATTATAAGTCGCAAATTATTCCGAAATGGTTTATTTTTGGTTAGTTTTTAATTGTGTAGGTTTTCCAAAATAATATCTTCCCACCTTTGACCCACCTGAATCAATTGCCCGAACCCGTATTTAAGGAGGTGATTTTGAGTGTACGGCTATCAAAGCTTTTCAAATAGCTCAAACAAGACAGTTATATGTTGAACGATTCGTCATAATTTCCGTGGCCTATTGACGAAATAGTTCATAATTTTAAGGTTCAAAAATGATTGGAATCGATATCGGGTGACGAGGAGTCTTTTTTATTAAACATTTTTTGAAATAGTTAATTTAATTGTCAGTATAGAAAGGGAATAACACGAATGGGTTTTCAATTCTGCATAATGTGAACTCAGGTGACTGAAATGTTGTAGAAGGATGGTTATTTGTCATTTGGAACGTGGCACTTACCTATTGTTTGTTTCAGAAGATACTTGATAAGATATCCGTCAACGACAGCATAGTGCATGATACCACCCTCCACAACGATCGGTGGGATTATTCTCTGGGGTTATAAGTTACATTCGGATAACATCAACTTCTGATGGAAAATGATGGTAATTGCTACCGTGGCAGTCACTGCTCATGTTAAAGATATGTGTAATGAAGCAAGCGCTTGTGTCCATCGTGTGACATCCATTCATCGGAAGCTCTAATAAATGATGGGCATGAAATTACCATTTGATGGAGTGCATTGACGCGATTTTCGGTCATCGCTCCAAGGTCAGTCGGTTAGTCTGTTCACAATGTTTGTGTATACGGCTCTCAATTCTACTCCGCTGATTCCCATCTTTCTGTGGAGTACGTACTTCAACACAAACTGCCTTTCGGTCTACTTCGACAACTCGCAGTTTTCTTGGACTGTGTTAATTGAAGTCACCAGTAGAGTCCCGGTCATTCTCAAGTCCGAATACGAACAAGATCTGGAATCGCACTGCTCTCTTTTGATGGTTTACGACAGCCTGTATACATTCCAGCCATTTCAGACGGTGCATTATGTCAACGTTCTTCTTACTAACGACGACAGTTCTTCAAGACGTGAAATGTTGACTTCTTATGCAAGGTACAACTTCCTATGGGTATCGAATATTTCATCCACTCCTGTTTTTCGAATAATCGACGGTAATAACACGATTCGTATCATAGATGAATCAACGGCTGTGAGGGAATTAAACCAATTTTTGATGTTCCCAGCATGGCCGTTCCCACCCGATTACGGTGGAAAGAAGTTCTCCCTGTCGTTAGTCAACCATTCAGTGTATGCGCACACGTCATTAGATGGCAATGGAGTTGTGTCGGTGGCAGGAACCGAGTTCGATGCCATCGTAATGCTCTGTAATTTACTGAATTTGAAGATAGTTCTTGTCGTTTTGCACGACGTTGGTTACTTTCTCAACAATGGAACCTCTACTGGCTTGATTGGAGATGTTATACACGGCAAAACAGATGTTGGGATCGGAGGCTTTTCATTGACAGCTCATTTATCACAATTCGTGGATTTTTACCCACCGAGAGACATCCGGTGCAAAGAATATATCATCCCAGAACCCAAACCAGTGGTGCAAGAAATGAACTTTGTGGTTGCCCCTTTTGAATGGGATTTATGGGTCACAATCGGGGTGGTAATCATCATCGGGAGCGCCATGAAAACTCTTATAGCTCGATTCATGGTGGAAAGGTTTGGTGAACGCTACGTTTCATTTGAATGGAGCCTATTCACTTCCATGACACACATGATACTGCGATATTACCCCCGGCAAAGGGAAAACCGTGGACCTCTACGGCCTCTGTTTGTTGCTTGGTCTTGGCTCTCTTTCTTGCTCGCGAATCTGTATAGCAGTCAACTCACGGCAATACTTGTGACACCAAGATACGAGGAGAAGCCTAAAAACATGGCCGAGTTGTACCAACAGGGTTTTACATGGGGCGGAGACCTAGCTGAACAGACCATACAACCTGAAGGGTTATCATCGGAGGAACTGCTTTGGTGGAATACTCGCTTCCGACTAGAGAATGGGGTCGAAGAACGTAATAACCGGATGGAAGCTGGGAAATACGCTGTTCCTGGGGAATCACACGGCGAAAATTTCTACTTCAAGCACTTCTTACCCCGTCAAGATCTGCTTGAAAAATACGAAACCGTGGGGGGTTGCTTTAATAATTTTTCACAGCACCAATTCTACCACGGGGATCCCGGTACTCGAGAATATTCACTACGATGTCCCTTTACACATCACAATTCGGAATAAGGCAGCAGATGAAAAACAAATACTTCTACGAAGCAAGTAGACGCGGAGCACTGGTAACAGACAAAGTTTCTCATTGGGCTTCTACAAACAAAACGAAACAGGTATTTACGTTGAATTTGACTCATCTACGAGTTCCGTTCAAAATATTTTGCATAGGAATGAGCCTGGCTATTGGAGCATTCATGCTGGAACAAATTTACATGAGAACTCATCACGGTGAGAGACGCCGAGCACTTCGCACGAAGAAGAGGAAGACAAATAACCGAAAGCTAAAAATCAATATCTACCATCCATATTGTGATTGATGTATCCGTTTACACACCACAACTTAATATAGACTAGAACCTCACTGCTCACGTGAATTAACTAGGAACATCCTTCTAATCACTTCTAAGCACTCCTTAAAAGGCACCCAGTCAAATAAAGAGGTTATTGGGAGACAGTGACCCTTGGAACTCAATTTCAAACTAAAATTTGTGATTGCAAATATGACTCGTGACGCTTGGGGCCAGAGGAATAAATCTATCAATCAGGAAAATTGAATAGGATTTCAAATTTTTGAGAGTGAGTATGATGGCGACGACCGACCATCGTTCTGATATCGTTGAGTTCGTAAGAAAATCTCCTCGGGGAGTGACTAAAATGTCCAACCGTCGTCCGGATCAAGGAAAGCCTTCAAGGATGCTCCCAAGAATTTCGAAATGTTATACGTTGGATACGCTTGGGGCTAACTCACGTTCGGCCCGGTTAGTCCAAAGAAAGGCAAAGTAAGTATGGGTAAGAAGAATTGTTTGGAAAATATTTTTCGGAGATTTTGAGAGACCCAAAAATATAGGTGATATGCCTAGCATGATAAAATGATGGGTTTTGTTGTATCAATTGTCTTCAAAACAGGCAAAGGACGGTAAAAAGTTTGTATTTTTAATCAGGTTGTTGACCTGTTGTTTTAGTGTGTTATCGGTATTCGGTTCATCAGTCTGCTTCAAAGTTTGGACGCTGAATCGATTGAGATGGATCTCGAAACAATATTGTCTTTCACCTCAAGTGGGTCAAGAGTCAAAAATCTACTCAGTGTTCAGAAATGGCCGCACCTGCTTCATGGGTTTTTCATTCACTTTGGGATTTCCCTCCAATCCCCCTATTACACAGAGTCCTCAGTTATCTGCCAACATGAATCTCATAGCCTCCTCTCATTCAAAGTAAAGTCTCCACCAAGCACACTAGCACACTTTTTTAAATATTATACTCCAGTGACTTACTTTTTTTACTTACTCCAGTGATGACTGTAACTGTGCCTGTTTGTTAAAACACCTCTCTTGTGACAATATTTCAGTTGTGTTATATCGAAATAAAACATCTGTTATGGTAAAAGGTACCTTCCTGACCACTGAACTATCCTGTTTCAAACAGCCCCATAGGTACTCCATTCCTGGGAATAAGCAACATTTAATAACCCAGATTATTCATTGTGGAATGATTTCTTGCTAAAATTATTAAGAGAAAATGATAAAAATTACAGCAATGTTTCATAAATCAATCAGTTTGTACTTTTAAATTAATATGGTTTTCCTCCTCACCTTAGAAACGTTATCGGGTTATAAAGTCCGACATAATCGTTTAGTTGTAAGCGAGCGCAAAATAACAAGTTATTACATCACGCGGTTACAGGGCGTCAATAACATTATGCGTGCGGGGCAAGGCTCCCATCGTGCTATTGCAATAATACGATAACTGCGTTACCTACCACAATATTGGCAGTTGAAGCCATTTCAATACTCAGCAAGTCATGTATTCACGACCAATCATGCCGTTTAAGTGCATACGTGGTGTGTAGGAATATTCCTGTCACCGTCACTGCTGGTGCCCATTTACTCGTATCCACTTTCCCGCTAGTACGAAACGCTACAGCATGTAAATTTCTCGCGAGCCCAGAAGAAGGTAAAAGAAGAGAAGGAGAACCGATGTATTGTTGGGAGATCGCAGGGTCGGTTGACACGAATTGGGAGTACAGCTCGGCTCAGGCCGACGTACTGCGGTGGGGTGGTGTCGTAAGGGACGTGAGAAGGCACGAACTGGCGTCGGCATGGATGGCAATGGAAGGGGGATTCTCCGCGGTTACACCTACATCCAAAGGATTTATCACCCCCGTTTTACAGGTGACAAGTTGCTCCGGGACCGGGGTGAGGTATTCTACCATTGTTTTTACTCTCGTCCCAATTCAACGAGAGCAATCCCCTCGGTCAAACTTCCGCACAATTCCAACGCCAAGTTCTCTCACCACTTTCACGGTCCTACTATCATCCCTAGTTCTTCCCTCGATGACATCCCCACTTTCCATTTATTCACCCCAGTCATTACAAAGACGGACATAGTACAAGTTGATGAAGTTTGGGAGAAAGAAGTGCCGCTCCTGCTCTACAGCCGTCAGGACGCTGAGACAGGGTTGACAACACCCTGTTTCCTAAATTAGCTTTATTAATACGTGTCCTGTGAGAATCTTTGGCCTCACCGTAATCCCACCAGCTTCACCAGGTTTTTGAAAAAGAGGAAGGTGGAAGACGGGTAAATGAAAATGAATAAAATGTTTATCTCAGGCAAATCTCAGATTTCTGACCTGGTGACGGATGCTGCATGCGTCTACCCCATTTTCCTTAAAGCGTGGCACAGCATGCTGGGTGGAAACCTCATTATCTATTCACTTCATGTCTGAGCCGAGAAGAATGTCGCATGTAAATATTACATGATTGCGAAAAAGGCGAAAAGAAAACTGAGGGTTCACAATAAATAAGGGTGGCGTGGGAGCGAGCGTGTAACACATTATCAACGTAAACTACTAGTCATCAAACGACCTACGATGGTCGTGATAACGACTTACCAAATCGACGAACCCGAGTTGTAAATATTACTACACGAGTTGTACTTTTAATTTCAGATTCATGAATAATTTAAGTTCCGAGTTGAGCAAAAATACTGGAGACATAAGCGCTCGAGAAAATGCACTTAACTAATTAAGGGTATTAAAATATACCGGATTGAAATTAGCGACCAAGTAAATTATACTTGGAGCCATATTTTACAATGTTTTTTCTTTTTAAGAGAAATTATAAATTGTTATCCACCAGTGAAACAGCATACCTTAAAAGAACGAATTTTCGGAATGGTTATGTGCACGCAAAATATTATGAGAGCCACATGAAGCTTGAATACTAAATGTGTTAACCCGTTAGAAGCGAGCGTGACTATTAGATAGCAATTTTCAAAAATCCGTTAGGAGCAATGAACGCGCAACGAACCAATCCCGGTTATTACAGGCCTAGGATGGATCCCCCTGAGCCTTGCCATCCTTTATGACTTCCCAAACAACATTGTTTTATTTGTTTCCGATGTCAAGCAGAATTAATAGTCGCTACTTCAATTTTGAGGAACAATTTCTGTAGGTGCGACAATCCCCTGAACATCAATACAAATGAATTTATTGATTGATTGGGTCTTCAACGGATTGCTGCAAAGTAAAAGTTGATAAATCACTAATTGCGACAAGATAATTAATGAACGATCTGGGAATAAATCATTTTTTTCGATATCATTTAACACGCTGTTTTTCAACAGTAACTAATTTAAACTCACAAAATACCGTTCGATCCAAGTCAATAAATTTCATTATATAACGTTCAATCCTCCAGACCATTGGCCCTAGGTGATATGGTGCTGGCAGCTGCCCTTAATATCTGTCAGTAACGTACTTATCTCTCTTTTCCAATTCATTACAATACGAGTCAGTCGGGTCCCAGGCCGGAGAACAAACGACCGATACAGTGACCGATGAACCCATCCCGCCAGATAACAACTCATTGTCATCTCGTTGATAAAGGAGAAGCAACGAAGGTCATAGCGCCCACTTGGACACTAATAATTGATAACTTATTAGTGAACGTCGGTGTCCCACCTCGTTATCGGCTCTAGGAAACAGCCACAGTTCCCGTTGCAACCTCTCGGTGAAATCATTTCGACCGTGTCTTCGTAAAAATACATTTTATTGGTGGAAATTTTGTTTTAGATGAAGTGAGCAACTATCAAAAGAGTGAAATGTCGGCCAGTTTTTTGATCTTATGTTTAATTCCCCTATGCGCTTCCGGATTGTCACCAAATCATTCTGACGCACCTCAGTTGCCCCTCGTCATTAATACTTGGGGTTTCACTTCAGCTACCACAGCAGGTTAGTCAGTGCAGAACGGATATCTCTTCAACTATTGTAGGCTGTGATACAAATTCATGAAACAAGATTTTTATCGCTGTACCTTGAGGGAGTCACAACTTGCACCCAAATAAATGTACAAATTACATTATCTACCTCGTAGGATTTCATCAAGGTTCCATTAAAATAAGTATCACAGGAAATAGGATCTCAACGGTTATGAGAACCAAAAAAACTTGCGCGTCAAAGGCACTTGAAGGTTTTTAAGAGTAGCTTATTCAATTATTATTTTTCATTTCCACTGTTCTCACTCCGTACTATGTATTTGAAGCGAGTGTTAGTTTAATTTTTTAATGATGAAGCTATGTTTTCATGCCAGAGGACAATCTCTTCAATGCCCATGAGAGTTTGAGTGTTTTGACTCTATCTTATCTTTGAATAATTGTATATTTATCCCATTGATGTTCTGCTCTCTTCTTCTTCTTCTTCTCATTCGCACTGGCTTTCCATATATATGACGCTTTTACTCTCCCGTAACAACGTCGGTTTAAGTTCAGACCGAACCGGCACCATACATATTGCATCTGCTAGAAACTAAAGGAAGGATGTGAGACTTGGAATACAAAAACATACGGACTACTGGATAAAATAATCAGAATTGAATAAAGAAACACGGGAAGATGTTATGGGTCAACATTGGTATCTATCTACCTATTTCAAATGACCATCTGTTTTATACCGCTCATCGGTATAGAATAACGTATGTTTATATTCTTACAAGGAACATCATAATCTGAATAATAATAATAATGACTTCATGCAGCTTGGAAGGCTCTCAAGTCCGGCAAAAGCGCTCTTGACGCGTTGGAAATCGGATGTTCAACATGTGAGGCCGAACAATGTGATGGCACAGTTGGATTCGGTGGAAGTCCAGATGAAAACGGTGAAACGACATTGGAAGCCCTGGTTATGAACGGGTAAGAGGCCTTTCTATGGTGTTTTCGAAATAACAGTGCATACAGAATGATATCTCTACGACTATATTACCAATGTATCTCGGAAGGTGAATGCCATACGGCTTGCTCAGAATAATTGACAATTTTGAACAGATACCGTTCGGGCCTTAGCTGAGCCTAAAGTGTGTTCAAACCGATCGTAGCAAAGCATGCAGGGTTTGTTAGAAATGATTTTGAATAATTATATACCAGTAGCTTCATCGTAGTTCCTGAAATGATATTGTTGTGGTGCACATTAGATCGAATCCGTTTTCCCTTTGCTTCTCATCTACGCTTGGAGAACGTCCTAGTTAGTAATGAATACATGCAGCAATGCTGTTGAACGATCTTTAAAATATAAATTTTTCCGATTTGAATGCCTGAATTGGATGTCTCATGGAGACATTGACCTCGGAGGCACAATGAACTGTATACCATCGTGAAAGCACGGGCGGCGTTTTTCCCCTTGGTGATGAAAAGGATGAATCAGATGAAAGGGAATATATCTTGACAACTCGGGGGTACAAAGCGCCGTATTTGGTTGCATCCAATTCACAATACCGAAAAGAAGAATGAATTCGGGCGTAGATATTCCGTCATCCAAGAATGTATGTTCCTTTCGATTTTCTAATTCCGGACTCTCGTTGTTCTTTCAAACTCACACACTGTTTATATGAATCAGGGGGTAGCGTATTTTCAAATCCCCTCTCATGACATTAACTGTTTTACCAAAGGTTTTGTAATTTGATAGTCAGGGGAAAATGTTTCCTCGTTTTTAAAATTGAGTACCCCTTGTTTACGCGGATTTTGATTGAAAGGGACACAATGGAAGTTGGAGCAGTGGCAGGTTTGAGGAGAATCAAACACGCAGTTTCTGTCGCTCGGCGAGTCATGGAACACACAGGTCATTCAATCCTCGCGGGCGACTTGGCCACAAACTTTGCCAAAATGATGGGGTTCAGAGATGAAAGTTTGGAAACGAATGTGTCTACCGGCATTTGGCAACAGTGGAAAGATGCCAGTTGTCAACCAAATTTTTGGAAAGTAAGTGGGTATGGAACTGCATAAACATAATTCATTTCTTGCATATTACAATTCTCCAATCCCCTTCCCCCCTTAGCACGTGTGAGCACGATTGTCTTGATATTCCACTTTCTAGGACGTCAAACCCGACCCCGCGAGAAGTTGCGGGCCTTACACACCCGAAACACCCACGCAGAAGATTCCGGAGAGAAAATCAAATTTGTTTGGTCGTTACAACCACGATACGATCGCCATGGCCGTCATCACTGGTAAGGGACATGTGATGGCTGGGACGTCTACCAATGGGGCCAACCACAAAATACCAGGGTGAGGATAAACGTTGTTAGCTGTATTTTTTTTTGTATCGATTTTAGACGAAAAACTAAAATAACCTCCTTACGAATAGTTCAATGAGGAGGTTCAACCAGAGTCATCAGAATTTTACAGTTCAGTCACTTTAAGCAACCTAATATTACAGACGCGTAGGAGACTCGCCCATACCAGGGGCAGGAGCATTCGCTGACAGTGATGTTGGAGCAGCATTGGAAACCGGTGATGGAGACGTCATGCTTAGATTTTCACCCACGTAAGTTCAATATGTCCCAGTATTGCACACCGGATTCCATTTGTCTTTGCCAGCGCCTCGCGGCACGAGATGTCAAATTTTTGGGAAAATCTGACGGATTGAAATCCAAAATAGAGAATACCGTCAGCCGTCAACGCTGTTTTTGGCTTAGGGAATTTTTTTTTTTTTCAAATCTGAAATTAGAGTTAGTCACTTCCTTTCGTCACTCCCTTAGAGCAACGATTCAGGCCTATGCGTGTAAGGAGTAATTTTCCATAAGACGCTGAATTAATTAAGAAAGGGTCCCGAAGCGTAATAGGTTTCTATGAATCAAGTAGATTTTTTTTTTTTTTTTTTTTTTTTCAAATGAATACCGTTTTCCCACCAGTGCGATGAATCCAGAACAATAAGCCTTTGTGGAATAATTTGCAGCGTTTACTACTGAAGGATAGGTGACTTTTGTCAAAAAATATTTACCTATCCATTAGTGCCCTTAACCTGTATCGTTCAAAACTCCTTTGTTCCCATGAATCGCTCAGGAATCGTGAGCAAACCCCTTGGCCGTTCCCGTAGTCTTAAGGTTTCTTTCAAGAGGCAAGATGCATTGAAAATTAAATCGTTAGTTTTATCTCAGGATAATGATAGGGAAAGGCAACGCCCGGGACATAAATATCACTAGGGCAGAGAATACGCCTCCATTGCTCTAGTTTCTAGGGTCTTGGGATCACTGCTCTGTGGTTCTTGGTGAACCTCAAAACTAGGAGCGGAAAGGGCCGCTCTAAACCCCAAGACCAAGATTGTTCAACTGGTAATAGCCATCGGTGTTGAAACTAGACGAGCCGAATTTTCGCTCTAGTTTTTCTAGATTATAATAATATAAGCCGAATATATAATTACAGCCGAATTCATCTCGTGAAGCTGATTTCCACTAATAAGAATTTGAACATCATCACAAGTACTCATGATCATCCTACCAATTTTCATGTTGCTTTTTGAAACTGTTATATTAATCGCAATGATTTCTCATGTACTTACAAACGGCATTTGTCATTTTGGAGAAAAGTACCAACGATGAGTAAACGCTACAGATCATGATGTTAGTGGATTTTATTCAATTAGTTTTTTCTTCTTTTCAGGGCTGTCGTCGTTGAAATGATGCGCCAAGGCATTCAACCGGAAATGGCCGCTCAAAAAATGATATACAGGATCGCCCGCTACTTTCCAGACTTCTCTGGAGCACTGATAGCAGTTACAAAAAACGGAAAGTTTGGTGCAGCTTGCCACAACATCCCTGATTACTTCCCTTTCTCAGTAGCTCGTGGGGATTCCGTACAAATTGTAAAAATAAGGTGTACATGAAGTAAAACGGATTCAACTGCCTGAGGAACACGACAGCTCCGGTACTCCCAATTAATTTTTAACTTTCTTCACAGTATCCCCAAATCGTTTTAAAAAGGCTATTTTGGGGTGATCATTGAGTTGCTTGGGTTGAAAATTTGTTTGAAATACTTTGGTTCCATCGTGGCAAAGAGGTTGTTAATTTCGAGTTTTCGTTTATGAAATGACGCGGGCCGCGTTTTGCTTCCCTATTCCCTAATTTATTGGCTCTAAACCATACGATTGAATTAGGCAAAGCGAATTGTTCATCGAAACGTAGTTCAGCACTTCTCACCGATGATGGCTAGTGGATCGTCACATGTAGTGTGTTTGGGGTCAGTAGTATAACGTCCTTGCACGTTAAGATATCAGTGATGTGGTGTCCACAGTTCCAAGGGGTGCATTATGAAATTTATTTAATTTCCCTAAACACTCGCATACAGTCGATACAAATTCTTTCAACCGTAAACGCTGTCCTTCGGTAGTCGGATTGTTACGTTATCACAAGTTTTTCTTTCTTCTTCCAAGAGTTTTCTTAATAATATTATGTAACATTTGTTCATTAGGAATAAACTTAGGTTAGGGAGGATTACCGGCTCTGAACGAAATTTGATGACATTTCGGATACCTTCATAATATTCGAGGTATGATTTCCAACAATCAAGTTGCAATCCCGATTTTTTATTCAAGCAGCGATAGCGGATATGTGCCAATACACAAAACTCGACAAACACAGGGTTGGGGAAGGAAACTGAATACATCGCGGTAATGAATAAGTCATCGGCAGCGAGCTTCACTAAAAGTAAGAGATGTGTGTTGGATATAAATACTGTGGGCGCCAGGAACGAATTGAATAAACAATACAAATCAGCGTAGCTTCCTAATTTTCGTGGGAGATCCGCCAATTGAAATAACCGCCGTGATATTTACATGGAACTTCCTCACCTATGTTGAAACCTCGTTTACTGTATGCTAATGGACCGTTTCGGACGTTGAGTAAGCACTCAATTCACCGCTTTACGTATATATGATGAACTACGTCGTGAGAAGAGGCATTAAATTAAAAGTACACAAGTACTAGTGATGTTGTAGAACAATAATAATTTAAAGTATTATATATATACATTATTATATATATTATATATATATATTATATATACATACGCGATGATTGTACACCCGTACCAACACCGCCCCCTTGAGGATGAGGAATGCCTAAAGGATCACTTTCCACCTGGTAAACTTCCCATGTGGGCTGAAATGGCAAGCAGAACTCTAATAGGAATAGAAAAAAATCGGATGGAGCCCCAGGAGCCACTAACGTTTCTATTGATCGACTTTCCGATAACCATTCATCCTTCCTTCCGGAAGAATATCCATCCGACTGACGACCATTCCTGCTAAAGCCAGTCAGCTTGTTTCTTTGTGGCAGCCCATCGAACTTCTCACAAGGGAGCGCTTGCACGAGTGGAGGCCCTCCTGAATAGAAAGGACTCTGCTTTTATCGAATATCGCTCGAAGGAACAACAACCCACAATAGCTAGTCGGCCTATGTCGTTCACCATAATAGCTGATCTACTTTTGTGAAACTACGTAACTAGCTGGGCGAGTTGAAATCTATTGAATACGTGATGTTCACCTAGGTTCGTTTTCCACTAGACTTTTTCCTTTTTCGATACCTATTTCTCTCATCGGAGCTTTTACGGTACATGAAGGATCGACCCAAGGTAAGCTACTGTGTACCGACTAATCCATCAATACATCGCCGTAACAGAACGGGATTTTTCGTTTTTCAAAGAGCTTCGGTTGTGGGGGCTATCACAATGGAACGTAGTACACGGTTGCTTTATGAACCTAAGAAAGTAGAGAGAAAGCAATATGGATCAAAACTTTTTCAATCTATGTAGTACGTTTATCACCATTAAAACGACAATAGCCCATATAGTTTATATTCATGGTGATTCCTGGGCTCTGTTAAGAAACTACGAGCATATCGTCCAGGAAGGGGTCTGAACTTTTTAAATCTGTTATGGTAACATCAGAAAGTGATGACCGGGAGTCGATTCTGAGATATTCCAAAAGTGAAGACTCGTTTTCGGAGCGTTAAAGGTGAGAAAACGATTGAAAAGTCAAGACGTCGTGGAATTTTACGGATCGACGGGCTGTCAAATCAACGGAAATTTGTTTTGAGTTTTGCGAGCCCTTTTGAATACATACCGAACCAGTGAGTGCGATCTTTACCGTGATCTCAAGGCCTCATTTTCAGAGTGTTGAATGTTCAACTTCATTCGGCTCTGAGTCACGGTTAAACGGTTAAAGGTACCTAACAACAAATCAGAGGTGTAAGATCACTCATTCATTCAGACTATGTAAGATTCACGGTATTGTTTGCCCGATACAGAATCAGGAAGGATCGTGTCGGGATTTTCAAAGTTCCCCTCTGTCCAGCCAGTGTACTGACTATGTCAACATAAGATTTGGGCGAAATAAATATATAGAACTGCTGATAGGTGGATGGATGTAGCTTGTACAGCTTCTGAAACTCAGGACAATAACCACGGGATAGAAAGCGCAATCGACTTTCAGTCACCACATTTGAAATATGATGGAACGTTAGTATAGCTTCGGGTGCGATATGGTTCCATTACAGATATTTATAGGTTTTCTCAGGTCAAGAGTTGGTGAACAGGAACTGGGAAGTACCATGGCTTTAGTTATTGTAACAAAATTATGTTTGGGTAGTCATTTTGAGATTTTGAATATCCATTAGGAAAGCAAATGCTTGGGTAGATAGGTTCCTAATTGACATTTGTAGCTCTTCGATGAGTTCGTGGTTCCTGCGCTGATTGATGTAGCGTTACCGGGTATTGTAGGTTAAATGCCATGAATCGTTTGACACATTTCAGATGGTGCAGCCTCCCACACATATGATCGGCGCTGGTTGGAGATACATAAATCCATGAATTCATTCAGATTGTGAATTAAAGGCGGGAGTTATTATGTATTTAAAGCTCTATAGTTGTATCCAACCATTGCGAAACTGGTCAAGTTTCAATTTTGACATCGATTGGTCATTGAGATATTTACTTCTACATTGCATCGACGCTATTGATTTCAACTCAATCACCTCTTAGGCAAGTAGGCTCTAACAATACCGTTAAGCGGATTCCTAGGGACTCTGGGCGATCAGCCATTGAATACTAATCCTCTAAATTGAATATGGTGAGGTTATTACGTCGTCGCCTCTCCAACATTTTCTGATCCATTCTCATAAAATTCCTGTTATATTCAGTTGGACGTACAATACAATTTTCAGTTCTCAGAGTCGAGATCTCTAAGAGATAGCCAGTGTGTACTAAACGTGTTGTTTTACTACGACGAGAAAGTTGTTTCTAGCGGTTCCGAAGAAAATGATGTGTACCGATCCCCTTCTATCGTCTTCCACAGAACTAATATGGACTTTCGTTCAATAGCTTTCGACTCAAGTAATGTTATTCGTTCAGATCACAGGCTCAACAACCAACTGGTGTGTCATCGTGTCACAATAATTGTAGCAAGGATAAAACAACCTAACTAACTTTCAATTGAAAACACTATTTATATTAATAAGCTTTCGTCTTTTAGCAAACGTTAAGACTAGTAACCCAGAAAAACGATAGTGAGCTCGAGTTCGACATGGAGAGGGCTTTTATGAGAAGACTGCCGACATCGAGTGGGGTTAGAAATTCCGTACTGTAAAAGTGAGAGTTCAAGAAATGAAAATGCTGGAAAAATTCCACGAATGAATGTGGGGGAGGGGGCGCACCTCTGAGTTCTCCAGAGTAGAAAGTGTCGCAGTTTGTGGTGACATACCATAAAGCCATTTACTTCAGGATAAGGGTAGCATCCATCAGTTTAATCGAGTATCCAACTTCATATTCGTTTATGCGGCGGGATTTTTCCTGGCACAAAAGTGAGTAAACCAATTTTAAACCAACCGAACTCATCACGATTATTTTGTATAGCTCCTTCTCAAATGTGTCTATAAAAGTGGAGGTGCTCCAAACTCTAGGAGAACAACCTACTGTTCGTTGTAAATATTCTCCCTTCCTCGGCTTTGTGGAGTGTTCCGCCACCCCCCGCGATCCACGGTTGAAAGAACACCAAGAGCTGAGAGGGTGCGCTGCTGCATGGATGATAAATGACGAACCACTGGGTTTTGAATAAGAACGAACCCTGAACGTAGGCGGTGGTGACAATAAGATTTTCGGAACAAAGTTTTCACTCTACAAACGAAAATCTAAACAACTCGAGATTCGCCTTATATGTCATCCGGTTCTGCAGATCACCACAATCAGATATAAAGAGAACAACCAGATGTAATACCCTCCAAAATACGATATGTATTGAAAAAAATTCTTACACACAGGTTGGTTATTCCTCGAATGGGGGAAACAGTGGGTTGTGGCAGGTCCCATGACCCATTCCAATCGATTCAGGGTCCAAAATTTAGTGGAATATGATACCCCCACACGCCTAGGCACCAGAAATCCTGACACATACAAAATGGGTGGATACATACCCATTTTGACCCATAACTTCTTCCGGTGGGTGCCAATCGTTCTGGGACACACATCATTGAATTCAGCGTCCAAAATTTAGTGAAAAATGATACCCCATACGCCTAGGCAGCAGAAATCCCGAAACACATAATCAAATTGGGTAATAAATACCCAATTTGACCCATAACTTCTTCCAGTGGGTGCCAATCGTTCTGGGACCCATTTTATTGGATTCAGCGTCCAAACTTTAGTGGAAAATGACACCCCACTCGCCTAAATCACCCAAAATCTCGAAAATCCATTTTTCAAAAAAAACATTTGGCCCCTACCCCCTCCAAATTCGTTCCGATCGGGCTGAAAAGTTTCGAGGAACAGAACATCTCGGCTGGGAACAGACCCCTGACCCAAATTTCAGATTTTTAGAAAATTTTCTACTACCAAATCGGCGCAGACGATGGACGGACATTGACCTTTTTTGATCAGAAAATCATGAAACGTCCAGAAAAAATTTTGAGCCAAATCGGAGAGGTTGACCATTATCATGAAAACATAGGTTGATTATTCAAGGAATAACCAACCAAAATTGGTGGGAATGTCTCCTATTTTATTCCAATAATCTTCAAAATCAATATTAACAATACTATTCTGCCACATTATCCAAAAAATTAAAGAAAAAATGTTGTGGCCCTGCTCAAGAGTCTATCAAATTGAACGAATTTCTCGTACTTATCTCATCGAGGAATTTAATCGGGGGTCCGGTCAATTCCGCCGATTTTCAGGTCAATTCCGCCGCAGGGTCAATTCCGCCGCATGTCAATTCCGCCCCTTCAGTGAGAAAGCCCCACCGGCGGAATCGACATGCTAACCAACGTAGCCAAATGTCTATTCCGCCGAGCATTTCTTAAAATTTAAGATACTTACCTCATAACGTGTGTATGGAGTGTCATGGTCAGAGAAAGGCTGGTTTATTCAACGCCACTACGTTTGATACATAATCTGATTTTACCGTTGACATAGTCTTGAATAAGGTTTTCGATTTGAGACAACTTGTCAATAACTTTTTACGCGGCTTAGCTGGGACACCTACACTATTCATTGACACCACGCTGTCAATCTGAATGTCGTGCATTCCGGGATAAACGATTTTTGCTGCGAGGTAGATTGCAAGCTCAAAGTCAGCGACTAACGTCTTCCACGCCAATTCAAATTTTGAGCACTTATCCTTGAGTAATTGAAAAGACTTTACTTAAGTGTCTTTTTTCTCTTCGGCAAGTAGGAAAAATACTAGTGGTATGTAGTGGCCGTTTTCAAAAGAATGCACTGAAAACAACTGGCTAAAGTACTTGGCACTGCACTTGAACGTCCCATCTACGTAATGAATGGTTGCGCGGGCCTAAAACTGCAAGTTCTGTTCGGTCGAGAACATTATAAGACCATCAGCTGCACTGTTATGTACCAAAAAAGTTTCGGCGTTGCTTGTCTTTACGCTAATTTTGTCAACGCACTCATGGACTTCCAACGCATTTCCATTGGCGAAATAGACCTGGTACTCGAAAGTCAAGTTAGTTGTTTGTTGTGGGTGATAGTCCGACAGGTCGGCGGAACTGACATGAACACTGGACTTCGAGTTCGAGTGGACCTCATTAGGTGCAGTATGCCAGCTCGAGTATAATCCGATTACATCGGCGGAATAGACCTGCACCCTTTAATCGTTCTAAACCCATAAATGAATCCAATTTTATTTTAGTATGTTCTTCTAATAATAATAAGATACTTCTGTGAACCGAACGAAAAAGTTTCCTAGCCCGAAATATTCTTTTTTATGGTTTAATGACGGAAGATTCCTATGCCTAAGAATGACTCTGGCTTCATGAACGAACTACTCGTCGGGATTTTCGTGACTTCATCTTCTATTTAGAGGCGTTGTGGTCGAAAATGGACGAAAAACGGATTAAAAAATAAACTTATGTTTGAGGGAAACTCAATTTGACACGTTGTGGCTGTCAAAAAATTCCTCTCAAAATGGCCTTGGATCCATTGTGATATTTCGAAGGAAAATCGCTTCTTCAAGAATTTTCTGGCTTCGTGGACAAAATACGGGATTTTCGTGACTTCATCTTCCATTGAGAGGCGTTATAATTGAATTTGCATCAAAAACGTATTCAGAAATAAACGGATGTTTGAGGGAAACTCAATTCTGCTGCCGAAAAATCTCTGAAAATGGCCACTGTTAGATCCAGGGTTGTTTGAAAATGCATAAAACTAATAAATAAAACGTCTTTTTCTATAAAACTTCAACAATTACATATTTATGTATAGATGCCAGATTGCTGCTCAATTTGGTGACAAATACACATTTCACGAGCATGATTTGTACTATCTGTCGATTCGGTTAAATTTCCGACGCTTTGAAGAAGCAATCAGAAGCCTAAATGCAAAGAGAGGCGATATTTTGATGGTTAATTGCTTCTCTTGTCTCTGTAGTTATCACTCTGGGCTTCGTGACCAAAATACGAGAGTTTTCAAGGCTGTTAAGGGGTGTTGTGATCAAAAGGGGTTGAAAAACGGATTTGGAAATTAACTGCGTCCTGGAGAAAGTCCCAAAAATCGATGAAAATAGCAATTGCTGGATCCGCGTCAAAAAACGCATAAAACGTCATTTTCTGTGCAACTTCTAACCACGTACTCATTGAAATTGAGGTAGCTGATGAACCTACCGCTGCTCACTCTGGTGGCCAAGACACGAATCTCTCATCTATCTGAGGACGATTTGGTTGAATTTCTAACGTTTCGGAAAAGCGTCAGAAGTCTAAATGGGTAAAGTTGTGATATTCTTGATAAAATAACTTCAATGTTTATTTTTATGAATCACTCTGGGTTTTGTGATCAAAAGGGGTTGAAAAACGGATTCGGAAATAAACTGATGTCCTAGAAAAGTCACGAAAAATCCCTGAAAATGATCACTGTTGGCATCAAAAATTCGTAGAACTGGTTTTAGGGGGATATTTTGATTTGTAAAATGCCAAAAAATTGGTAAATGTAGTAAGCGGCTGGTGGAATGTTATAAAAATGTTGAATTTGACTATGAGTCTCGAGGTGAAAATACAGTGGGACACATTTTGGATGGAAACAGTCGAATGAAACTCGGCTCGTACGAGTATGTTACAATTCTTTTTATCGTGTAAACTTGGAAGTTATCTGATCCTTCAGCTCGTAAGGTAAAACTTAACCGTGAAACTCGTTCGCCGGTAAACTATTCTACCAACAAAACCTGAAAGGCTCGCGCTGCGTGTTCGAAGAAGATCGAAGGCTGAAGAAAAAGAGGGTTCGATCGATTCGGGCTCATCTTTCGCACAAGTTTCGTGTGACAGCCGGCTCCTCCCACGGTTTTCTTTTCGAGGGAAACCACCCCATTATAGGAGGAAAACTCTCGCAAACCCCGTGGAAATACGAAAGGGCAACGTTTGAGGAAATGGAACGTGTTCGTTTGACGTTTTGGCGTGTTGTCGGCCAAGATACTCCGGAAAACTGTTCGGAAACAGACGAAGCCAATCTTAGAGCCTTTTCATTTTGGTTTAATATTAACTGTAAAACACCGGTGTATTCGTAAAGACCAAAACACTGTTTTCACTCCCCCATTTCACGACTTTTTATATTCCAAATGCAAAATATCTGTCAGCCATCCAAGTAAAAAGAAAGTCCTGGAAAATGCCTCGAAACAACTAACATTTTGCGCGTGGACTCCATATCGTCCATAACTCATTTTCAGCACAATCGCCACAACTAAAGGAAGAATGAATTAGTTTAAGAAATTAGTTTATCAGATGTTTTGAGCACCCCGACGCGTGAAACGTCATTTTCAATAAAATAACGGACGTTGAATCGATTAAATTACGTTTCAGTACCATTACTATCAACAAGGTGATTTATGGATAAGAGTGTATTTTTGAGATTAGTAAAACACTTTTCACTAAATTTTGGACGTTAAATCGATTAAGGTGTGTTCCAAAATCTCTACCATGAACGATTCGGGTGAAAACATTGAAAAATGGGACATGTCTGTCTCATTCTTTCTGAATTTGGGCCAAAAAATTCACTCAAATTGCTAAAATGACTTCACATAAGAGAAGTATCAAGAATAATTAACCATTGTGGAATAATTTGTAGCGATTTGCAAATCTTTCCTGCTCTTTCATCGCACTTTTCAACTCGATCGGACCAAATTTGGGGAGAATTTGGATGAAAATGTTCATTGAAAAAATGGATTTTTGAGATTTTCGACGATCTAGGCGTGTTGGGTGTCATTTTCCACTAAATTTTGGACGCTGAATCCATTGAGATGGGTCCCGGACCGGTTGGTGCCCAATAGAGGTGAGTTTAGGTGTTGTTGGGCACCTACCTACCTATTTTGAGGCTGGTTTTCAAGATTTTGTTCTCGAAACTATGATTTCAAAACACCAAGTCCTTTCGAGAAATCAAACGCAGCATAATTAGTATATTAAAAAACGCTGCAAATTCCTTCACAAGGGCTGGTTATTCCTCGGACCTGGAGTATTGAAACTCATTCCAATCGATTCAGCGTCCAAAATTTAGAGGAAAATGAATCCCGACGCGGCTAAATTGCCGAAAATGTCGAAAATCCATTTTCAAAATACACATTTGACCCCTAAATCCACTCGAATTTGGTCCGATCGGGTCAAATCGGAATGGTTGACTTTCTTCATGAAAACATAGTTTGATTATTCAGGGAATAACCAACCAAAAGCGACAAATTATCTCAAAATGGCTCATTATTCTATAACTTGCTTCTTTTTCCTCCATTTCCACCCTCTGTCACCGCTTGCCCCTCTTTATGTGCGAAATTTCAGACTTTTAGAAACATTCCTGGGGCCTTTTTCTGGCTCGAACGGCCAACATCCATACCAAAGAGATTTTGTTACCTTTTTTAAAAACCACTGTGGACTTTGCATCAGTCGGTAACATTGCAAGGAGCTATTCAGCCGTGCATCATTTTTCAAAATTATCAACATGGATGTGTGTACCCAACGAAAGATCCAAAAATGTCCTCAAAAGTTGAAAATATAGTTTTGCAGTGTTATCTAAAAGTGAAATTAATTTATAAAAAATTATAGTAATCAATAAATAGATGAACAATTTCGGGAAGGAATAAACATTTTTAAAAACAACAAATTATTGATTTTGAAATCAAATGGGCTGCAGGGAAGATTATTGCTGTTCTTTTTTTAAATACGAATTTTCCCTTAACAAAAATTGGCGAAAAAAAAGAACGAGTTATAAAGAACGATCGTCGATTTCCCTTCAAAGCGACTTCCTGACGTAACAGCTGGCTCTCTCTCGCAGTTCGCAATACAATCTCTCCGCGAACCCTCTTGAGCTGCTTACATAATGACTTTCTTTCTCGGCGACCAATCAATTTGAAACATCTCCGGGGAACTTGCAGGGTAGGTAAAACATTGTCCAAAATGATAGTGACTTGAAAAAGTGCCTTTTGTTTTGTTTGATCAGGTCAAAACACAAAATGGCAGAAGTGGATACAGCAAACGACGATTTTTTGGAGCAATCGAGACATTAAAGTCTTCAATGTGAAGAGAATTTATTGTGCAAGATGACTCATTCTTCCAAAATAGAAGAGATATTCTCTCTAGCTCTTCTAAAAGAGCAGATCATCACGCAAAATTGCTTGAAACCAATACAACTAACGAATTTTGCGAGTCCCCTGAGAGCTCATTAAACATCTAGAGTCGATCTATACACGCCCACATCATCCTAAAAGCCCAAAATGAATTTACCAATATTTTAAATCCAAAAAAAACAACCCTATTTGGCTACATAACTATTCCAAAGGCCTAAAACGAGGACACGTGGGGGTGACGATTAGCGCCAAATCTTCGTGCATTTATGAAAACGACCCAAATTTCAGTACTCACAATTGTTTTGAGTACCAATTGAAGTAGTAAAATTGCATTTAGCTTTGAAGGATTATTTTAGAAATGGCTTTTGGGATTTTATTTCAGCTGTCATTGAAACCTTAAGGGTTGTTCAGAACAGCAGACAGAGAGTTTGGCGTTTAGGAACATTTAAATTACATGAAGATAGCCTTAACTGGCCCACAACTGATAAATCAGGGGCGAAGAGCAAGAATTAAGGGGTAAAGTGGGTCATTTCCACTTTCATGAAGTGCAATTCGGAATTTTTCGGACACAAAATTTCATTTGAGAAAACATTTCCGTAAGTAAAGCGATGTCTAACACGGTTTGGTACTCGTAAGTAAAAATTATGTTTCTGAGTTGAAATTTTACACATTATTGATGTAATGTGATTAATGTGACAGCAAATAAATGGGTCCAACAGACGTTATCAGCACCTCAGCATGGCAGTAAATGACCGAGATAAATAAACAAAAGATTGCCTGGTACCAGTCCAGGAGCACAATGAGTTCAAAATGCAATAAAAACCACCAAAAATACAATAAATTATTTGATTGTTTGTAAGAACAGGTGAAAAAATGATTTTGTTTACCTTTAGGATTCAAGATGACGAATGGCGAAGATTAATCCAAATTAGCACTGAGTAACCTGTCGGTTCACAACACTTGTGAAAATTCACTCCGCGAAAAAAAAATCACTCGATTTTCCTAATTCACTGCGGCACACGGAAAATTTCAACGGAAAACGCGGGAAAAACTGTAAAGCGTCAAATACCCGGTTGACAGTTGGAAAAATTCGTGGGCGGGAAGGGGGAAAAGGCGAGCGAGACGGGAGGGGGAAAAGCGGAAGCGCGAAGGGAAAACCCGAGTCGGAAGAAATGCGGGGAAAAAAAGTGGTGGGGGGAGGAAGAAGAACGAGATACGGGGCGCTCGCAGAGAGATCCTTCGTAGAGAAGCGCCTGCTACTCACTGAATTCAGGCGCGTTTCAAAGCGCCCGGTTCCCCCTCTCGTCCGCAAGCTCCTCTCACCCCGGCCCCTCTCTCCGGCGGACGGGAACATTTCGCCAGCTCTCACTTCCTTCGGGCCGCCGTATTGTGGGCGAGGCGGGGAAGGGGGAGGTCGAGGGGGATTTTTTGGCAACGCCAACTCCGCCGGGTAAGGCGGGGAGGGCGTGGGAGGTCGGGGAGGAGATTCCTGTGGCAAAAGCGTGACGACTTCCGCGATATCGCGAAAAACTCGTCTTCTTCAGCCTGGTACTTGAGTGCTCCAAAAAATCAATTTTCAATTTTTTTAAATTGAGAAAAACTCAAATAATCGAAAACTTCAAGGAACTATTCACGCCCTTCCTACAGGGGTTAAGTAACGCAAAAAAAAAAAAAAAAAAAATTATAATTAAAACTCGGCAAATTCTTACACACGGGTTGGTTATTCCTCGGACCAGACGCATGGAGACTCATTTCTTCAACATGGGGAAAATGGAAACAGTGGGTGTGGCGGGTCCCGGACCCATTTCCAATCGATTGAGGGTCCACAATTTAGTGAAAAATGATCCCCCACACGCCTAGGTTACAGAAATCTCGAAAACACACATTCGAAATGGGTAAATAGGTACCCATTTTGACCCATAACCTCTTCGAATGGGTGCCAATCGTTCTGGGACCCATTACATTGGATTCAGCGTCCAGAATTTAGTGGAAAATAATACCCCACACACCTAGATTGCAAAAAATCTCAAAAATCCATTTTTCGAAATTCACATTTTGACCCTCTACCCCACCCAAATTTGGTCCAATCGGGTTGAAAAGTTTGAGAATATTTCATTTTTGAATAATTTCTACTACCAAAGTCGGCGTACGGCGGACGGCGGACGGACATTTGCGAATTTTGATCTAGACACCATGAAACGTCCAGAAAAAAATTTTGAGCCGAATCGGAGAGGTTGACCTTTTGCATGAAAACATAGGTTGATTATTCAAGGAATAACCAACCAAAATAATAAAATAAAAATTAATTTGTCAGCTTAAGTAGTTTTTGAATCTAGACTAAATTCTGTTCATTTTGAGTAAAGGCGCCCACAGACGGTTTACATGGTGGACAACCTGGCCCACCAAATTGCATGTTGGAGTGGATGTTGACCGTCAGGTTGACGACAAGGTTGAAAAAGATCAAACCACTTGTGATCACAGGTCGACGACAAGCTAGAAAACATCAGTTGTTCTTTGAACTCTGAACGCATCGTATTTCCGTGTAATTTCACTGTGTTGTGACGCGTTTTCGCTCGTGTTGTCGTTATTGTTATTATTTCGTCTTTTTGAGGTCATTCGCCGTATTACATGCACCATACCGAACACCCTGATGAGGGTTGACTTCTTCACGAAGTGGTGAGAATTTCCCAAGGTGTGGAAGATCGAATCGGAGGACTTAGATGACCGGAATAGGAAGAGAAATGCATGGAGGTTAGCTTCTGGTCTTCTACTTTATCGGCGTATTGAGCCCAAAGCAAACGTAGACAACCAAAAAGCTAACCTATGTTTTCATGCAGAAAGTCAATCTCTCCGCCCAATTAATTGGCCCAATCAATTTGGCCCAAAAAATGTTTCCAGGCGTTTTTTACTTTGGTGTTTAAAATTTATTGTACAAAAATTGGTTTAGGTAAAATAGTAGTACTTGTGTGATAATTATACATATTTATCCATGTTATTCAGGTATTACAGTACCTTAACTAACCTACTAATACCTAACTTTATTAATGATCGCCTTCAGTTTTCATTTAATTAGTAATAATCTGAAGTGCCGTAGTGCTCCGTATGTATACTGATTGCCCTTATGATACATGGATTATCGAGATTTCTTGCATTCTAGGCATTTGAGGTACCATTTTCGACTAAATTTTGGACGCTAAATCCAATAAGACGGGTGCCAGGTTCCGGAAGAGGTTATGGGTCAAAATAGGTATCTACCTATCTATTTCGATTGAGTTTTTTCGAGAATTCGAGTATCATTTTCCACTAAATGTTGGACCCTGAATCGATTGGAATGAGTCTCCATGCTCCGTGGTCCGAGGAATAGCCAACCCCTGTAAAAGAATTTGCAGCGTTCTTTAAATTTGAAGGTAAGTAAGGTTCTTAGGTTCTTATAGTGACGGAAGGAAATTTCCGAAACATTAAAATATCAACAAATAGAATTTAAAATTTAATTAAAAAAAAAACGCAAAGCTTGCCATTTTTCTAAATAATTTAGCGATATTATTTTTCTATTTCCCATTATTTTCTATTATTATTTTTTTGATTTTTAATTTTTTATTGGTTCAGTGAGGGGTGATAAAACTACAACTGATAATTCACATAATTAATTAACACTTGCTACTCAATGCCCCTAACACAAGATAGATACTAGGGTCGGCCTCCTCCAGTTATGTGGAAGTCCAATCCACCAAACGGTGGAGACAGAAGAAAGATTTTCTGAGCTTGCTGCCGTTTTTTGCGTTCCTGCCAGGTCAACCCCTACAGGAAGAAATTTAACTCGGCTGGCTGCACAATCTAGAGACAGTGAATTGATTAATGAATACACAGTCGATAAATAAATTCAACGGTATAATGTTTCGCCCGCGAGCACCTGTAAGTTTATCATGCCTGTAAGATTATTAGGTACCTACCCGAAGATCGAAATATCACGTTTTCCTGAATAAACAGGAAATCGCGATCAATTTCAAACGAATGAGACAAAACCTTCCTGTTTCAAGATAGAATTCTGACGATAGCGCATGTCTCACAACGGCTCAAATCATAAAGCTAGCCGTGCTTGAGATAACCACTTCAAAAACAATGATAACCACGACTAGAAAGGAGTGCGTGAGATTTCCGGTGGCGCGTCTCTTGAACTACGAGTAATAATTTCTGAAATTAATAAGGGAAAAGAGCGAATTTGGAGAGGAAGGGATGGTTTTAAGAAACAAATTTTACTTGAATAGTTTGATGGCTTAAGGGCAGAAGTTCTTCAACTTATCTTCTTCTGAATCATCATAAAATCAGTGCATCTGACCTTCGATTTCGTGGCAGTGGACTGACTGATCAACAATGCATATGCAAAATATAACAATTTAACTAAATTCCTTTTTAAGTGATGTTTGTAGAAACGTGGCAATTCGGAAAAAATGTATTTTTAATCGATTGTACGACTGAAAACAAAACCAAAGAGCCTGAATTCTCCACGGGCTTGAACAGAATAAAAAATTTGCGTTAAAATTTATCGTTTTTTTTAAGTCAAATTGAAAATTTGAGATTTTTCCCAAATTTTAGAAACTTTTACAACTGGAAAGAAAAGAGGGAGTTTTTTCATACCAAATTGACAAGATTTTAAGGCAATTCACGACTTTTATACAAAAATTGAATTTAAAAAAAAAACGGAGTTCTTTCATTTTGTGTTTGTAATTTTATTTCGAATAAAAGTCTTTTATTGCCTTAAAAACATGTCAATTTGGTTTGGAAAACTCTCTTTTTCTTTTTAATTGTCAACTTTTCTAGTAGTAAACGGTGGGGGAAATCACAAATTGGTATGGACAATCAAATTGAATTGAAAAATTCTCAAATTGATATGCACAATTTTTCAATTCTTCGATTCTTCTTCAATTTTTTGATGGAAAAATTTCAAATCGGGTTGAAAAATTTTCAATTCGACATACAGGGTGTCCCACGAGCTGTCCCCTCTCCCCCTCCAATTGTCCAAATGGGGATAAACAAGAATAATTATTTTCGCGCAAGTTACACCAACTTTTTTATTCTAAATGATAACCCCAAATTTTTTTTATCGCAGACTCGAAATATACCCAAAATTTCATTAAAAAATTTGATCCCTCAACCAATTTTGGTTGGTATGTTCTTAAATAATCAACTCTATGTTTATTTTTATTGCGGCCAATAGAGCTAATCGAATGTGGCGAATATCGATGATGTCATCATTCAACGGTAACAGATACGTTGCCTTTCAAACAGTGTTTCCATAATGTGTTGTAGGGAAGAAAATGTACTTGGCTTGAGGGGGGAAAAGCAAAAAAATCCATCTTTCTGAGAAAAAATAAAAGGAAAATAATTCGCCACACTTCGAAAATAAAGATTCTCACGTTCATTTTCTTTTATTTTCAACGTATTTTGTTGAAATAAAAAATGTTCACATCGTCGATACTTAATCGCTTAAAAGTTCACTGGCGAATAATGCAGAATTTTTGTTTTTAAGGGTTCTTTAAGTAACGGGTTAAAATGCTTTGCCCCCTAATACCCATTAGTAGGGTGATCCCCCGCTGTTTTTTTTTTTTTTTTTTTTTTTTTTCAATGAAAAACTTTTATGAGGCGTTCGAGTACTGTCATTTTCATTGAAACTCAGTCTTTTATTTCTGTAAATCTCTGAAAATATTATCACTGAATCAACTAAATTTCTAGGAAATCCTAATAGATAATGAGCGATATTAGACGAATTTACTGAGTTCTGCCAGTTCTATTCAACCTAGGTAATTTGTTGATTTCGGGACAAAATGATGTCACAGGTTCACAACGACTGGCGTATCAAGTTCCATGCGACTTTCCCAGGCTTCGCATCCTCTTCAGGTGTCTTTTCGCGTCCTGATCCAAATCAGAGAGCGGGAAAGAGGAAAAAAAAGAATCAACCCCCGCGATGAGATTTGATTATACTCACATGACGGATGGATTCCAATTGTACCGAACAGAATGAAGGCGGAAGGCGAGCTAAGAGGTAAAAGTGGAGGAGGATGAAAGAGGAACCTGGAGGCGAAAGGAAGAAAAAATCATAATAGGGGTAGAAAGGTCGCTTCCCTTCAGACTCGTCTGGGCCGTGCTTCGGCAGTGAAATCTTTTTTCGAAGGCGTTTTGTCAGAGTTAACGGTACATTTTGAGAAAAAGGTTTCGACCCTATAACAATAGGTACCGAGAGGCATATGCTCGGGGTGAACCGCTACCATATGTCGTACCTGTTCTTCCGCTTCGGAGATTTTTATAATCTCTTCCCATACCTTTTTTTTCTCTTTTCGCTGGGCGGAGGGGGGAGGGGATGTTTTGTTTAATTAACGGGAAAACGTTTATGTTTGATTGTATAGGACGGAGAGGTCGTGATGGGATCTGGACCGGAGCACCTGACGCATGACGGTGCAGTGGCTCGTCTGAACCACAATGGCTCACAATTCTGACTCGCGTGATGATTGGTCAGCCTCAAATCACAACAAGTAGTCTAAAAGAGCCATCGTCAGCATCAATGCAGACGATAATCTCAGTTCTATAATAATAAACAAGCATGACCGCTTGCTGTTGAATATTCGTCAAACTAGTTAAAAAAATCCCAAATTTTTTTTTTTTTTTTTTTTTTTAATTTTTTTTTTAAGAAAGAAAGTAAAATTATCGAAAATTCTACTTGTCGCTTTGCTAAAAAAGACGTCATGCAACGACCCTGATTCAAAAATCTAATAACGTCAACGTATTATTTTTGCGCTCTTCCATTCGCCTATGCTTCAAATCGAGGCAAAAACGTCAAAACTATCAAAGATAAAATTGTTTCAGAACTCATTGAGCCTCCAACTGGCCGTCAGTAGGCGATTCTATCAACCACCGACTGTGGTTTGAAACTAGAAATAGTCGTCCGCAACAAAAAACGCCAAACCTAGAACCTTAAACCTGTTCTGATAACAACTGATAGTTTCACCAACAAACGTTCAAGACAAGGAGCTGTTGCAAAAACGACTTCTGCTAACAATTAAGAATGACATTAAACGTAATTAAAATAAATCAATCTCTTGTTATTTTCACTCTTTTTGGAAAAAAATGACTGCAAGCAAGATAATCAATTGATTGCATAGGTTGATCGGAGTCGTCCGTTATAGTAGCGTTTATTAAAGGAAGAAAAATCATCATAAAGAGCTGGGTAAGAATTCAAAAATGCTTCTCATCTCAATAAGCCAGCATGTATATTTTTTCTCTTTTGTTCATTGGACCTTGTGTCCGTTTTGTTGTTAAATAAATAAATAAGCAAAGCTAGTGCTGAGGAGGGGAGCCACACACAAAAACTTGTCCCAGAAATCAAATGCTCGATATCAGTTCATGGAGAAACATAATAGGTACAAAAAATATCTAAAAAATGATTAAAGTAATTTTTATTCTTACTGCCTAGCGTGAATCACTCAGAAAAGTGGAAACCCATTGCAGATGGATATGTTTAGAAATTGTCATGTGGTAACACACAAACCATGTTAAATCGAATTCGGCTGTTAGACTATCATCATTGAACACCATTTTGGCTGTGGCCATCATTAGTACTGTTACTGATGATTGATTTAACCCTTTCAGGGCAGGACCCGCAAAACGTGCCCATCCTACCACCCTGAGAGGTTTTATGTTGAATCTGGCGTTTTGAATAACTTCTCCATGACTTATTTGAGAGGTAGTTGACAAAGACTATGCTGTTAAATTTCTTTTTCTTAAAAACAAAATTAAAAAAAAAATCAAATTTTTGGGATTTTTTAAACCAACATTGTTTAAGTGTTATTTTGGAAATACAAGACTATTTTTAACCATTTTTACTTGCATAAAGTCTCTTCATTTCTATCTCAAAAGGGTTCTCTCTTATAATTTTAAGAAGCCCAATTAAATGAAGAATAATTGAAGCACCTCTGACCACATCTCGTCAAGCAAAGGGGTAGTTTAATTAAAAATTGCTTAATGTGTCGCTATTCGCTTCCTTATCTATCAGTTTTTCATTGGGTTGAGGAAGGGTTCCCCTCTTAATATGTGATTAACATTTGGAGCCAGCCTAAAGTTTTCACTAGCCTTCAGGGCACCTTTACTACTCAAAATATTCCACCTTTTTTTCATTAATCTGGGCTAGAAGGAGCTCTGCAGATCAATTTTCAAAATGTTTCTTCCAAAGAACGAAAATTGTTGTCTAAATATTCCTTACATGCCATGGCACACAAAAGTGATTGTCAGGGACCAAAATTGATAGATAAAATATAGGAATATAGAAAACTACATCGAACCAATATACCTATCGAACCTATCGAACAAATATAAAAAACTCATCGCTACACCGAATTATATGAGCAGGACCAACAAAAGAAGAAAGGTTGAAAGAGAGACAAAAGGGAAAAACGTCCATTATTTTGAACTTTATTAGCCACCGCTTCCCATATTCCGGGACGTATACACTCTTATAGATATACAACCTAAGTTATATAGCAAGGTGGATCAGTAGAAAATTAAGGGAGATCGTATAGTTAGATTTCGATCCCCTCATAACAAAGGTACATTTCATATTACAGGTGTACGGACGCAAATAGGTGGTAAAATGATAGATAAAGGCGATCAAACGGAATACTGTTCCATTGGCTCACCTCTTGTCCTTCAAAATATAGTCCAAAAGAGGAGCAACATACCTGAAAAGGAGAAAAACACATTTCATTAGCTTTCATCAAATTATATCAAAAGCAAAAAACAGACTGGGCAGTCAGCTTGATGAGGTTTCGGACAACCTCAGCCTCAATTTTAACAGCCAACATCCAGTCATGTTGTATAATGGAATTCCTCTAAACTCTTCAACATTCTGTTTTATTTAAATACAGTGTGAAAGGCACTCGAGTTACAAACTTCGAAAATATTGTAGAAAATTTCATGCTGAACAAAAAAGGTCCTTATCAATACGGCCTGATTCCCAACCGTTTCCAGATATTTTCATTTTTTAGGTTTCTCAAGCAGTTCTCAGTACTTACAGACGAAAAACCCCCGTAAATCCCTGAAGAGTTATTTCTAACCCAAAAATGTGAAGGCACCATTCTATGTGCAATTCGCTACTCAACACAAACTCGATCGATACCATTAAAAAAAAACTAATATGAAAGCAATATCATCTGCAAGTGAAACAATTTCAAAATTTACGAAATTCGGTAAATTTACCATGTTGCATCTTGAACACAATTTTTTATGTAGACGCCGGAAAATTTCATGAAAACTGCTTCTTTAAATAAGCTTTACTACGATACCATCATTTTTTGCTCCATTAAAAAGTCAAGAAATTGTGCGTAGAATGTAAAAAAGTAAGAGCAGAAAAGGAGGAAGCGATTGTGAGCAAACATTCATTTTTCAGGGATTTATAGGGTTTTTTCGTCAGTAAATACTGAATTTCTTGAAATAACTTAAAAACCGTAATACTTGAAAAACGGTTAGGAATCGGACCATGTTAAAGAGGTCCTTTTCTGTTCAGTATACAATTTCATACAAGATTTCAAAGTTTGTAACTCCAGTAGGCTGTCACCCGGTATTTGTTAATATTTTCCAATACAATTTAAATATGAAACATTCAAATTCAAACTTCTTTTAAACCCAATAAGAGACCACACAGTCAGGTTATTCCCTTCAAGTTGGTGGCATCAACAATTAACGAAGCCATTTGAACATTTCACTAACTGGAAGCTCACTGGAGACTCCCTCTACAATTTGTGAAATGCACAGGGAAAATGCAATATCCCATGCAATAACGCGTATTAGTCTCGTTTCTCGAAAGAAATGCTGTTACGTTACGACATTAATTAATAGCGTTGAAGTCCAGTTTGTAATGAGCACCTTGCGTGATACTGAGCAATTTGCTGTATGAGCGGTACGACAAAATGTGGCCTCAGGGGACTGCATAATGTTGGATGTTTCCTGGTGGTCGGTTATTTTAAGTTTCAAAACTCCCTGCCAATTAGAAAAAAAAGGTGCAAATTCTTTCACAGGGGTTGGTTATTCTTTGGAACCGGAGCATGGAGACTTATTCCAATCAATTCAGCGCTCAAAATTTAGTGGAAAATGATACCCCACACGCCTAGGTACCAGACATCTCAAAAACATTCGAAATAGGTAGAGTGGTACCCATTTTGACCCATAACCTCTTCCAGTGGGCGCCAATCGTTCTGGGACCCGTCTCATTGGATTCAGCGTTCAGAATTTTGGGAAAAATGAGGTCCCACACGCCTAGGTATCGGAAATCTCAAAAACCCACATTAGAAATTGGTAGATAGATATCCATTTTGACCCCCATTTTTTTCCGGTGGGCACCAATCGTTCCGGGACCCGTCTCATTGGCATCAGCGTCCAAAATTTAGTCGAAAATGATACCCCACACGCCTAGATTCCCAAAAATATCAAAAATCCATTTTTTGGAATGCAAATTTTGAACCCGTACCTCCCCCCTCCCCCTTCATTACAGTCCGATCGGGCCGAAAAGTTTTGAGGAACAACTAGAGCCAGAAAAGGATCCCTGACCGAAATTTTAGATTTTTAGAAAATTGTCTACTACCAAAATCGGTCATTTTCAATGTTCAATTTCAATAGGCCTAGACACCTTGAAACGCCCCAGAAAAAAAATTTGGGCCGAATCGGAGAGAAATTAAATTGCATGATCATTCAAGGAATAATCAACCAATAGAATAAAATCTAACATGTATCATTACAGTTTGGAATTATGTGGAAAATATCTGTTAGAAAGGAAAATATCGAGAATATCAATACATATTTGACAGGGAGGCCCTGAGTAATCCGTAGAAATACGGATAAAACTCCGTGTCTGCCACCACTAATTATTGTTTTTCGTGTCTGACATTTATCTCCTCATTACAGTCCCATTGTGGACAATTCTCTGTAGTCTCAATCATCATTAACCAAATCTCATCAACCCGCACACCACTTCAAAGGTCACATATGACAGGGGGTAGCCAAAAGGGGGAACCAACCCCTTACCTTGACCGCCTTCCCCGTTGGTCGCTTGTCCGGTTCATTTTTGGCATTTAAAATAGTGCGGAGGCGATACTTAGTTGTTTTCGTCATACATAGGTACATTCGAGTGTATTATGACGTCAGCTTACCCGTTGCATTAAGACGAACGAGCAGTACTCTGAATATTCCAGTGTTTTCCAAAAAGTACGATGCCTACATTCGTACGCTATCAACGACGGTAGGTTCGACTAACAATCTTCGGACGGTATCAGTTCTGACCCAGTTTTTCTCCAACCGACCTCACATACTAATTTGACGTCACATGGCTATTTATATTCTCGGACACGAGCACTAAAAGTGTAAAACGATGAGCTCACGAACGTAATGAATTCCAGTCACATCAGTGTTCACCGTTGCCGCAATCCCCTCCACCCCCTCCAACCACCATGCGTTGGAAAACAATGGCGTATCAACGGTACCGAACCAAAGTGTGATTTACATCATTGAAACCTCTCCGTAGTAAGTCTGTCACGAACTATGTATCGGCTGTTTGGTACTCATTGTACATGCGGCGACCAGAATGTTTCTGTTGGAGAATGACCACCTTACTTCAACCTCCCCTACTGCAGCTTCATTTATTTGAAACTGAAATAAGATTCAGTCTTTTTTGGTTAATTATTCCTTGAATAATCTGGGCCTTCAAATTTTTCTGGGCATTTCAGGGGTGTTTAGATCATAATAAGCAAATGTCCGTCCGCCGTCCAAGCCGTTTTTAATAGTAGACAATTTTCTAAAAATCTGAAATTTTGGTTAGGGACCTGTTTCTGGCTCTAGTTGGTTTTCAAAACTTTTCAGCCCGATGAGACAAAATTGGGGGGGAGTAGGGGTCAAAATGGGTATTACGAAAAATGGATTTTTTAGATTATTGGCAATCTAGGCGTGTGGAATATCATTTTCGACTAAATTTTGGACGCTGAATCCAATAAGACTGGTCCCAGAACGATTGGTGCCAACTGAAAGAGGTTATGGGTCAAAATGGGTATCTATCTACCTATTTCGAAAGTGGGTTTTCGAGATATCAGGTACCTTAAAAATCCAGCAATTTACAAAATCTCTTTCTTGATGTATAGGTAAACTCACTTCCAGGTGTGGGGAAATCGGTTTGGTACCTTAAAAGTTTTGTGAAAAATAATCCTCCAATAGTTTCAATCCTCAAGAATCTCAAAATCTCATTTTCAAAATACCAACAACCACCCATACCCTGTCCCCTTCGGTTGCGATCGGACTGAAAAAATGTTAGGATGTACCAATATTATCATCTAAACGTCTATGAGCAAAATGTTTGAATTTTTGAAGCATTTTACAGGCTATTTTTAGCTCAGACAGCCAGAGGAACCATCTAGAAGGACATTTTGGATTTGAAACGGATTTAAATGAGCGAAATTAGCGGTAAGTAGGAAGGAACAACTTTCAACTGACTGCAAGGAGATGAAATTGAGAAGATTCTAGGGGGCTATACAGGGTGTCCCTGAAAGCGTCCCCCCCCCTCCCCTGCTAAAATCGTTATTCTGGAGTTTTTGGAATAGTTTTGAATGGTCTGTGTTTTTTTTTTTAAGGATCTCAAAATTGACCACTTTGCGCATTGCGCACTTGTGCAAATGTGCACAACGGACGACTTTCCAAATAGGAACCCTCATTTTCTATTACCGGTTCGTATTCTACGTCAAATTTCATGAAATTTTGATCTCTCAATCAATTTGTTTTTGTAGTCGCGCAACCGGTTCAGCAAGTACGCAAAGTTGGGCAACCCCAATTGACAAAAAGTGGATGACGGTGAACCCTAATGTGTGGCACATTGATTTTAATTGTATCTTAACGCTGATTCACGTGATGCTATCCGTTTCTTGATTCGGCTCAATTTTTGCGGAATAATGACCGAAATATGTTTATTTCCTACGAAAAGATCGTCTTTTAGCGCGTGTCAACAAGAAATCCAGAATAACGATTTTATCATGCGGGAAGGGGGGAGGAGGGTTCGGGGACACCCTGTATGGGTTAAGGCTGAGGGATGGCCCATCCCTTTACACATATCAACCCCTAAAATCTCCTTCTCACCCTCAGTTAGTTGACTTGACGATGGCGTCCACACGTTGAAAACATTCGCCCACTTCACCAGATATGTTAGATAACACTGACCCTGTAATTAAGCCTAAGCCTAATATTTATTTTTCAGAATAACCTATTTGATGGCGATGAGAATGCGAATATAAAACGCGGACTTGGGAATGCAATCGCCAATTTTCAGCGGTTTCGAGTAAATGGTTATAGGAATGTCCATCTCACAGTATCATCTTAGTACGACCACAACAACATAACCATACGAATAAAACCTACTCAGTAAAGCTCCGCGTCAACTTGAGCTCACATAGTACTGGGTGTCTCGTCGTTGCCCCTCGTAATCGTCGAAGAAGACATCGAAAAAGACTTTTCCCCCTCGTACAACTTTTTCTTCCGATCTCAGTTATTGGCAAGAGGGCGGAAGGAGCGCTTAGCGGTTGGTAGTTTTCAAAGTACTTCGCCCTGAAACTTTTTTTTCGCCAGTTTTCTTCCTAGACAGTTCATACCGTGCTAAGCAGTCATTTTCCATTTTCTCCGCTCCTTTTCTCTTCCACTTCGTTGAGAATAAACTCGAGCGCGATTTTTCAAAAGTTTAAGGGTCTTTTATGTGTTTTCGAAGCCACTTAACTACCGACACTTGCCAAGGAACTAAACTTTTAAAAAATCTTTCAGTCACAAAACGTTCAAAGACATAACCTAACACACTAACACAATATTTCAAAAGACAAACGCCCTATGACTTTTGAAGTTTCGCAGGAGATCCAAAATCAATTCTCGTTTAAACCGGTTCATTCTGTAACATCTGAACTTAAAAGGTAAGAAAAAACATCAAGTAGAGGCCAAACCCTGATGTGGAAAGTTGATTTAGCGACCAAGATCGTTTCGTACTGGCCCGGGCTCGGCATGCAAATTAGAAGGGGGAACACCTACAACATTATATACAACGGCTGCTTGAATTGAGTAAGTTCTACTTTGAGGGGCTACGTGATGAATTCAGCTCCGTCAAACTGTAATAAATTACTTTAGAGTGAAAGTGATTTTAGAGCCTAAAAGAACAACTGGGCGAAAGATAGACTTTCTACACGGGAACTCATACAACAATAATAAAATAAAATATTTTGGTATTCCCACAAAGGTTTTTTACGTTTCTAAAATGAACAAATTTGTCATGAGTTCATCATTTGGCCTAAAAACGTATTTTATCTTTATTTGAGCGCCGCCGCGTCGGTTCTTTTGCAAAAACTTCTTCAAATATCACCGCAAATTTCGGTTAACGGGTCAAGTGGCAGGGAACGTTTAGAACCAACAGAGACATGGCCTGCATTCAGACACCCAGATAAAAAAGTTTAGATATAGATTTAGATTTAGTTATAGTCGTGCCCTAAAATGGAGAAGTGGGAAAGCAAACAAAACTCGTAAGAAAACAAATTTAAATAAATACACTTTTTATAAATAATAAATTTATATTTTTTATAAAAATTTATATTATTATTAATAATAAATACACAAGTACATGCTATACAAAGTACAGGAATGATGGGTAAACAACTGTGAATTCTTTCATAGGGGTTGGTTATTCTTCGGACCAGGAACATGGGGAGAATGGGAAAAACCGTGGGTGTGGACAGTCCCTGACCCGTTCCAATAGATTCAGCGTGCAAAATTGAGTGGAAAATGATACCCCTACACGCCTAGGTACCAGAAATCTCAAAAATCCACCTTAAAAATAGGTTGATAGATATTGACCCATAATCTCTTCCGATGGGCGTCAGTCGTTCTGGGGCCCATTTCATTGGATTCAGCGTCCAAAATTTAGTCAAAAATGATACCCCACACGCCCAGATTGCCGAAAACCCGTTTTCCTAAATTCAAATTATAACCCCTACCCCCACCAATTTGGTCCAATCGGGCTGAAACGTTTCGAGGACTAACTAGAGTCAGAAATGGGCCCTTAACCAACATTTCAGATTTTTGAATAATTTTCTACTACCAAAAACGATGTAGCCAAATAATCAACCAAAAACCCCTATCTTCGTATACCATAATACGGCGATAATGGACGCCGTTCTAATAGTGAAACATTTTCTAAAAATCGGAAATCTTAGTTAGGGACCTCTTCAGGCCTTAGTGTCTCTTCAAAATGTTTTAGCCCGATCTGCCCCAATTTCGGGAGGACAAGGGTATAAATGTGCTTTTTGAAATTCAATTTTCATGATTTTTGGGGGTCTAGGCATGTGGGGTGTCATTTCCCACTAAATTTCGGTCTGTAAACCGTTTGGGATGGGTCGGAAACGGATCCCTGACCCAAACACAAACTTTTACTAGAAAATTTCTATGTTCGTCGGGTTTAGTGGAGGTTTCAATTGGCTTATGATTCAGGTTTCTTCTAACTCGATGTTGCCAAATGACCACTTCAATCTTAAATTAAAATTGTGATCTTCCTGAAAATTTAACTCAAATTGAATAACTCAACTTTGGAGTTTTTAACCAAGTGCAAACACCCTTCGTTTTCCAACGTAATTTCCTTCAAATTTGGCTCTTTTGTATTGTTTGTTTTCTACGTAACTCTCTGGGTTTGTCAATGAAATGGCAATGAGTTTTCTTATCGATTCATAATCGGCGTGCATGTCAGGTAGAAAAAATCAATCTGATTTTAAGGGAAAAATATATCATTGATTCGGTGAGTGTTCTATTTCTTGTTAATTTGTCAACGGGTTTTTGGAGGAACGGATTGAAGAGAAATTAGTAATCAATTAGCGGTTTTTGATGCAGTTCGTGCGATGAAACCAACCTAGGTGGCGCCACATTGCACAAGGTCTCATAAAATATCGTGAAGACGTCCAAACACTTCGGACAAATTCGTCTTTCGTCAGCAAGTTCGGGCCTCAATCTCCTCTCACACTCAGTCACTATGTCCTCGTCATTTCCAACACATTACGCATTTGATAAATCTCTATGTATTCTCCACAGATGGTTTGTCCTGATGAGTAGTCGTTTTGAACCGGCCGATGTCCTCCTTGCGCAATTCTGAGTACTTTCGACGAAGTGCCAACCGAAAGGAGATAACACTCTCATTTGCCCAGTCGCGAAATTTGCATACCGGTTGAGCCATGTTTGTTGAGGAGATCAATCTTTCAAGTCCGCGGCGAAAGGAGAAACTCCGAGGACCGATCACCCACGGAAGTTCAGACTAGATTGTCGTTTAAACGAGAAAAGAGAATTGTGACGGGGAACGATGGTATCGTAATTTTGAAGAGCAACAGCAGACGTGTACCCGCTTCTTTCGACATTATCCACGAATCACGGAGTCCGTGAGATTTTATTGTGAAGCACCGTCATTTTTTCGCGATGGCGCAAGGGGAAGGGGTTTTTCGCCATTCGGATCTACGTGGAAAGACGACCTGGAAATACACATTTGATTGAGCTCGCTTCAATAGTTGGATACTATAACAGTTATTCCAGAGTCTTTCTGTGAAACGAATGAAGTTAAAACCCCATTTAGCCTCATCATATCCGTCGACAGTCACATTACGGTACATTTGGTTTGAGAGGTTAGGGCGCATACCCAACTAGGTACATTTCACAAATCCACCGCAAGATTCAAGAAGTGCCCAATAAGGTAGGAGAACTTGTCACTGTGGTTTTTCTTTTCCGCAACCCAAAAAGATATTTTCCCCCGTTGATAAGATGGTATCGTGGAAGCCGAGGCTTAATAACTTCCTTGTGGGTGCCACCGCTTCTCGAGAAACGAGATATCCCTTCTCTCTGCACTTTCTCTTTCTGGCCACTCGCAAGGGGGGGGGGGGGGGGTGCTCCGGTCGGAAAAGAAGGAAGAAAAAAACGACTCTGAGGAAAGGTCGGTGGGTGGGTACGCGTTGGAAGGGACATCCAGTAGAAATTGCGTGGACGGGAGCCAAAACGGGCTCTCTGCATCAACTCTCACTTTCATTGCAATCCCTTCCTGATGTCAACCTCCGCTCTAAGTAGATCCAAGTGATCTTAAATCGAGGAAACTAGCGAGTCTCCTGACCAAAAGGAATATTTAATCCTACAAACGGTTTAGAGACGAATTCACAATGGAGAGAGAGAGAGTTTGCAGCAAGCAGGAAATCAGCCCGTTTGCGCTATTTTGTTAATACTGTAATTTGTTTACGTTTTTTAATAATATTGTAATAATGTATTCACGAAAAATTGGCTTCAGTGAAGTCTACATTTTTTCGAAAAAATAAGCAACGTCTCAGGTATCAAATCCTCCGTTAAACATTAAACATTGTTTTAATGTAGAGAGTGGCAAACAATTCTAATTTTGGTTGAGTTTGTGCCAAGTATAAGTAGTATGGTGTCAGGAGCCTCAAAAATACTATATTTTCCAAGCGAGGCAATAAATAATTGTTAATTTAGCGTCAGAAATGTTTCCTCCTAGAGGCTGTAAGGACTCTAGAATGCAGACAAAATTCCACCAAAATTCAAATTGCAGGCTAACATGGTACGAGCAAGAAGCTCGTACCATGAAAAAGAATTAAACTTCCAAGAAGCCTCCAAGAAGCTTCTTGTGAAGTAAGAAACTTTAGGGAGGGGGGAGGCACCAACGTGAAATAAGAGGTTATTATAATGTTATGATGTTATCGATTTATCAACCCAATTCGATATTCACGGTTATCAGAACAATAACTACTATGACTATACCTGAATCAGCTATTGCTCAGAGTATATTTTCATCAAAGCGAAACCACGTTGTGAGCCAACTTGGAATATGCCAGAACAAAAGGACCGTTCCCAAGGGTTACCCAATTCAACGGGAGCTTCTATGTGTTTTCGACGTTACGAAACATCACATCCCAAACGTCATTGTTTTCGAGCTATTTCCTTCACAGCGGGGTGAGAGCACCACGGGGCAGAGTTATTTCCTCGAAGAAAGAATAACGCTGTGCTTGTCCACGAACGATGACATTATTATGGAAAGGTTCAACTGTAATGGGCTCTTGAAAATAAGATGAAGAGCTTGAACGCGGAAACTCCAAACAAATCTTAAATATTGGGATGTTTTGAAAATGGATTGTAGATTTCTCAAAGGGATTTGAGGGCACCCCTATTTCCACCAAGCAGCATTGAGTCTCCTTCGTACTGTCCGACGCCAAAATATCCGCCCTAGATGTGGCCTCAAAGATATAGTGCGCTGCGATGAAGATGCACCAGTTACTTCCTTTTCGCCATACATGATGCAGGGCTTGTAAGAATCCTCGTCCTCTGAAGGTGCTTCTGGAAGATCCATACTCCGTCATCATCGCTGCTACTGGCCTCATTTAATGTCTGTTCATTTCAATTACGAGTTGACCAACCATCATAGCTCTGGTCGTCACGTTTCCTAAGTATTCTAAGCCAGTAACGCTCATGCCTATCTACTGCCACCTCTGAGACACACACAGCACCAGATTCTGACCTAACTGGCCATGCAGACGCTGCTGCTCTAGCGGGGTCGTCAGCATACGCATTCGCTCCAACACCCGATTGTCCAGAACCTCACATCACCTAACCATGTTCTTTGCCTCCAGGCAGTTCTCACCACTAAAAATTTAATATCTTGGCCGTATAACTGCCCAACTATTCTAAGCTAGTGACGCTCATGCCTATCTAGTGCCACCTCTGGGACACATTCAGCCCCAGTTTTGACCTAACTGGCCAAGCAGACGCCCACCCCTATTTCCACCAAGCAGTATTGAGTCTCCTTCGTACTGTCCGACGCCGAAATATCTTCCCTAGATGTGGTCTCAAAGATATAGTGCGCTGCAATGAAGATGCACCAGTTCTCCCCTTTTCGCCATACATGATGCAGAGTTTGTAAGAATCCTCGTCCTCTGAAGATGCTTCTGGAAGATCCATACTCCGTCATCATCGCTGCAACTGGCCTCATTTAATGCCTGTTCATTTCAATTACGAGTTGGACTAACCATATAGCTCTGGTCGCCACGTTTCCCATGTATTCTAAGCCAGTGACGCACATGCCTCTCTACAGCTACCTCTGAGGACACTTCACAGCCAACTCTGACTTAACTGGCCATGCAGTCACTGCATGCTCTAGCGAGGTCGTCAGCATAATCATGCCTATCTAGTGCAACCTCTGAGACACATTCAGCCCCAGTTTTGACCTAACTGGCCATGCAGACGCTGTTGCTCTAGCCAGATCATCAGCATACTCATTCTTTCCAACACCCGACTGACCAGAACCTCACCTCACCAACCGTGTTCTCAGTCTCCACGCAGTTCTCACGACTTGTAATTTAATGTTTTGGCCGTATAACTGCCCAACTATCCTAAGCCAGTAACGCTCATGCCTATCTAGTGCCACCTTGAGACACATTCAGCCCCAGTTCTGACCTAACTGGCCAAGCAGACGCTGCTATTCTACCGAGGTCAACAACATAATCATTCCCTCCAACACCATGCCACGCAAAGCTGCCAAACTACTGTAAGCCAGTAGTGCGCATGCTTATCTACTACCCAGAAAGCAAACTGAGGCACCAACAGCGCCGGCTCCAGCCTAAATGGCCTGGTGGGCACTGCTGCTTCAGCGAGGCCATCAGCATACTTATTCACTCCAACAACCAAGTGGCCTGAAGCTCACCTGACTTTGTTCTTTCTACCTACGCATTATAGGGCTTCCCACCACTCAAAATGACGTCACGTCGGCTATTACGCTAACCTGACTATCTGCTTGGACAGGTTAGATGTGACAGTTCAATCCTCGTCAGAACGATCTATGTATACGAGTATATGTATTTGAAATATCATCTGAACGACTAACGCCCATCACTTCTCATTCCCGATCACCCGAATCATTGCTTTCCGATCATCGAGTCAATTACTTTCTTCAAAACTCCCCTCGCAAAAATAATTGAAACGAGATTAACGAAGTTTCGCCCAATAAATTAATATCCATCAACCAGATGGTTGAATGAGTTATCGATCCACCAACCAAATTAACTTTCCCTCCGACAAGTTCTCTCGGCGAAACCGTGGATGGCTACGTGATAAACGTCCGTTATTCCTCTGCTGAATAACTGGAGAAATATTATGAAATGATCACGCTAAACTGTAATTACGTCTTTAAGGGCTTCCAATTATATAAAGCGAAGGTGATAACTTTTAAATTGCTTTTTCGGGCTTAATCAAGGAAGAAGGAGGCCGAAAGAGAACTCCTGACCACAATTTCAGGTTTTTAGAAAATTGTCTGCTACCAAAGGGGTGGACGGCGGACGGACATTGGCGAATGTTCATCTAGACGTTTTAAAAAGGAAAAGGTTCTTTAAAAAAATGTGATTGGCATGATGATCGGAGTGGGAGTGAGGTTTAGACGTCAGGACAGAAGTTGGACATGGGGGTTTATTGCAAAGTGAAGGCTCAATCCTAGTTCTTTTACAAAAATATGTATCACCCGGTCAGTCCTTCTTTCGGAGTCTTCACCTTTGAAATGCAGTTCAGGAGAAGCCATTCGAGATTAAAGGAAATTTTCCTTTGGTATGATGCCAAATCGATAGAGGCCGTTATATTTGCTTCAAGGGGGTGGATTCTTCCCCTTTTTAGCAATACCTCGTTTTATTGTGTAAAGAATTTAAAATTTTAAAAGAACTAAAAGAAATTTTCTGTTTCAGGTATGTTTGCCGACCGCATAAATGAGATGAAGGCGGATAACCAAGGTTTGATTGACCATTTCCCTTTGATTACTCAACACAATTTTATACAAAGCCGTTGCGGCTACGACACATTTTGACGGTTTCTGAACGGGTTTTGCGAAATAAAACTCCTCATAGAAAGTTGCAAGAGCGTCGTTGGAGGTTTTTAGTTGCATTACCAGTTTTGAAACTTTCACTTCCTCGTCACCTTCCTGACAGTCGTAGAGCAGGTGAACTGAGCTCAAGCTGAGCGGAAAAAGAAACCATCCTGCTCGACTTCTCCCATTTTATTTACATAATTTTACGCTTCTTCGGAAAAAGCGGAATCGTCGGATGTTATG
>CM034000.1:31339282-31360433 GCA_019603395.1 Cyrtorhinus lividipennis
AGGACAATCCGCTGAAATTGGTTTGTCGAGGTAAAGGGTGGAGGTTAGACTCGCAGAAACCCGACTAAATGATCCTCCCAAGTAAAGTCACGAGTGAATCGGAGATCAAGTTGATCCTTTTCAGCCGTCGAATGATTTGTGGAAATTCGACTGCAACACGAATGCAAAGCGGGTAAAAGCATTTTTGTCCAGTCAATCAGAGCAAAAATACAGTCACTTTGTCGAATTTACTTTGCCGTTGGTGTTGCTACGCGTAGAAAAAGTTGCTCGCACATCAAATACGTGTAGGAGTGCCTTTTTGATCGGTGGATGGATCGATCCTTCGGAAAAATGCACGTCGCGTTTGAAAGTGTCTTTCTCTGGTCGAGAGCATTTTTCACGGCAAAGCTTTTCCTCTGATAGAAGAAAATAAATGGGAGTTGGTTGGAAAAGGAAAGGTGAGGGGGATAGATTTTTAGTGGTGAGATACAGTGGAAGGTTGTTCATGGGGTGGCGTAGGTGGGAACACTTTGCGGCTCGCGCATGCGCCGGACGTTCACCGTCTGGTAAGTGTCTAGTAGGCGTCTCGCCTTCAGAAGACCCGACCGCCCTCCGACGGCGGGTGATATTGATGAGAACACCGGGGGTTGATGGGGGTGAAATGGCGGATCCTGATTGGGCTTCGAGCCATTGAATAATTCATAACCATCATTTAATCATCGTTTATAGATTAATCTCTTACGTCCAATCAGACGGTCGCTCAACGATCAGTAATTCTATCGCTTCATGTATTATCCAACATGGCTAACAACATAGACTGAACGTATGGAAATGACTAGTGAAATCCATTACCTATGATCTGGTACGTTGTTATTATTCAAAATTATTCCACAATGTTCTATTACTCCAAATAGATCACCCGTTATTTTTTCTCCAAAAGTGGTCACCGATTTTATACATTTTCACCCCTAAACTGTTTTTATTAATCGTTCAAGACCAATTTCAATCGGTTCGGCGTTCAAAATACCTATCTCTTTGGAATATGTCTGTAATTCAGTTGAAAATGATACTCCACACCATGGCACCCAATAGTATTGAAAACGCTGTTCCGAAATTACTTTTTTCAAACATTAATGCCTCCGTTTGAGGCGACTGGGCCTCTTTTTTGACACAAATAGCAAATGGATTTGAAATCTACGGATTTTGAAATGTAAAAGGTATTTGTTTGGAAGGAACACGAAATGCCTTTTTGGTCGATACAACTATACAAGTCTGTTTTTCCAATTAGAAAAATAATAACCTTGTAAGCTTGAAATCCTTTTTTTCTTCCTTGAAATAATTTGTTTAGTATCTGTATCAAGTACGAGTGAAAATGATCTTTTGTATTTTTATTCTCCTTTTGGTTTATTATTCCTTGCATACTCATCCTGTGTTCTGTCCGTCCACCGTTCACGCCGTTTTTGTTGATAGTTGGAAAATTTTCTAAAAATCTAAAATTTTCGTCAGATACCTCTTTTTGAATTTAGTCCTCTAGACTTTCCAGCCCGATTGATCCAAATTTGGGCAGGTGGTGAGTGCAAATGTATTTTCCGAAAGACGATTTTTGGGGAACTATGAGTCTGTGTTATCATTTTCGATTCGATTTTGGATGCTAAATCGATTGAGATTGGTCCTGTGCCGATTGACGCCCGGAAGTGCGTATGGGATAAAATGGGTGCCAACCTACCAATTGGAATGAGTCTGTGACACACCACACCTGTTTCTTGTTTTCCCCATAGTCTTGCTTCAAGGATTAATAAACCTCTGTGAATGAATTTGCAGCATTCTTTAATTTAATTTTTCTAGAGGAGATAAACATAATAGTATCTACATCATTTTACGTGTAGCCTTTAACGGAGTAATTTCTGACATTTTCGAAATTAAATTGCTATTTCATCGATTATTGTAGTAAATTTGCTTTCTAGTTGATGTTTCATCTTTCAAATTGAGGATCAACATGGTCTTTGATCAAAAGTTGTTTCAATCTCTTGGATAGTTGAAAGAACTTCCTCGTGAGTCAAGTTATTTGAATTCCTTCTGTTAAATTCACCGGTTTTTCCTCGTAATACGTAGCGGCCGAGAATTGCCGATCAGTTTGCTTCTTATATGATCACACTCGCAATGAAATTACAACCACTAAACTCGCTCGAGCCCATACTGAAGCACCTTAATTGAATAACGACCACAAAGGACAGTGGAAACGTGGAAAGGGTTTCTCGCCTGGACGGCAGACACGTCTTAATTGCTCGCTATCTCGTTCGGAACCTCGATACCATCGGCATCGCCTCCAACTTTCATTTCCCGTTTCCCTTCAACATCGATTAGCCCGGTATCCCGACCCGCGTTGAGAACCTTTTTACCTCTCATGTTCCTTCCCATGTTACCATATCGCGAGGATCTGGGCGTCTTTTTTCCTCCACTACGACTTTATAACTCTCTCTTTCACCGAGCGCAATGATATCGGCTTCAAAGTGAACCCAACGTGAATCGGAAGGGATCGATTGAGTACGGGTTCCTTGAAAAACTAGTTTGATCTAATCGAGTCGTAGGCATTGAGCAATCGATCTTCCAACTCCCCTTAGTTATGCTTCCTTCCTGCATAATATCGGAGCTTTTATTGCATCTTTCTCTTCTTAGCAGGCTCCTACCATCTTATGCTTCCTTCTTAGCCTCAAAAAGTTTGGAAAGACTGACCAATCGTGTACTGGCGATTGAAAGTTGATCTCACGTTGCATAACCGATTTGGCCAGTATGTAGTGCGGTCATAAATCTTCGCCAGCTCTCCCTAAGTTCGTGCATAAGAACGAATACACTAAACCACTTATTATCAACTTGAATAAATTGCTCTCTGAATCAATAAGTCGACATTTCTTATGCTGATTGTTACCTCGCTATATTCACCGTTGATTTCTGACAAGAAGTGCCAATTGGTTTACAGACACTGTAAGCCCCCAGGCTTACTGCCTCCTGAAAACCAGAAGGGAGGGGCAAGCGCCAGGATGCGCGCGCAGCTCCTGCTTGGAAGTCGCCTTTGGAGGGAGCTCCAGCGCGCATCCTTGCCAGGCGCCCCACGGCAGTCGTTGCTAGGCGCCTGTCGCCGAGGCGCCACACATGTGGAGTCATATATATTTTTTTAACCTGTCTGCAAGTGCAACTCACTCAGTTCACTGGCGTTGTCTGAATGAACTTGCTACCATGGCTGAAGTCGACCAAAGCTGTAACATTGTGTTCCCCGAGATAAAGGACTCAAGCTAATTAAGCCTTGCTGTGTACCTTGGGACAGCATGTCCCCCTCCTGTTTTCCTTCCACGTCGACGCCGTTTTGTCAGGGTATCGTTGCGCTTGCTCATTAAATTGTATTTCATGTATATATAATTTCATGTATCATGTTAATTGTATTTTATGCTCCACATGTTGTCTAATTTACTTTGTCGAATTACTTTGTCTTGTATCAATTCTAGCCCAGGTTGAGGCATATTCTCCTTTGCAACGTGTCCTTGTTTTCAATTATAATTCAGTTTGTATCAATGTATTTTGTGCTCATCCTTGGTATCCCTAGTTGCTCAGTCGTAAGTCTTGGACTTACATCCCGTATCCTCTCGCTAGGTCCCTTCCAAATTCTCCGAAGAAACCCGAATTAAATTATAGTAATTCAAACACATTTTAATTCGAGAGAGGCTTACAACACTATACACTAATAATCGGATAAGGCATTGAAGATGTAGATTTGCTTGGCATGATTGGTAGGGCAATGTATAAAACGGAAGCAGGAGTAAATAATAAGGAAACGAGTAGTCAGAGTACAGAGCAGAGAATGTCAAAAGATGAACCGGTGAGGAACGATTAGGCAGCGAAAAGCGAAAGAGAGAACTGAGTCAGGGTCAAGCCCGATAGCAATGGGGGTGAACAAAGCTTATTTATTGAGTCTAAATAGCCTTAGTAGTTCCATTATAGCACAGACAATATTGTGTGAATTTATATGCCTGAAAGAATAACTCTATCAACGGTACAACATTGAGTTACTAGTATAAGTCAAAGAACAAGCGACCCAAAAAGCCTTGATCGATGTTAGTATCGATTAATAGTCTTATGGATGAGTCTTGAGTCTCATCTCTGTAATGCAGAAGCCAAATTTTTTAACATAATTTTTAAGAGACAAAATCAGCCTTTCGATATTTTCTCTAATCATTGAAAGATATACTTTTGTGTAACTGATAATTCGAGCTTTGATTTATTTCACTCTTTAGGCTGATTTTGCCTTTAAAATTATTCGTATGAAGCTTGTGTTTTGCATTAAGTGAGAAGAAAATGTAACACTATTTTTGATGTGAGCTACTAACTCTAAAGGAGTATATGAAGGGTGCAGGGAAAAAAGAGGGAAGGTCGAAACAATATTTTCGAAGTGGAGAAAATTGTATTTTAAAGTTTAAATCGCAGTAGCTCATACAAGATGGAAATACATTATGAAAGTAATACTGAAATTCAAAGTTTGGTAAGTAACTGCTGATGCCCAAAAGTCTTCTTTAATAAAAAAAATAAATAAATAAAACAGCAATTACGTAGGTGATCCCCATATGATGAAGGAAAAGGAAGGTATGTCAGCTGAAACAGAAAGATAAGAACCATGAGTGCCTCAATTAAAAAAAAAATTATTTCTCATAGTGATCATTGAAAATAATATTCATTCACATTTCATCAAACAACGTTAATCATTGTTAGATATTATTATTAATACACTTTTTAACCTTAAACGGAGCCATTTTAAAATAAAAAGGCAATAAATTGTCTTCATTATGGTTAAAATTCAAATGAGAGTTACATACGTAATTGGCATTTATTTTTAAGGAACTTTTTTGAATCAGCAGTCACATCAGGAATGAAAATGGATAACTTGAAGAATATACAAACGCAGAAAACGAACAAAAGTGATTGATAAACTAGTGATACCGGAACAAGGTACAAGTTATTTCAAACAGAGATTTCTCTGTACGAAAACTGATTAACCTCGTTTTTCCTGCTTCGCCTCCCCACAATGTTTTACTTGTCATTTAGAATCAAATGATTACCTTACTGCCATTAATAGAAAAGAAGATTTACCCCCTTTTTTACCTCTACCCTTCAAGTGTTTGTACATTTGTATTTATTAAGAAAAAGATACGAGTCTTAAGCTTGGAGATTCAATTCAAATAAATTGGATAAGGGGGAAGAGGGGCCTAAACCCTGCAATATGTAATAAACTTTGAGGCGAGGAGCTAGCAAATCCAATAAACTGAGAAAGCTCTTTACTTTTTCTGTGACATACAAACCCTCCTTAGAATTGGGCATAAAAAGCGATCTTCTCGCAGTAACTTCTCTGTGTTTTGTCATAGGTGGTTTAAATTCGGTTTCAGGTCAACAATCAAGTTTTAAAACAATTTTGAATATGAAAAACTGATAAAAAGTGGACAAGTTTTGTCATAAGGCAAGGTGCAACTCCAACAATTTGACAGAATATGAAGAAAAGAGGCCTTCTTCACCTTTCAAACTTAGAAACACCTTCAATGCGGCTTGTTGATACAAAAGAAAAAAAAATTTGTATAAAAAGGAAGCGGGATATCTGATCTCTTCGTTTGTCTACTGTCTTCATTGATTCAAGGGATGGCTAACGGGATAGCCCACCTGGTGAATCCCGGTGTTCAGGTTGAAAGGATAACCGTACGTACCCACCACCTGTGTTTGAAGGTGCTATCCGAAAGCCACAAGCAGCTTAAAGAAACTTCTCGTGTATCTGGTTGTCTTTTAGAAACGAATCCATACGTTAACATGAGGAGTTTTGGAACCGTTCCCTTCACAACTGATTAAATATTGAGGTTTACGTGGTGAATGTGCGACAATTTTAATACTACAGCACCAACTGAAAGTGTAGATTCGAACTTATTCATTCTAATTTGTTCAAAAACCAGGATCGTTCCAAAGCCATTACCCCGATCGATTTCAATACGGAACGCTTTGAAGACTTTAATAAATCAAGATGAACCGAGGACCCGTTTCCGGCTCTAGTTAGTCCTCGAAACTTTTCAGCCCGATCAGATCAAATTTGGGGGAGGGAAGTAGAGGTCAAAATGTGTTTCCGAAAAATGGATTTTCGAGATTTTTGGCGATCTAGGCGTGTGGGGTAACATTTTCCACCAAATTTTTCAAAATCGTATTTAATACGATGATTGAATAAGTTCTAGGAACCCTTCAGTTCATCACTTTTTCAACCATATTTGTGAAATGTTCACTAAACTGTCGGCCAAAACAGCCCAAAACAATTGTGGTGGATCAATTGTAAACAACCCTTGCTTTAAGGAATTATATGACATCGTGTAAGTTTGCAGCGTTTTGGTTAGTTATTCGTCGAATTATTATTAATTTGGGCTGTCTCATGATCATTCCGATCGATTCAGCGTCCAACATTTAGTGGAAAATGATACCCCATACGCCTAGGTAACCAGAAATCTCGAAAACCCATTTTGGAAATAGGTACTAGGTACCCATTTTGACCCATACCCCCTCATGAGGGGGAGGGAGAGAGGTTGCGCACGACAATCGGCACGGGATTGGATTCAGAGTCCGAAATTTTGTGAAAAATGATAACCCCTAAGGCCTCGGCCCCAAAAAAGTCCTGAAAATTGAATGTCAGAAAGCACTATTACCCTTACCCTTCCCAAATTTGGGAAGATCGGGTTGAAAGGTTTCGAGGAGCAATCGGAGCCGTAAAGAGGTCCTTGACCAAAATTTCATATTATAGAAAATGTTCTACTACCATGAACAGCGTCCATTATTGCCATATTATGGTGTACAGAGATTGGGGTTTTCGGTTGTAGAAAATTATTTAAAAATCTCAAACTTTGGTCAGAACCCGTTTCCAGCTCTAGTTGGTCCTCGAAACTTTCCAGCCCGATCGGACCAAGAAGAGAAAGGGTAGGGGTTAAACTGTATTTTTCGAGAAATGGATTTTGAGATTTTCGGTGATGTAGGCGTGTGAGGTATCATTTTCGACTAAATTTTGGATGCTGAATCCCATGAAACGGGTCCCGAAATGATTGGCGCCCATCGGAAGAGGTTATGGGTCAAAATGGGAATCTATCTACACATTTCGAGATTCCTGGTGTCCATGCGTGTGGGGTATCATTTTTCACTAAATTTTGGACGCTGAATCAATTAAAATGAGTCTCAATGATGTTGGTCCGAGGAATAACCAACCCTGATGAAGGAATTCGTAGCGTTTTAGAAGTGGAACAGGAAGGAAAATTGACCGTCAGGAAGAAGGCAATATTGTGTAACAGGATGAAGAGTGCGGAGAGAGGCCGGGGAAGGCGGAGCGGGAGATGACGCGTTCCTATGATAGAAGGTAATCGGAGGGATTGCGGGGCAAAGGGGGAGGCGAAACAGGTGTGGACGAAGGCGTTTTCCCGTTAGAAGCGGGGAACGCTCGCGGGATCCTAGCGGTACCAACGGGCTGGAACACCGTTAAGTTCGTTCAACCCGCGGGAGGAGTCATCACTAGGCCACGGGGGAACACGGGCTCCCCCATTCCCCGCCTGACCGGGGGAAGAACACGGGCTCCCCCATTCCCCGCCTCGAGACGGGGCCCTTGGCTCCCCACTTCGGTCTTATTCCCTAGATGCGGCCCGCCGGAGGGTCTCATCTGTTCGCTATTCGGTCGGGACGAGACCACTGACCTCGGGATTGAGGCCCATCCCGTCATAGAGACGATACGATAGTCCATAAAAAGTATCGATTCTTGATATTTTTGTATACCAATATGAGGCAAACATCGATACTTTAACAAGTACCACCTCAAAATATCGACACTACCGATACCTACCCCAAAACCAAACCAAAATCGTCGAATCAGGAGCATGGAGACTCATTCTAATCGATTTAGCGTCCAAAATTAAGTAAAAAATGATATCCCACATGTCTGGATACCTGATATTCAAAAACCCACATTCGAAATAGGTGGGTAGATACCCTTTTCGACCCATAACCTCTTCCAGGGGGCACCAATCTTTCCGGGACCCGTCTCGGTGGATTCAGCGTCCAAAATTTAGTCGAAAATGATGCCCCACACGCCTATATTTCCGAAAATCTCAAAAATCCATTCTTCAAAATACACATTTCGACCCTACCCCCCTTCCCGGGCTGAAGAGGTTTGGGGACCGAAATACCAAAAACGGCGTCGACTCACATTTGCTTATTGTGATCTAGACACCTTGAAACGACCGGAAACAATTTTGGCCGACTTAAAGAGACTTGAAATTTGGATATGGGCATACGTGAATGGCTGACTAACACACTAATCGTAGGATATTCAGAACAAGACGATCCTGCGACTATCCCTGAGAATCCTGGCAAACGCTTTACCCCGAAGGAAAAAAGCACAGTCTTGCGCCTATTGTTACTGGCCGAAGGGAAAAAGCACATGGAACCGATAGAATGGACCAGGATATGAACAAATACCACGTGGTCATTCCGCCAAAAAGTGGAATTACGATGGTGTCAATTCGACGCTTTTGTAGGAAAACCATTAGTGGAAATCCCTAAACTCGATTTCGAGAGAGAAACAACGATCATCTACCGCACTAAACTAGAACGCGAATAAGACCGCATTGTAACGTTGAATACCACTGCAAATAATTCTGGACTGGTTCGAATAAATTTTCAGTGATTTTTTTTTAATTTTGAAAAGTATGGTTACAAAACGTTTGATACATAAAAAATGACTATATATTTTGAAAGTAAAATAAATTAAGAGTATAAATCAATGAAGTTTCTGGGGAACGGAACATTGCATTAGCATAATTACCCAACCTTAGAGCATCATGTTGGGACATGCGTAAGACATGTGAAACAGGTAATTCTAAAAGGAGGAGGGGATTTTTGAAAAAAAAAAATTTTTTATGTATCTTGAGGCAGCAATACATGGCGAACACTATACAAATTTCATTGTATTCGTCCTTGCCACATGCAACTAGGATTTTGTTCAATGATTGCACAGCGGCGGTGCGTGGCGAGTGTAATGAGGCGGTGGAGGGCGAATAGCGGGACCTCGTGACTCGCGAAGGTGGAAGCGAGAGAGCCGCGACAAAAGGAGGTGCATCCCAAGTGCAACCGCCTCGTGGCCCACTGCACTACAAACCCCTTCCCCGTCGGGCAGGGTCTTCTTGCGGGGCAACGGACTCGCCGTGCAATCTGCGTCTTCCGCAGTTGGAATTCTGCGGAACGGGAACTGCGCAAGTTGAGATGATTCCGCTTTACACGGATATCTATCAAACCCGGGAAAACTGAAGGTGGGATCACACTACCCTCACGTCAGCGTACTTTCATGACGTGTATCACATCACGTGATATCATGCGGTGACATTGGTATTTCGATTAAGTAAAAGTCGCATGTTGACGGGCTCTGAAACGTAGAAGTGGAGATTTTTTACTGTTCCAAAAGAGCCTCTCCTAGGCTGTTTGTCCTACAATGGAATCTCGATATTGCGTACAAAAAGAATTATTATTATTATTTTTTTTAGAACTTCTTTAGACTTTTGATAGATGCTCAAACGAGGCACAACAGAAAAAAAAAGTTTGGGTGAGTCAAATGGGTAAACTTGAACTCACGCCACGCCATGAAGTGGTTGTCCACATTAACTATCACGTGATGTGACGGGCGCGCACAATGGCGTGAGCTGGGGAGCGAGTGGTGCCGCCGGTGTAACATTAGACGAATGAATTCTCTACTATACAATGGGAGAAATGAGTACCTCACTTTTGTGACGTGATGACTCCCTGTGATATTACGTGAGAGTATGTGACGTGTTTCTCCACTTTTTCATTACTCATTAAATTTAAGTCCTTCTCGTGTGAATTATGTGAAATGTGTGAATGGTGAACCAGGGAAAACCAACGTATTTTGGATTCTGATCAACCAGAATAAAGTAAAAAATTTAAAAACAAAAAACAAAAAAAAAAACATGTTATTAGCAGCCAGATTTTTCATCGCTAATCACTCAAGTTCCATTCGAAATAGAGTAGAAAAATAATTTGAACCTAATAAATTATATCTTTCCAAATTAATATTTTTCAAGCTGACTTACTCAAAAGGCGTTTCTTTGTTTACAAATGGTACCTACCCTTCCTCAACTTACTGAAACCGTCGTTTTCAGAGCCATTTTGACTCGCCGGTGTCAGCGGTGCCCAAAGCAGAGCTCACTGGAGGAAAATTTTCAATTCTTTAATCACTTTTGGTCTCTTTGATGTTACATACAAAACCAGAAAATCTGGATTTTTCAAATAAACTTCAAATTTAGTACTTGTTTTCGAAATATTTATGAATTAGAGGGTGATTTCAAACTGTATTTTATTCGAAAGGGAATGCCCAGGAATTCGGCGGAGCGGTACCAATTATTTTGTCCTCACGATATGCGCATTCCAGAACTGAAACCCGGAATTCCGGGAGCTACCGAAACAACGAATGAACCCCAGTTTTAATGAGACACTTCGTCATACGGGTTCCCTATAATTCATGGGATTCGCGATAAATACCCGAGTGAATATTCCTACTGCCAGGAATACTCATCGGTATCCTGCCATCCGCAATCTCGTGTTTTCCGACCGTTGACTTTTTTTTTCCGAATTTTCTTGCGGATCTGCGGTTTGGTCACCCATCGACGCCGGCCTTTTGAAGCAGGAGCGGACCGTTTTATTGCGGAAGTTTCAAGGGTCGTTGGGCTGACTCCGGTTGCCGAATAATAGTCGCCCTTGGCCCTTCGATGTCCTCATGCGTGACGATTCGACGAAACGAACTTGCTACTCAACTTTCCTGAAGATTATTAGAATGAAGAGGTGCAGGTCAGATGCGCCGAAACAATTAGCTAAACTCTAACCTATGGCTGCTAATGGGGTGGAGAATTTTGAGGGAATTTTGAGGAGTTTAAGTTCTAGCTGAGTGAGAACGGCAAGGATATAGGGCTGGCGATTGAAGCAGCGCCTAAGCAAAGCTGCACAGGCCAGAGGGAAGAAAGTATGGACTGTTTTGTGGGGGCTGTGATTGTGGCAAACCCCAGCCTGAGAGCTTCACCCAATGATGGTGCCAAAAAGGGCAGGCCTGTGCTGCACACTCACTTAGAGTGTACCAACATGGACTGGCTCTCTGGGAGTGGAGACATACTACTCGGGTACCACTCAGCTTAGGTGGTAGTGCAAGCTAGTGTAAGCCCCCAGGCTTGCTGCCTCCAGAAGGCCAGAAGGGAAGGAGCATGCGCCAGGATGTGCGCGCAGCTCCTGCCCAGACGTCGCATTTTGGAGAGAGGCCCAGCGCTCACTCGTGGCTTAGGTGCCCAACCGGGCGGTCGTTGTCGAGGTGCCCCTCGGCGCCGAGGTGCCCAACATGTAGGAGTCATATATTTTTGTAACCCTGTCGTGCAAGTGCATCTTACTCAGTCCATCCTGGCTTTGTCCTGTGCTCGCTCTGAAGTGAACTCTGCTACCGTGCTGAAGTCGACCAAAGCTGTAATATTGTGTTCCCCATGCCATAAGATGATAAAGGACTCAAGTTAATAAGCCTCGCTGTGTACCTGCGGGACAGCGTGCCCCCTCCTGTTTTTCTTTCTATGTCGACGCCGTTTTCGTCAGCCGGTATCGTTGCACTTGCTCATTAAATTGTATTTCATGTATATCATAATTTCATGTATCTTGTATTAATTGTATTTTATGCTCCACATGTTGTCTAATTTACTTTGTCGAATTACTTTGTCTTGTATCAATTCTAGCCCAGGTTGAGGCATATTCTCCTTTGCAACGTGTCCTTGTTTTCAATTATAATTCAGTTTGTATCAATGTATTTTATGCTCATCCTTGGTATCCCTAGTTGCTCAGTCGTAAGTCTTGGACTTACATCCCGTATCCTCTCGCTAGGTCCCTTCCAAATTCTCCGAAGAAACCCGAATTAAATTATAGTAAATTCAAACACATTTTAATTCGAGAGAGGCTTACACTAGAATGCACGAACTACCAAAATTCGGTACTTGGGGGGGGGGGGAGGGGAGTAGTTTATTACTTCCCAGATAAGCGCTGCTGAATGAGGGGTAGTCATTCCGGCCTTAAGTCGCCGTCTCCTTGCTGCTTGCAGCAAGGGGGAGTAGCATAACCCGTGGGAGCTCTCCTTATAAATTGCGACTCACTCTCTTGAATTGGGGTGAGAAACAAATTGGACACTGTCCAACCTATCGGGCCAAAGGGCTACCAAGCAACCATATGTTTGGCAGAGGCAGGGGTAAAATATCATAGTACTTGCCCTACCTAAGACATTTTAGCAAAAGACTACTTTCACATGAAAATGGGTGAACAACGAGCTGAAGTAGAGGACACAGGAGGATTCCTATTGTGATACCCCTATAAAATGCCTGTAGGTTTAATGATGCCCACCAAATTAGCGATGAGTTAATGTAGAACTGATTCAGTTCCGACTGACATAAATCTCTTATTTGATCCTATATTGGAGAATCAATGAAACTGGTTTTAAATTGAATCTGTCAGAACTAGCCTAAATTTAACTTTTCAGATTTTTATTCTCTGTGAAGATACTGTATGTTTCGTTCTTGTCAGGGTAGCGGCGGTACCTGTTCTACCTCTGAATCTACACCATATTGGGCCATAGAACCCAGCCTTTTTAAAACTATTCATTATCGTTAAATTTTCAACTGTGCTCCACGCCATTCTCATAGCCTGCAGAACATCAATACCCGCGAATGTGAACTGTTCTAAGACGATTATTTCATGACCAACAACTTGTATGCGGTAAAATGTTTTAAAATTGTGAATTATTCCAAGATCAAGGGGTTGAAGCTTGCTTATCACACTAGGAGGTAATCTTCTTGTGAGCAGAGCAAATGTCTACGTTAAAAAGGATTTGGGGGTTCTCATTTTCATTTTCAAGTTCATCATGACGTCAAAAACATTTTGAGAGCGATGAACTCGGAAGAGTAAACCAATCTTTTGCAATGTGAGAGGAGCAACCGGAGGTGTGGCGGAATTGAAACGGGAACCCTCTATGGTTGTTCTCGGTTACTAAAGCTTAACAGAGTCAAGTTCAGAAACCTCTATTCGGAGGTCAAAGATCCCGAGGATGATCCCAAAAGAGGCAGAACGCTTCATGGGTGGAACTCTCGCGAAATATAACGTGAAATGCGAAATGACGCCCGAAATATTCATGAAACTCCACTCATGCGGTCGAGGGGATAATGTAGTCGGGCTCCGTCGAACAATGCGCCCTTATCGAACATTGAGTGATATTTGAATAGTTAAATGGACGAGAAAAACCTTATGACCTATGGGAATGCGGATCAAGTTTATTGATGTGAACTCAGTGACTGCAAGTGCCCATCAGCGCGCTGGAATGCACATTATCTTACGTGTGAAAGCTATGTTAAGCACCTCAGATTCATCTATTCATTGTTTACAGTATCAGGCCAATATTAAATTTATAAAAAGGTATCCACATATTTGGTTTGGACACGAGAGAAGACATAGAACGTCAATGCAATACAAATAAGCAATAGGGACGTAGATTCAGGGGTAGCGTGTTGTGGTGGCACCCCTAACAAAAAGAATAAAATCCAAAAACTGGAATTTGAGCACATTCTGATGGAATCGATTAGCCTTCATCCGCTCGCGTTGACGGCTATCTGCCGTCATTCACATAAGAAAGCATGTAAAACATAACAAAGGGGCGATAGAGTGGTGGGAATCGGTCGTATTCTCTAATTAAACTTTTCTCCACTTGATGTCAGTCGTTTCTAACTCTTGCGTCGCATCTTCGACCGTCAGTAAGCCTCCAAAGTCGAAAAGTGACGCGTCGCGGCTGTTAGCCGTCCCGCGAGCGGTATTGTTACTTTTTCCCCTGAGCACCGACAGAGAAATGTAAGTACTTTCCGATTTTTTTCAGCATTGTTAATGGTAGATAATGAAGTAGTCACCTTCCTTTCTTGTTTTTGAACAAAATCTTGTTTTTTAGTTTTACCTACTCACATTTTGCTATCTATTCTCTTTTTTTTTGTAGGGCTCGATACAGTGACCCAGTAGATATTGCTCGCATCCTCCAATAGCTGGAAGATGCGAGAATGGAAGATACTTTTTTTCCGTTTGCTTGACATCGCTGGAATCAATTCGTTCAGAGTATATCAAAGTAATAACCCCTTCGACGGAAATATTATCAGGAGACTTTATCTGGACAAACTGGCTATGGAAATGATGTAAGGGAATTTGAAAGATCGTGCGAAATTGAAGGTACTACCAAGCGACTTGAGTCTTTTTTTGAAACCGTACAGAGAAGAACAAGAAAATGGACTGTCGGCTGATCATCCACCTGGAGGAGCTCCTCTCAACCAGAGAGTCATTTGCTACATTTGTGGGACAAGGAAAAACCACCGAACGAAATTGACGTGCTATGATTGCCATAAATACATTTGCAAAAACCACTGCCAAATGATTTGCGATTCTTGCACTAGTGCTCGTGAACAAAGAGACGCCGCAGAAGTCAGTGATTAGAGAAAGTTACCTCGTACAATAAACTGAAGTGATAGTAGGTATTATTTTTCTTGCCTACATTTTATATTTATCTGTGAGTCTGAAGTAATAGTCTGCAATGATATTAGGTACTGATTCGTTATTTACTAGTTTTTTCTTTAATTTTGTAACAACGTTTTGGCCAAAATAAGTTCCTTGATAAGTCATACAATGTTATGAAAATTCAGTTTCATTATATAAGGCAGAACAGATTTAGTAAAGTTTATTACGTTTTTTTTTCGAATGTTTACGATTTCGTTGTGTATTAAATAAAGTTTTCCTCTCCAAATGTTGTGTGTGAACTTTCTTGGTGGACTGCTACTAAAACCACAATCGTTCATGGTGATAGCGGAAACATATTGAGGAAAAAGGTGAGGGACGGCTATTAGCCGTCACGCGAGCGCTGCCGGGGCTCGAGAGGGCGCGAGCGGATGAAGGTTAGAAAATGCTGCAAATACTTCCACAACGGTTTGAATTTCCTTCGAGCAAGATTATAGGGAAAACAATAGGTGTGGAGTGTCCAGGTCTTATTCTATTAGGTAGGTAGGTACCCATTTTGACCCATACCCACCGCCGAAAGGGGGAGGTGCACTCAATGGATTCAAAGTCCGAAATTCATTGGATAATGATGCCCCTCATGCCTAGGCTCAAAAAAAAAAAATTTGGAAATCGAATTTCAAATAACACATTTTACCCTTGCCCTCCTCAAATTTGAGCAGACCGGGTGGAAACGTTTCGAGGAGTAACTAAAGCCGTAAAGAGGTCCATGACCGAAATTTCAAATTTTTAAAAAATGTTCTACTTCCAAGAACGGCCTCCATTATTGCTATAATATGGCATACGAAGATAGGGGTTTTTGGTAGGGTATTTGGCTACGCCGTTTTTGGTAGTAGAAAATTATTCAAAAATCTGAAGTTTTGGTTCTAGTTGGTCCTTGAAACTGTTCAGCCAGATCAGACCAAATTCAGGGAAGGTAGGGGTCAAAATGTGTTTTTGAAAAATTTATTTTCGTGATTTACGGCGATCTAGGCGAGAGGGGTATCATTTTCAACTATATTTTAGACTGAATTCATTGATTCCGCTAATCTAGACCGATTGGTGCCCACTGAGGGGGTATGGATCATGATGGATACCTACGTACCTACGTATGTGTCCGATACCTTGGCATGGGGTTGTTATATTCCACTATTATTAAATTTAGGTATTTGGGGTGTCATTTTATCACTAAAATTCGGGCTCTGAATCCATTGAAATGGGTCCCGTACCGATTAGTGGCCGTTGTAGGTGGGTATGGGTCAAAATTGGTACCTACTTACCTGTTCTATAGCATCATATTTTGATAATTCAAGCAATAATAACCAAAACCAGTTTCATGACATGTTTGAATCAGAGATTGGTAATTTTTTTTATGTGAATTGATGCTACAATCTGATTTATGTAGCTTTTGGATCAGTATTGTTTGATACAGAAATGATGCAGGGGTGGCCATTGGTCAAGCTGTCGTGCCAGTTCGACTTCACATCGATGGTTTATTAATGTGTGCAGTGTCTAATGGTAGCAAGGCCCCAATAAGTGAGTCGTTACACAGCTTGTGCAGTTCTGTAGTACTCTCGTGATCACATCAAACACTCTCAATGCTTTCGAAGCGCTTATTTGAAGGGAGAGCCGACGAAGTGATTCTATTTCATCCGAAATCGCTCCTATCTAAACTGTTTCGCAAAATTATAAGGTTTTCGGTTCAGAAATTTGACATTTAAATTTTTTTTCAGAAAGTGTGTTAAATGTATAAATCTAAACGGGTGAGGCACTCAATTACACCTTTTAGGTCCAAATGATTTTTGTTTCTGGGTTCGTTTTAATTTATTTCAAGACAACATTTTATTTTAGAGAAAATCCAAGTCGGTGGTAGCCACTACGATTGACGCCTTTACCGGCTTCTTTGAGGTTAGAACGGAAGTCATTTCAAGTTAAATGAAATGAAAGCATAAACCGGACTCAGGGGATTCTCATTGAGAAACTCTCCTCGCTTTTTTGTTCTCTTCTGAAAGAATTTCGTTGCCCTCTTCTCGAGAGAAAAGCTCTGCCACTCATTTCAACCTCTCTTCGTTGGAGAGGGGATGAGCTTTAATTATTCTGACACAAATCTCTCTTAACTTTTGGTTTAATCTTCTTTTTGTTCGTCTTTCAGAGAAGCTCGTCGAGTTCAATTTGTCAATGCAAGATCCCAAAATGCGCCTAGTGATTTTGCGTTAGAAGATTGAGTGGCTAGGGCTTTGAAGAGAGCGATATTTCCCCCAAAAAGACCGCGATTAGAGTAAATTTCGAGAAAAGTTCTCAACTCCGCCATTAAACTGTAGATGGCCCGTCGTCTCTCTCACTCGGGTAAATCATTCGCTACGAGAAACTGCCGTAAAATCTTTGGCAAACGATGAGAACGCGAGACGATGAGAGATTTAAGATCCGATATCAAGTTTTATCATGTTTTCTGAACGATTTGAACACGCAATCGCGTGTCGCAGGTTTTCCTCCACCTACGTGAAGCCTCTCGTGCCTGGAAAAGCGAAGACTCCCAAAAGCGGAAACTCACGGTTTTTCTTCAACGGCGAATCCTGAACGGTCGCGGGATAGAATCCGCTTTTCTCGAAGGCGAAACGTTAGAAACAGCAGGGAGGGAGTAGAACCAACGGCTCGATAGGTACCTTGGAAAACGGGGTTATTGTTGTCACGCACTTCGCAGAAACTCGCCGCGAGGATCGATGGAAGCCGTGGTTTATTTACGAAGGTTTTCCTTCTGCGGACGAGCATCGATGAGACTCCCTTCGACCACAGTCGCTACGTAATCACCGTCATCAGCTCATCCATTCATTTTTGGGACACTCGAAATACCTACTAATCAAATACAAAATGAATATCACATTCGACAATAACACTAATGACAATCGCGGATGAGCTACTTGAAAAAAATTGCTCTTTTTCAGCGTTAGCGTTGTTTGTGTAATATAATTCTACGAAACCCCCTCAATTTTGACAGTACTATCCATATTCAAGTACATTGTGATTAAACAAGCAGCATAATCAGTTGCAAAAAATGAAAATTAGCTGATGATAAGCGGTACATAACGCTACTCCCTAGTTATTCTCAGCCAAATGCCTCCATATGTGCCTTAGGCTCATTCGCTTATGATGAAATTGGCATAGAAAATGAGAAGAGAATCCGATTGATTGAGCTAATTGTCAGAGTAACGATGAATTACAGTAAGGTGGACAGGCAGGCACAGAACAAAAGATCATAAAACGTTGATAAATTTTTAAAAAGTTGAAATTTATCAGTTTTGCGGCCAAAAACTCATATGGCTAGCGCATAAATGTGATTTACGGTGTTTGGTATTTTTGAGAGCTGCGCTAAGGCTTCAAAGGATCTTAAGCCTCTGGTCTTTTCCAGTTTTCAAGGTGCAATATGCTTCCTTACTTCCAAAATAATGCTTGATCGGACTCGGGGAAAAAGGTTTTGTTCATTTTTATTGGTCTGACAAAGGCCTTCGACTCCATTTCGCATTCAAAACTATTAAAAAAACGCTACAAAGCCATTCACAGGGGTTAGTTATTCCTCGGACCAGCAGCATGAAGACACATTTTAATCGATTCAGCGTCTAAAATTGAGTGGAAAATGATGCCCCACATGTATAGGTACCAGAAATCTCAAAAATACACATTCGAAATGGGTACGAAAGGGATACCGAAAATGAAAGCTGCGGGAAAGGTTCTGTGTCGTCAGAATAAAATGATTTTTGGGCTCGTATCTGGATTGTGGGGAATATGGAGTTCCACAGGGCACTGTTCTGGGTCCTATACTCTGTAAGCCCCCAGGCTTACTGCCTCCAGAAGGCCAGAAGGGAGGGAGCATGCGCCAGGATGCGCGCGCAGCTCTTGCCCAGATGTTGCATTTGGAGAGAGCTCCAGGGCTTCACTCATTGCCAAGGCGCCCAACTGGGTAGTTGTTGTCGAGGCGCCTTTGGTGCCGAGGCGCCCAACATGTTGGAGTCATTTATATTTTGTAACCTGTCGTGCAAGTGCAACTCACTCAGTCCATCCTGGCTTTGTCCTGTGCTCGCTCTGAAGTGAACTCTGCTACTGTGCTGAAGTCGACTGAAGCTGTAATATTGTGTTCCCCATGCCATGAGATGATAAAGGACTCAAGTTAATTAAGCCTCACTGTGTACCTTCAGGACAGCGTGCCCCCTCCTGTTTTCCCTTCAATGTCGACGCCGTTTTTGTCAGCCGGTATCGTTGCGCTTGTTCATTAATTGTATTTCATGTATATCATAATTTCATGTATCATGTATTAATTGTATTTTATGCTCCACATGTTGTCTAATTTACTTTGTCGAATTACTTTGTCTTGTATCAATTCTAGCCTAGGTTGAGGCATATTCTCCTTTGCAACGTGTCCTTATTTTCAATTATAATTCATTTTGTATCAATGTATTTTATGCTCATCCTTGGTATCCCTAATTGCTCAGTCGTAAGTCTTGGACTTACATTGTGTAACCTCTCGCTAGGTCCATTCAAAACCTCCAAAGAAACGCGAATTAAGATTATAACAGATTTTAATTCGAGAGAGGCTTACAACTCTTCACAATCTATATTAATGAATTGGGTTGAATTGATATTGACGACACAAATTGTTCGCAGATGATACTGCGCTACTTTTTGCATCAGATGATTGGGAGAGGACGTTCGAAATGGCTGAAAGGGGTTTACAGCCAATATACTTATGGCAGATAAAAAATATGCTTTCATTGAATATCCATGACGTGCTTCATCCCTTATTGCTTGAAAGCGTCAACACTGCTCATGCCTTTATGTAGCCAGGCGGGATAGTGCAAAATACTTAGTGGTGGTATTTTATTGGAACGAAACGAGAGAGACACCAATTTCTTCGGTCCGTGAAAGGCTTTGGAAGCCTATATGCTTATGTATTTTCATCCGTGAGATAGAAGTCAGTTTTGTGGTCTAAACTGATGAGGACAATCTACTGCTCACCGGCCCAGTCTGAGATCCTGTATGGATTACCAGCTTGGGCCGAAGTGTATCTTTCGACCTTACAGCTCATTTTCATTTGCCAAAAGGCCTTTGTTCGAATTGCGACGAAGATTGCCTTTTTACACACTCTGACCCGCTGTTTGCAGAGCTAGAAGTCCTTAAGCTGGAGCAGTTGGTGAAAGTGTACTGCGTGAAAACCTGTTTACATATCCAGTGCACGAAATCGCCCCTAGATTCCAAAGTAAGGAGCATTTCTCCATTCCATAAGTTCGAACCACTGCCTCATTGAACATTTATTCATGTATGGGTGTCGAAACCTTCAATGAGCTTCCTATCTTGCTAAATCTTGTTTCCTATGTTGTTCCGAGAAGAACTCAACTCACGTTAGAGTCTAAATATTATCTGTATTCACATGAAAAGTCATCACTTTTCATTTTGCTTTTATCAAATGCTGACGTAAGAGGAAAACGAACTAGCAAGAGTTCGAACTAATCACCATTAAGACCCTACCTCGAATATTCAATTCCTACATAATAAAAATATTCATTTCGTTTTTTTTTCTCGTTCATCATTTGAAATTCAGAGGCAGCGGTGGAAGGAAAGGGTTTTCTCGTCCCTCGGTGAAAGAAAGTTGTGGACGCACCGGTTGTACCGAGTATGAACGTAAAAATATTCCGGGATCGGGTTCCTTTCCTGACTTTTTACCAACAGGCTCGACCGGGCCCCAGATGCGATCGCGGTCTTTCATATAGACGCTCGGTACTAAAATACTGAAGACGGTTTCGATGGGAAAAAATCGGCCCTTTTTCTATATGAATTCACGCAGCAGTTCCTCTACCGCGTTCAAGGCTACCTCCGGTAAAAAGAAAAAATATTTAATTCGAAAAAGGAAGGTAAGCTAGTATATTTTGTCGTAAGTAGGTTATGGTTTTTTGGTCTAACGTTGTTCGTGAATGAATATGAATCCATGTTTTTGACGTAGAAAAAATCTTGGGAACATGATAAGAGAATACTGAAAGTGCAACTAATTAGTCGGATATTATTCATTTGTTGTCATTTAATACAAGTTTTCAAACTAAATAGAATTGTAAAAAATAAATAATTATTTCACCTAAAGTTGCGAATTGAAGCATGTTGTTTGGCCCCAGGCCTCCCTAAGATTGAGCCAGTTCAAATTACCCGCCGTTTGGGTCGACCAGGGTAGGACCTTTTTTTGCTCGCGCTAGATGACCCGACATCAGCGCTCGCTCGTTCTGCGAACTAAGGGGGTAACCCGCCATCAAAGAAACCTCGCAGTTACAGTTCTGTGTTCTCCAACGTGTTCGTATCGCTGCTCATAAAGTTCTGTATCCATTTCCATCCTTTCAATCAGTCATTAAAAGTTCAATCAACTGTTAAAAGTTCTTCAGTTCCAACTCACGGTCCCACACATGTTATCAAAGTTTTTGACCATTTAGATTACAAAAGGCCTGTTTTGTAGAAACTGGTAAGCAATAAATTTTCGTGAAAA
>CM034000.1:31360533-31381486 GCA_019603395.1 Cyrtorhinus lividipennis
TTACCTCATGAAACCAATTCCATCATCTCAAAAAGCAGCCAAATGCCACTTTGGCAACATTTCGAAAAAACATGTAAAGTCTACCAAGCCGAGCAAAATAGTTCATACTTCCTAATGTCTTTGCTCGCAGTAATATTTTCACTGCTGTTTGAGATGCTAAAGTATAAACGAGTAATGCAAAGTGCTGAATAACTGTAATCTAGTGCCCTCTCATCAGTTTAAATTTCTACATTGTACAAAACTCAAGCGTTTGACAAATTTTGGCGTAAGGGATTAAATCGCAAACATTGGTAAGCACTACTGCTTAATATGCAGTAAATTAGTATGTATTAATGCAATTCTACAACATGTCTCTAGAAGACAGGTACTTCCGAGTAAGACACAAAGCGTTTAGAATACACGTTGGTGTCCCACAAGGGAGCGTAGTTGGTCCATTTTTATACGTCTGGTTCTCAGGGATGTGTCAAAAGCATCAATGTTTCGATTTATCGATTGTTTTTAATGAGGGAAAATGTATTTATTAACAAAAAAATCTCTGAACTGGCTTGCTGTGAGGGTCTGCGCGCACCTTCTTCATTCATCCCTTAAATCTCAAATGAAAGATTTGATCCTTCATTTGAGATTGCCTGATTCCAATGGGGTTAGTAGCTTCTGGATTACACCACGTTATGGAAAAGTCGTCATAAATGGCCTTAAAACCGAAGTTTCTTGTTTTCCATTCATTCAGCCATTAGTGTACTTGTAAAAAGCGCGCCATTAGGAATTCAATGGTTTTCTCACAAAAGAAATTTCACTCGTAAGAGTCGACAATAAAATGCCTCATTAATAAAACAACACTTTTGTAACGAGGAGAAAACCCCTCGAAAAAAAAGGTTAGATAGGAATGAGGCAGATGACATTTGTACAGTCCGATCAGACAATTAAAGGTCATAGCAAGCTCCAATGGGCTCTAAACGCCCTCCATTACGCCATTCCCATACACCTTGACAGTAAAATGTTAACGGCTTTTGAGAGACGAGGACCCGTTCTGCCCGTGTAATGATATGAAATTAAGACCCTCGTTAATATTACGAGATTAATCGCCTCTTCCGAACCTATTCGAACTGTAACGTAGGTAATTTTTCAAATTTAAAGCGAAACTGTGTGAAATATAGACGGCATTTTGTATTGGGAAATTACTCACAGAGCCTGTTAGCGCTGGATAAGTTAACGCTCTTCTCTCTCTTACCTGCAAACAAAAATTGAATAAATTAAGCGGCCATTAATACATTTATAGGAACATTAGACAATTCATGAACATTTATTCATCAGAAATTAAGAAAAAGATACAATGATACTCGACGAAAGTCCTCATTTCTATAATCTGAACGTATGTCATAATGTTGTGAGAGAGTTCGTTGACTTCTATCTGAAGGCAAGAAGACTGAGTCAGAGATACTTAGAACGATGACATCGACTAAAGTGGATTTTTTCGGAGGCATACTCTTTAGTTCCACGAAGCAAAACTATATAATAAACATAAACAAGGGTCATTTGAATTTTTTAAAAATATATTTTTCAAAATTTTGGTTTTTAAACCAAATTGGAACGGAATCGAGAAGATAAACAGTTGCCAGTATTTAAAAAATGGCGGGACTCCAAGGGAAAAGAGGGTTGCCAACCAAAAGTAATGCCCAAGCAACAGAAACAATAGCTAAGTTCACAACAAATCAACAAGGATAATTGCATGCAAAATAAAACATGTTGAGAAAAAGAAAGTTGTTCTTACGTTTTATGAGTCAGGTTGTTCTGACAGTGTTGCCACTTGACAATTTAAACAGTTTTTTCAGTTTTCATAAATTTTTCCTCTCAGGATATCTCACAATTCACACTTTTATGGGTGCATTTCATTGTGATAAATACTTTTTGTCATTAGTTTCATTAATTCACACTTTTGGGGGTGTTTATTTTCCCAGCAAGATGCGCAAATGGCCGTGGTCCAAATTAGAGTAGGTTATTTGAGAGTACTAAGTTCACAATTTCTCTCAAAAGACGAATTTCTTTCCACCTCAGTATAAAAAATATTTGAATGAGCAAATATAGCTGAAACAACCACGAAACAATGGTATTTGGTTAAAATAACTGAGGACAACAATTATTTCAACCGCTAAAAAAATTGGGTTAACTGAAGACAAAACATTTTGACTGTTGGGTGGCAGGATTTAACCATGAATCGACCAACCAATTTAGGTTTATTTAGGGTTATAGGTTTATTAGACCTTGAAAAATCATCCCAGAGGTCAACCTTTCCGATTGGCGCCAAAATGTATAGGTTCAATAATCTCTCCACGTTTCTAATGATTAATAATTTTTCTAGAATCTGAAATTTCGGTCAGGAACCTCTTTTTGGCTCCAGTTGGTCCTCAGTACTTTTCAGCCCGATCGGACCAAATTTGGGAGAGTATGGGTAATCATTTATTTTTTTAAACTCGATTTTCGGGACTTTTTGGGAACTAGGCATGTGGGGTATCATTTTCCACTAATTTTTGGGTCCAGAATCGATTGTGAATTCATCAAATTCGAACGTTTTCCTCTCAGATTTCCAACGTGGACCGGTGTTTGACCAGGTTGCCTACTGTTGCCACGTTTATAGACGAATATTTCCAACTGGCTGTTGATAGGACCCGATAAAACGCGCCATTTTCAGATCTTCAGATCCCGTTGTAACTAAAAACTTGTCAGTAAAATCGAAACGCCGAACCAGTCACGCGCGCTCGTCTCGTTCAAGTGGCGATGACGAGCTCGTAGGACGTCACCTCAACACCAATTGGGGCTCGCTCGGAGTCTGCGAATCAAACGAGACAGATTCAAACTGAACAGTGTCATTCACCTTGATACCGCTGCACGTGGAGGCTGATACTACCGTCTTTCCTCTTAACGAGTGTACAAACGTTATCACCGAGAAGTTCATTCCCTTTTCTGGAAACGTTTCTGGGTAACGCTTGACGATGAAAAGTTCCGAAAGAAAATAAGCCTAAAAATTGTACCGTAATCAACTCACTGATGTCATCTAATGACCGTAAAGCCCACTGTTATTGAGATCATTCTGCCGAATAAAAACCTGGCCAATCACAATATCATTCTATTTGTGACAACTTTAACAGAACATAATGTTCTGATTGTCTTTGGAAACCCATTTTTGCTCGTTATGGAAGAACTAAGGCAGCAATGGTGATTGTATTCTTCCAGTTAGATGTTTTGATTTCAAAAATTTTGTCGTAAATTGACTAACAGACATATTTACCGTTTCTTATTTAAATGATGGGCATGAATTTATGTTATTGAAAGAAATACATTGCAAATATTCCGTAATCAGGCCAAATAATGAAAGATGGAGAATGAACTATCATGTCAAGAGACGCTAAGTATAAAGAGAAAGGATATAACCTGTGACGAGACCATAAATAAAAACAATTTAATTATACCCAGTGTTATATTATACATGATACCCCACGCGCCCAGGTCCTTAAAAGTCTCAACTCACAATATTCACACACACTATCTCAGTTTAAGATTTGTAGAGAAATTTTTTCTGCCAAAAATGACGTAGACAGATGTCTCTCATACAAAAAGTTCATTAGTCTGCAAATCAGAGAGATCAATTTCGGACGTGAAAACAGGGTTACTATTTGGATAATATTTAACAAAATAACAGAGCAGATAAAAGCCCTATTGGAAAATTGGCAATTTTAGTGGAATTTTTAGAAAGGGTAGTGAATATACCATTGTTTACCATTTTAGTCACCAGGGCGCCTCTCATTGGCCCTAGCTGGAGTTTCCCCCTCCACACGGTTACTCACCATTTTACAAATTAGGCCACTTTCATAAATTCGTCAAACCTTTAATGTGAGTTTGGTTATGCATTTCTGTATTATGTTACATAATAAAAGGATTAACTACAAAATATTATGCAATCCACGCAAATTCTTTATCATGGGGACAAAACGTCAACGCAAAGTTGTTCATTCCTACACTCTTTTTCATATAGACGCTCCTCTGGGTTTTTGTTCATTTAGTTTTTATTTGTATAATGAGTGATGAAACATACCTGCTGTTCACCTAATTCATTATCCACGCGAAACAACGTTTGAAACAATCATTACGGTTATGATGGTTGTTCTGAGGCAGGATTTACACAGTAGGATGCAAAGGGCACCTCTGATTGGATGTAATAAGCCTGAGCGATTGGACCAATACCCACATAGAGGTCTCTAAACCAGATGGAAATCCTAATAGGAGGTTTTACTCGACAGTAAAATGAATCTGAATGGAATGTCAGTCTGTAGTTCAGTGAAACGGCGCACGAGCGCTTGAATCAAGCGTAGATGGGAGATCCCCAATCTGACTTAGTACGAATGATCAAAAGATGGTTTTGGGGATTTCCAGTCTTCGTATGATTCATATGAGGGAGGTCTGAGTTTCTACCAGCTAAGAACACTTTTCTAATTAAACATTTTGTTTCAGCTGTAAAGCTCATCAGCAGTAATTCGGACGTAAGCAAAACAATGGCCTTCAATGAGCAAACAGACCATCCAGCAGATGATCTAGCAGTATTATTATAGTAACATCATACTCAAACTAAATAATTGTGTTTCGTATTAGTACAAAATTCCACCACAAACATCTTATCATAAACTTTTTTGTGGATATTGAGATTTATTGTGGACCTTTGAGTTCTTCTTCTTGACTATTATATTTGTATCAGTACTAATCCGCTTGTATTACAAATATGTACCAATATAGTGAGTAAATGAATTTGCTTGTTGAGTAAGACGAGTACATAGTACGAATCCCACTATGTCAACATCTGGACCCTGAGACGGATTCGGTGGATTTATAACGTACTGTACGCAACAGAAAACACCTTTTATTTATTGAATACAGGAAAAAATCACGACAGCGATGCATACATGGAAAATTCTGAACAAAAGAAAATAAGCCGACTTCTTCTTCTTGCTTTTTACGTTTGTCACGGTAGACACACTACTTAATGCAGTATATTTTATCCACAATCATTAGTCTCTACACGGTCAACATTCACTCTCTATTCAAAAGTGCGAATGATTCTTATGGAATATATTTTTCTACTTTCTTCTTTAAATATCAAAAGTTGATTAAAGCCGTGAAAGGTCGTTGAAGAAATCGTTGTAATAACAGTGAAGACGTTCAAGGCCGCTAGAGTGCGCTCCTTGTTACCAGATCAGTAGGTAAACAAGCCAACATAACGAGGGTTTTATTAAAGACAATTTTCCCTCTCTTTTTGTTTTCTAGACTCAGGAGTGTTTTGTTATAATTAAAATGTTTCCTCCTACGGTTCGGGGATGAAGATTGACGCCTCAGGGAATTCCGCTTCATCCGAAATCTCAACAAATTTGTTGAAGTAATTTTGTATGAACATCACCCAATTTCCTCAACGGTTTGAGCAACTGCCGATTAAACTTGAACTTGTGATGAATCTATTTGGCACTTTGATAAGGGGTTCTATGCAGAAAAGTTCAATGTAAGTTCAATTGCTTCATAATCAAACCGTCGTTGAAGATAGGATTGCCGTGTTACAAACAGCGCAAACTAGCGACCATAAGCCCTTACAGTGTTACCACTAAACTCAAATGTGATGATTGAGACCTTCAGCAACATTTTTTGCTCCTTGTTTGGGAAAAATAGAGAAACTTACCAACTTTTGGAACACAGTAGGGTCCTGAATATGTTCAAATTTCATGCTCAAAATGTATTATTCAATGATAAATGATTATTTTAGAGTTCTGATTCGCTTGAGACTTTTCGGTGATTACTTCTAATACTGGAGATTTTCGTGATGATTGAGTATCACCAAGTTAATACCTATTCTCTAACATCCTCTCATCAAATAGATTCCACCCAGCTTTTCGGGCATTACGCGAAAACCTCATGTGGGAAAGTAAAGTCTGGCATTCTCTCCAATAAACTGAGACCGCCTTCCCAACTTGCTCCCGAGGATTAGAGATTATTTGTTGATCTCTTGGGATCCATAAGGTCTGTGTAACGACGATGAAACGACTTACTATTAAAATACGGTCTCAGTCTGCGGTCCCCTTGCGATCGTTTGAGCCTTTCCAGTGCGAAATGGAGTCGAAGAAGGCTCAGAGATAGCGTAACGAGGTCTTTTCGGATCTACCCTTCGTAGAAATTATTGTGTGGGACGGATTATTGGAGCTAGGGTCGCCTGATGAGAGTGGAGTTTCAGCCAACATTCTCCCTTCACATGTTGACGGTGAGTCTTTACCGTAACCTGGAGATTCTGTACCCCTAGTTCTCATATTATTCTCCCTCTTACATTGGTCGTAAAGTTTCAACGAGGCCTTTTACGTTTAAAAAATTAATAATTAGAACATCGAAAGACAATAGATTTTCTATATGGCTCATGGTCGTCCTCATTACGAACTACTCATACTTCTGTATCTCCACCTTTATTCGTGTTACAAGAAATCAATTCATCCTCCAACATTATTATCCCGAATTCGAAACGTGACGCGTCCTTGTAACGATAAGAAAAAATGTGAGCAAGTTTATTTTCTACCCTTATCACGTCGGCTGGTGAAAAATAGAGCGATCGTGGGCTGGAGATGCCGAAGCCGCCAACGTCAATGAAAAAATCCCCATCATCGAAGGCCGTAGTTTCGTCGAACGAAATACGTAATTAGTGTCACCTAAATCGATAAGTTGTTTGCACGGATCGCGGGTCTCACAAGTTTGATAAGTTCGAGATCTGGTTCAAGAACGCGACAAGTTACGGACAATGAGAACAGAAACCTAGATTTTCATCCATTGGCACAAATATTGGAGATTATTGCTTTTTTCTTCAGTCAATATGTAGAACCAATACCTCGGAATATCCAATAACTCAAACAAAACCACCTAGAAAAACATCAAAATTGATAATCGTGTCTTGCCGTTGCATTTAATGCAGATACGAATTTTATTTGCTTTACATTTCTCACTCCCTTAATTCTTTTCTACTGTTCCCGACACAACCATGTACATTGTAAATACCGTGATTACCAATTCCAATACTTATTCACTACGTAACGGCACCATTTTATTGTTATAAAAAGGTAAACCAACGGCTTCACTACAGACAATATCACAAAATAAACTTCGCTCCCGCTATATGGCTTATATTACACAGAAGAGAAAAGAGCGTTGCCCTTCGAAATTTGATCTTCTTTTTCGTTGATTGAATATTAATTCCCTCTTTATTCGTGACGTGAAATTAATTCTTGAGCGAGAACTCTCATGATTACTTTTCATGCCGGAACCCCGCTGAAGGGATGAGAATTTAAAACGGGAAACGCTCCTCTTGATTAATATTATTTTATCGCGGGGAAACCATTTTATATGAATGTTTTATCGTCCCTTGTAACAACGTTCAATTTATTTTTCATTCTGTTACTCTAACTGTAAATTTACTGTAAATTCAAAAGCAGTTAAGAAGGAACGATTGAATAAAAACTCCCGTCGTTCACGCACAATCGATAACCTCAGTTGCTCGGTGCACGTTATGGTGAATAACCTCTTGTTCGTGTTGATAGCAAAAAGTAGACCATCACTTGTTTGGAAGGGAAGATAATTTCTTCAGTTACTTCCTGAATTTAATAAAAACAGTTCAGATCACCTGAATTATTCAGTTTGTTGAATCAGCATCATGCATCATGCAATCGTGCGTTGTGTAGAACACCCTCTTCTTTTGGTTGGTTATTCCTTGAATAATCAACCTATGTTTTCATGCAAATGGTCAACCTCTCCGATTCGGCTCAAAATTTTTTTCTGGACGTTTCATGATGTCTAGATCAAAAAATCTGCAAATTCTTACACACGGGTTGGTTATTCCTCGAATGGGGGAAACAGTGGGTGTGGCGGGTCTCTGACCCATTCCAATCGATTCAGGCTCCAAAATTTAGTGGAATATGATACCCCACACGCCCAGGTACCAGAAATCCTGACACATACCAAATGGGTGGATACATACCCATTTTGACCCATAACTTCTTCCGGTGGGTGCCAATCGTTCTGGGACACACATCATTGAATTCAGCGTCCAAAATTTAGTGGAAAATGATACCCCACACGCCTAGGTAGCAGAAATCCCGAAAACACATAATCAAATTGGGTAATAAATACCCAATTTGACCCATTACTTCTTCCAGTGGGTGCCAATTGTTCTGGGACCCATTTTATTGGATTCAGCGTTCAAAATTTAGTGGAAAATGACACCCTACTCGCCTTGGTAGCAGAAATCCCGAAAACACATATTCAAGATGGGTGTATCTATGGGGCACTACGACACTAATTTACTAATATAATATTGAGAAAACGTAGGTAATTTAGAAGGCTATAATAATTGTATTAAATTGAATTGAATGGTACGAATAAAAAGCTCGGACAGTAGAAAGAATTGTAGGCAACTGCTCAAAATTGGTTGCTAAGTTCAACAGCTGGTTATAAACAACAGGATATGACGATGTGTTTAGTTTGTCTATTCGGCTGAAGTCACCCACATGGGTAATAAATACCCAATTTGACCTATTACTTCTTCCAGTGGGTGCCAATTGTTCTGGGACCCATTTTATTGGATTCAGCGTTCAAAATTTAGTGGAAAATGACACCCCACTCGCCTAAATCGCCCAAAACCTCGAAAATCCATTTTTCAAAAATCCCTACCCCCTCCAAATTTGGTCCGATCGGGCTGAAAAGTTTCGAGGACCCATCTCGGCTGGGAACAGACCCCTGACCCAAATTTCAGATTTTTAGAACATTTTCTACTACCAAAAACGGCGTGGACAATGGACGGCGTACGGCGTACGGCGTACGGCGTACGGCGTACGGCGGACGGCGGACGGACATTGACCTTTTTTGATCAGGACATCATGAAACGTCCAGAAAAAAATTTTGAGCCGAATCGGAGAGGTTGACCATTATCATGAAAACATAGGTTGATTATTCAAGGAATAACCAACCAAAAGGTCAATGTCCGTCCGCCGTCCGCCGTCCGCCGTCCACGCCGTTTTTGGTAGTAGAAAATTTTCTAAAAATCTGAAATTTGGGTCAGGGGTTTGGTCCCGGCCTAGGACGGTCCTCCAAGCTTTTCAGCCCGATCGGACCAAATTTGGGCGGGGTAGGGGTCAAAATGTGTTTTTTGAAAAATGGATTTTCGAGATTTTGGGCGATCTAGGCGAGTGGGGTATCATTTTCCACTAAATTTTGGACGCTGAATCAAATGAAATGGGTCCCAGAACGATCGGCACCCACTGGAAGAAGTTATGGGTCAAATTGGGTATATATTACCCATTTTGAATATGTGTTTTTGAGATTTATGGAACCTAGGCGTGTGGGGTATCATTTTCCGCTAAATCTTGGAAGCTGAATCCAATGAAGTGGGTCTCAGGTCGATTGGCACCCACTGGAAGAAGTTATGGGTCAAATTGGGTATATATTACCCATTTTGAATATGTGTTTTTGAGATTTCTGGAACCTAGGCGTGTGGGGTATCATTTTCCGCTAAATCTTGGAAGCTGAATCCAATGATGTGGGTCCCAGGTCGATTGGCACCCACTGGAAGAAGTTATGGATCAAATTGGGTATATATTACCCATTTTGAATATGTGTTTATGAGATTTCTGGTACCTGGGCGAGTAGGGTATCATTTTCCACTAAATCATGGACACTGAATCGATTGGAATGGGTCTGGGACCCGCCGCACCCACCGTTATCCCCATTTCCCCCATGTCGAAAGAAATGAGTCTCCATACGACTGGTTCGAGGAATAACCAACCCCTGTGTAAGAATTTGCAGCGTTTTTAACTAAAATACTCGTCCTCTATCCATCTCATTTAATTTAATTTATTGTGGGGGAGGGGGGGGGGGTGTAAAGTCTTGAATGAACGCCCGAACGTCGTGAATTTACGCTCTATAGTATTTATTGGTCTTTTATACATAATTTTGGGGTAACCTTTAGAATTAGTCTATAATAATCCTTAGGGATGAATAATTTTATTAAAAATAATATTTATATTGGAGGATTTTTAGGGATATTTCAAAAATTATAGTAATTGATTATTTGGGGATAATAGTTTGTTAATAAAGTTTAGATTTATTTGTGGGGACAAATGAATTTACGCTCAATAATATTGATAAGAAAATTTCATAGATTATTTCAGGGTAGAACTCACTTCATAGATGAAATAAATGGAATGTTTAAATATTCCATTTATTTTAGTCTACCTTTGTGGCTCATTCTTATTTAATTTTTTTCTTATTCAAAACTGACCAACTTCTACCATTTGCAAAAAATTGTTTAAGAACCATTGGTCCTGAATTTGTATTGCATATTCGTACTCTGCTTACACCATAGATAAAATGGCCTTTCAGGGAGGATAAACACTTCAAATGTTGCGCAAAGGTGGACTTTCTTCTTGGCAACTCCTATTGCTTATGTAGAAAACATTGATAAATAACCCTTTAGTAAATTTTTGGCGCTTAACATACTTACATGGACAATAAATATGAGAAAATATTGAAGAAAATCACAGGTTTCTCGCGACAGAAGGTCTGGGACTGACCAGACCTCAAAACTCAAAACCCAGCTCAGGTCTCCTTTTGCTCCCCACATCTATTATGTTTCCACACTGCAGAATTTCAACTCCAAGGAAACTAATAAGGGACCATCTGGGTTCGTACTGTTTAGTGAAAATTTGCTCATAATTGTGGCACTTATTGTGGACAAATTTACCATTTGGACCATATTTGGACAAAAAACAAACTTATTTGAGAGGACCCAAAGTTTGCAACTACAAGGGGGGTTTTTATTTTGGGGTAAAAAGTTTTGGAGGGTGTTTTATGTTTTCAAAACTGATGATACATTTCTGCTGCCTTGCTAACCCAAAAGAGTGCAAGATCTCAAATCACCAAAAGCCTTCCATCTATATAGGAAAAAAAACGAGTCCAGTCGTCATCTGGTCTGCTTCGCTTAGCATGAAATCACGCACGTAGGAACACGAAGCGATCTTAAACGTCATCCGCCCATTCTGAAAACTAGGTTCATGAAATACACAGCCAACAGATGTATTCAAATTCTATATAATGCGCTCCTTGTTTATTCGGTGAGGTTGAATCAAGTAGATGTTTGTTCGTCAGACAATTTCCATGAAACCTCGTATTCGCGACCTGCTACGAGACTGTCAGGAAAGACCCGCTATTTGCCGACCTATTTGGTTTATTTAGCGATACTTCCTCCGCTACTCTCGCTCCGTCGACTTGATACGTCAGAGAGTCTTTGTCTCAACTTTTCCTCATTTCTTTAGACTTCGTCCCTAGTCTGACTATGGTTTTAACCAGAAACTCAAATATAGAACCAACAGTGCCCGTGGGACTGCACGGCAGGTATGGAACAAGTTTTCATGAATTTTAAATCTACGGCGTCGAGGAAAGCAAAACAATGCGGCCTCAAAAGACCGACAGAGTGAATCGGTTGAACAAGACACAACTCTCGCTATCTGTAAACTACGACAAACCGACTCAAGATGTAATAAAGAAGAGAGAAAATGACTTGAAGAAGAACGAAGAACCGTGGAAACGAGCCGTTCGGAACATGACAAGGAACCAATATCCGAGCCAAAGCTTGCTGAAAGGGGGGTTGCAAGGGTGAAAGGAAAACTGATCGACAGGCCGTTCAGGTTTATTACAATTCATCATTTGCAAAAATGAGGGGGTGAGCGAGGTAAAGAGGGAGAAATGGAGGGACCTTTCTATTCCAGCTCAAACAAGACTGACGTCAAAGCTGAGTTGTTGCGTAAGACAGTAATCGATTCTGAAAATCCAATCCAATCGTTCATATTTCTCCCTCTACACATAATGGAGCTGCGGGTACTTGGTTCAATGTTGTTAGAAGACGAAAGTGGGAAAACTAACTTATGCGACTGATTGTTCCTTCATAAGGGCGCTAATCGAGGCGGATGTTAGTTTTATCGTTGTTGGAACGGTACTTTCACGTCATGCAGAACTTTCAGGCGTATCCTCGAGAGTGTTTAGAAGAGCAGACAAAATCAAGGGTCTACACCCTTTCCTATTGTATAAGTACCAAATGGAAAAACGCTACAAATTGTTGATTATTCTTTAGAGTACAGGAAAAACCGTGAGAGTGGACTGATATCAATCGACTCAGCGTCCAAAATTTAGTGGAAAATGATACCCCACACGTCTCGGTACCCGAAAAATCTCAAAACTCACATTTAACATAGGTAGGTGGCACCAATTTTTACCCATACCCACCTCTGGTGGGCCCCAATTGGTCTCATCTCAATGGATTCAGCGTCCAATATTTAGTGGAAAATGACAACCCACACGTCTAGGTACCCCAAAAATCTCCTCCTTATCCTTTTGTCCAAAATTGGCTATTGATTTTGAAATTCCATTTTTCAAGGTACATAATTTATGATACTGCTCAATTCAATACTGGATCCATACAAAGACATGGAAAGAGAATTTATTTTATTTACTATTTACTCGGCCTTAAGCGAATGAAATGGAAAAAAATATAAAAGAAATATTTTCATGGTATTAATCAAAACTGGTGATTTCGAAGTATCGATTTCCTTCGATCTGAACTCAAGAATAAAAGAATCAGTAGCTTTTTTTCTACCTGCATATCAAATTGTATTGTTGGGAGATAGCATCTGCGCCCATCAAATGGCGTCGCAGGGTCAACGACCTGTGGAGGGCTAAGGATCGCTCTCAAAGATTTGTGTGTTGTATCGAATTGGCTGGAACCTTCCCGTTCACTCGAGACAACACATCGAGTTCCCAGAACCAGGGAAGGTTCGAGAAGGTTCTCAGCCAAGGCAGCCAGTATAAAAAGGGACCCAGGAACGCGCAGTTCAGTTCAGTTTGGAGTCCAAATATAGACGCTTCATGTTATAAATTGTGCCATGCCGTGTTATAAATAGTGCGACAACCGCGTTACAACCGTGAATTGTGCTTTGTGATTGTGTAAGTGTGTGAACAAAGACAGTGTATTTGAGTGAAGATTGTAATAAATTATTTACTAAAAACATGAATCGTTACAGTATAAATCCAACAGCGATAATTCAATAGGTTTTAAGTTGTTCAAAGTAGGCTCATACGTATGAATCGCCCTTTTTGCAAAATGATTGAGTGATATTTCTATAACTACCAACACCTCGTTTTCTACTTTTGAGGACGAGGTTTGACATTCTCGTTGATGAAAAGAGGAAATTTCGACTGGGTGTTAGTGATTTTGAAATGAGGTGTTTGTGAATTGACAGAATTTGTCAGACCATAACTATCTACAAATTTCCATCTCATCCATACAAGAACTCGTTTCGTTGACAGGGCTCATAGGAGACAAAATAACGAAATCATAAATCGAGGCAATTTGAGTTGGCGACGGGAAACAGGAAATGAGCTCCTAAAATGTCATCCTACGACTTGAGGGTTTTTTGGGAAGCTTTTATCATTTTTGTGAGCCTGTGGGAGCCGTAGGGGCCGTTTTCACGATGAGAGATTGCTCAACAGTCCTCATCTTTCGGATGAAATCTAAACGATAATGACCTACTTCTCGAATCACGAATACACGGAGCACCAGTGTGCGTGAAGCTGTCTGAAGGCGGTTTTGGACGTAAAGGAACTAACTCTGAGCAGGAGCAGTCATAGTTATCAACTGATCAGACATCAAACTTCTTAGTTGACACATTGAGCATAAAACTTGAAAGCGCAGCAACATCTTGGCTCAAAAATATTCGGTTATGCAACTGAATGTCTTCAGTCATTGGCGGGTAGCAAGTGTTGGATCCCTCCCACCTGCTTCAACTCATCATTTCCTTCCACAATTTCCGTAATTTTAAGTGCCTTTAGTTTTGCAGCAAACGAGCAGAAGTCAACAATAAACGTTCAATTTCACAATCCCACGCCGTACTCATTAGGTCGACCTCATGAATCTTAATATCAAAACAACATTGCTCCTCTGGTTTCCGGTAAGGCTACATTTTAACAGCCCACTAGAAGCCGCCAGCTCACAAAATTGTTCCCTAAACTATGAAATACACGTTCACATATCTTCCTGACACTCTTCAAACGTTACATAATTAAACAATATTTGAAAGAACGGATCCAAATTTTGAAAATTACGACGGTAAAACGACCGAAGCTGCCAAGATTCATTCAACAACGTCCTAGTTTTGTCGACATCGGTCTCATTGAGTTCATTCATGAAAACGTGACACTCAAAAATAAATCCGCCTTTCTTTATCTTGTGACGCCAGCCTAGTCGACCTAATTTTTTTCTTTAAACGAGTTTGTTTTCTAGTCAAAGGTGGGAAAACACAATTTTCGTAACACCGCACAGATTGAGATCAGTTCGTGGTTCAAATTTGAATTATTTAGGTTGAGGGATGATGAACGTGGTGACAAATAGTGTACTAATTTATTTAAGGATCACGCATTTTTACGGTACACGCTAGGAATAACGTTGATATCAAAAAACACAAGAACCATTGTTACATTTTCCTTCTATTCATCTGGCATATTTAAGGATTTCAGTATTTATAGGAGATTTAACTTGCACAGAATAACTTTAACTGGCCGAAAAGTGGAATTAGTGTACATTAAAAGCACAATATAATTCACTACAAATGCTATTAATCGTCAGTGTAAACATTGTCTGACAGATGCTTGCACATTTTAAGTAGAGTGGATTGGCTACACTGGTAAGTGGTGGGGTGGAGTGGTGGCTCCCCTGTTCAGTAGCATCCCTACCACTAGTAGGGATGTTAGATGATTTTCAATGTCAATAAAAACTTTTGTCACAGCTAGGATTAAAAAGAAAGAAACAAACAGCATAATTCATGATAGTAAGGTTAAAAAGGACCAAAATCGAAATTTAAAAATCAGTATACATGAACTTATTTAATAATCACAACAACTAATTTGGTAAACACAGAATTTATTCAAAAGAATTGCGGCAATGAGCTCACAAATAAAATTTTGTAGGCAAATTTCCTTTCAAGTCAGTTTTGTTTAGTGATTTGTCTGTCCGGCTTTAGGGACAAATGACCTGATTTATTAAATTGTTAAATAAGTTGTTAAATGTTCCACCGTAATTTCTGAGAGAATTGTATACGAGGGCTCCATTTGTCTCGTCGTGAATGTGAAGGGGTTCCGCTGGTGGATACATATCTTCAGGCATTTATATTTGATGTATAGTAGAATCAATGTCAGCTCAAACATGATTGAAGAAGTGTGAATATAATGATTCCCCACCATTTATGCCAAAACTGCCTTCAACCATCAATAGTGAGGATATATTGAACATTGATGGCAAAAACATCGACCATTGGACTCCCAACATTGATGTATGGTGAACATTGATGCTCAACCCTACAAAGACAGAATACACTTGAACAGAAGGTTCACTCAATGTTAAAAACTTCTCCCACAGTTGCAGCAATCCTGGTGGCTATCCACTGTAACTCGCATCCAAAATATCTGTAGCCTACGGTATTCTTTGGCCGTCTTGTCCTATGTACAGATTTTCGGTAAGCTGATCTGCTGGATTGTTTATAAGATGAATGTATAGTAAAAGGCATGTTTCTTCAATAGATCTCTTCACCAAGGGTTAAGTTGTTTCACAGCCAATACAACATCTCAAATAAGGTCAAACTTGGTATAAGCGCCCAACAGTTGATGAAAATGAGGCAGCAAAATGGTGAGAACGCAAGTCAAAATGGGAGTTGAAGCCCGTGCTGTGCTGGCTCTGCCTCTTTTGAGCTCATGGACGACTCAAAATCTAATTTGCTGCACCAGACTCATGTTTCCAAATTGGAGTCAGCTTGTGTATGTAACTTTTAGAATATAGAATTTTGTTGGCCTATTGAGTTTTGTATTAAAAGGTTCAAAACCTGGTGCGGGTTGTTATTTGGTGGTGATACAATTATTCATAGTTTATGAAGCTCTTGGGTTACTCCCTTACAGATGGTCGACTCACGGGTCCTGGTCCATTTAAAACTAACGAAAAAGATTGGCGGATCGTTCAGATTTAAAGAGCCCGAACTGCGAATTGGATGGCTAAAGGCCGTGAAGGGATGGCAATTGACGATAAATTGAACACTTGAGACAGCGCAGGCCCCGCCAACGAGGCAAAGGTCGCCCTTCTGGCGAGTCCACGTGGAACATCGACTCGTATGAAACTCTGAAACCATCTCACCATTTTTAGATGGTAATTTATTTTGTCTTCAAAGTTTTGCCTGAATAACATGAGATTACTGTCTACTCACTTCGTTGTAGTTACTAACAAAACGAACCACGGGATTCGCTATAATCTGACTACGCTGAACCTTCAATGCAATCCAGAGCGTAACAATGACAGAGAGAATAGTAGGAGGAGAATAGCACAGGAAGTGCCGCACCATTACAGTTGAGGGACAATAAAAGTCGATACTGCGTCGTCAAAACGCTCACATGTTGTGAGCAAAGCATGCAGATCCATCGAGGGCAATATAGGATTTTGCTCTAGCAAATATAAAATTACTGAGGAGGAAAGCTATTTTAAATCGAACTCCTTTCGATCGATAACTTTCCATAAGTTGTGCGTATTTCGTTTTGAAGTCCCCTGTTAAAAATAAAAAATCAATTTCGGTTTTATAACAACCTTTGTAGACTCCCAACTCAACAAATTTTGCATGCGATTCGGCTTGTACGTACTGTACTTTATAAGGTTTTGACAAAAAAAAAAAACAAAAAACCAATGTTTTTGAAAACTCTCGGTCTCTCAGGTTTTTGTAGTTTGAGGAATCACCGCTATAAGAAACCGTCGGATATGAAATTATCATTTTCAATCTATAGATACAGAAATCGAAATAATGATTCATAATCCCTGGATACCTATGAGCTATGAGATTGCTAGAAATCACCCCATAGCCATCAGCCCCAGCCAGGATTCATTAGGGTGGGAGATATATGCTGTGTTACGAAGTTGGACTGCGCAGTCAGAAAAAGTCAGTTATATGAAGAGAGAGAGACATCCCCTAATCCAAACTTTAAATAAATTTCCTTTTCTAATTCCAATTGTTACCACTGCCATAGCAGGCGCCACCTTGACAACCGGCTCTGTTAAGTCTTCCTTCAAAAAAGAGGGTGTGTTTTGACTGAAATCAACATTATTAGAAACCTAACATCGTGTAAAAGCTTCAGAGAAAGTTCAGTTCTTTAAATTGTGCGAATTTATCGAGCCCAATGATCTGAAGCATATACCCGATCGCCCTAAAGCGCCTTTAGTTTTCTCTAGCGCCATAATTGAACTTTGCGAAGGCTCGTGCAAATGCAGAAAAGTCCAGCTCAACAAAAGAGAAACTTCCCATAGTGGAAAAAAAGAGGTGAGAGGTTACAGGAGAGAATGGCCACAGCTTTCAAGACTCCAACGTACACAGTGACGTAACAAAAGAGGAGGGGGTTGTGCCATAAAAGGGCAGAAACTTTATTCGGACGAATAAGGTGACTCAGCTACTTATGGCCGTGGCCTTTTCTTGTTTGGCTTAACCCTTAGCATATCGCGAGGGTTGCACCTCTTCACCCTAACAGAACCGACTTGCTGTTTTAATTCGCGATTTTTTAGCGGCCCACAGTATAAACGCCCTACTCGAAGTGAATTATTATTTCTACGAAATATCGGAACCAACGGAGTCTCAAAAGTAATTCTCGTAGAAAAACGTAAGGCCTTACCGGATTCCAATCTAATATCCACATTTTAAGAGCTCGTTTCTTACCAAAACCGGTGATTGCCATGCGTAGAAAATTATATTCCCTTACCTGGAAAAAACAAAAACGAAAAATTAGATATACGGTCGTGTAACTTTAAGGAGATCACATTAATACATGGGTTAATATATATGAAAAAAGATTTGCTAAACAGTAAGCACAATAAGTAACAAAATTGTAATTGATGTGTAGATCAGATCAATGAAATGAAATCTAGTTATCTAAAACGTAGGGAAAACGTCGTTCAGTGGCAGATGCCTTTCATAACTGAATTTTTCTAAATTGTGTAACACTTACAACGCGTTCAGTCAGATTGGAAACTCCCCCGCAGGATTTACGAACGCGTTGGAAACCCATTGTGTTTCATTAAAGTGTGTCAAGGCTAGTATTCGAATTACCATAATGAATTATACTGTCAGTTCGGACGATAAATTGAGCGATACGCTGAGCGAGGAATGCGATGGGTCCATCAATGAAAGTCGGGTAAAATCGAGCGTACATTTATATTTTTTATTATCAAGTCAAAAATAGCGGATATTGGTCCCACCAGGCGAGGGGTGGACAAAAATTTGTGGAGATTTTACAATAGAAAAGTATTCGGCAGCAGTTATCAAATTATTGATTAATTTATTGACGAAATTCCAATCGTGAACGAAATAATGAATTATTTTCAAAATAAGAATGGAGTTAGGAAACGTCATAGTGAGTATTTTAAGTAGATTATACGTTGGGACGTAAGTAGGTACTCAGGCCAAATTGATGAATTTATTGGAGCAAATAATGAATAATATATTACACCATGTCAAAGCGGAGCAGTAGTTAAATCAGATAGAAATAGTCAGATCAAAACATTAAGTGAAAATAATTAATTTATGAACTACTAAAACACCAACTCTTCACCATATTTATTGTATTCTGATTTCTTATCATCCATTGTCAGTTTAAACGTAACCTTTCTGCTGTATAACAGTTAAGAGATGGCCTGGATCGTTGCTTGGCACAACCCACCCCCTTACTGCTATACCTTGTATCCTCACTTTGACTCATCCATCCCCCAAGCCCCAAATTATGGGTATTAGGCTATTACTTAAGCTTATTAAGTAGTCGTAACTGTACTTTGAAAAGGGATTAAAAAAATAATCAGTATAGAATTTTCACGTCAAATTGGAGGTTTTTCCATTTCAAATTGAAGATTGACGGAAATACCTGATAACACACGCAGTCCACGCCGACTTTGTTAGTAGAAAAATTTCTAAAAATCTTCAATTAATTACTAAATTTTGGACCGTGAATCGATTGGAATGGGTCCAGGACCCGCCACACCCACTGTTTCCCCCATGTTGAAGAAAACTTTCTCCTGGTCCGAGAAATAACCAACCCCTGTGAAAGAATTTGCAGGGTTTTCCAACAAGATTTCTGCTGTCGTTCAGCTTTTTATCACATTAAGCCTTCGGCCAGAGAGAAGCCATGAGATGGTCAGAACGAGTTTTGTTCCCCCATTGGAGGGCAGCTGACCACGTCCACGACACCATACATGGTAGCCTGTCAACTATATCTTAAAGATGAGTTGAAAAAAATGCAAATTTTTAAACGAATCATCATTTGACCAACCATTTTATTCTGTAGTAATTGTAATTTAGGTAATTTTATTTATATTTAATTATTTTTGTTAAATTGAAATCTGAACTGAAAATCTCAAATATTTTAAATTCAAAATTATCGTAATTTTTTAATGAAATTAATTAGTTTACTCTTCAAGGAGAATGCAACAGTATTTAAAGTCAAACATCTGGGCCTTGTACTGAAAGGTGGAAATGAAAATACAACAATAACGACTCCGCGAGGGCATCTACTGTGTTCGCATTGGTTAAGAAACTCCAAACAAAGGACGCGAGGTTCGTATCAACAACTGCGAACATCACCGGTTCACGATAACAATACGCACAATGTGCCTCCAAAGGGCTTTTCGCTCACGAAACACGTCCAACTGCCCGAAACTGACACTTCGGAGAGGAGAGGGACAGGTTGTGTCGAAAGCCGTTGTAAATTCCTTTGGGACTCACGAGCCCGTGAATCGATTTGAATAATCATGCTTTCCCTCCCAAGTTGGTAATGTCGCTGAAAACATCGCCGAAACGGCTCGAGCTTGGAAACCAGTCGATTTTCGGGTGTGAAAACTGAGTGGCGCCGAACGACTGTTTACGGAAGGAATTAACATCAAGATGACCGGCTAGATGGCACGAGGGGTCTCAGGTGGTGCACAAGTGTTCGTCCCTCGAGTCTTTCTCATCCTAAATATACCAACACTAATAGAGTTCACATAAGCACTTCCTTCAATTAAATAAACCCCGTGAAACCAAAAATGGACACAGGATTCGACTCTAATGTCGGCGGCTAATGAGGGCACGAAAGGCTAACGACGTTTGATTGAAGCACGATAGAAACCTACGTAATTGCCAAAGTAACAACGCATTCACTTTTGTAGGTATTTTCCCACAAATCGACTGACCTTTCGACTTAGGAGGCATAAAAGTTTGGATTTCTAGTCTCCATAATACTTCTACATCTCGACAATACGTTTTTGCAACATTCCTGCTTTGCTTTCTCAAAAAATGTAATACGCCGGTAGGTTTATTAACCGATTTTATCCGAGTTTTCCCTTCCCAAGCGTAAAGCCAAAATTGAAAAAAAAAAAAAAAAGTCTCATTTGCAAATATTATTGAACAAAAGACAGGGCGAGAAGCGTAAGGAAGTAGGCAAACATTACAAGTTCATGTTTAATTACTCCCAACCACCCATTTTGGCGGTAAAAAAGCAATACTCCATTCCACAGTTGTAGAAATTGAACGCCAAAAACGCATCTTATTATTCCACAATATTTTTATCAATTTTATTCCTTGGTGGTATGGGAATAATAGCGATTTTCGAGTGTCGCAGACGCATTGCAATTGATTCGGCGTTCAAAATTTAGTCGAATATGATACCCCACACACCCAGGTACCTAACAATCGAAAGCCCACCATCAGATTAGGTATCCTTTATTTATTTAGGCTCATCCTCAGTGTCCGACGATATTACTCTGGCCCATTGTATTACTTCTCCCGTGTGCTGC
>CM034000.1:31381511-31393779 GCA_019603395.1 Cyrtorhinus lividipennis
TGATGAAGTGATTTATGTAATAAAGTATTTCGTATTTTGGTAGTCTAGTGGTATAGTTGGTTTGGTAACCTTGTGACCCCTGGATAGAGCAACTTAATGGTTTGTCATGACCCCCGTATTCGTCCTCTTCTCTTAAGGGGGTGAGGCAATAGGTAGCCATGACCGAAATCTTCAGATCAATTTACGATCCTCTTTGAGGGCGGCTGACGACGTTTGCAACTCATGACCAGGCCGTCTGACGAGAATCCAAGGTGAATGAGTTTAAGTCCCCTATGTTGAAGAAATGATCTCCATGGCCTGGTCTTAAGAATAACCAAGCCGTATGAATGAATTTGCAGCGTTTTTTAACAAAGTGCCTGCTTATTCTACTTCCGACCGTAAGGGGCCATGAGGTATGTCGGTACAGCGGTACTGGGACTGTGTAACCGAGTTACATTGGAACGGTTACAAGCGTGACAAGACCCCGGCCCCTTACCGGTACGGTTCCACGGACTGGCAAGGGGTCGGTTCGGTATCGATAGATCGGAACTGGACCGGAAGGTTGGAACTGGACTGGGAAGGATGGAGCTGACTCTGAAGTGCGAGTGGTTCCACGGACCGGCAAGGGTTGGTTTGGTATTGATAAGACGGAACTGGACCGGGAAGGATGGAGGACGCTGACAGCTGAAGTGCGAGTGGTTCCACGGACTGGCAAGGGGTCGGTTTGGTATCGATAAGATTGAACTGGACCGATAAGATCGGAACTGGACCGGGAAGGTTGAACTGGACCGATAAGATTGGAACTGGACCGATAAGATCGGAACTGGACGGGAAGGATGGAGCTGACAGCTTGAAGTGGGAGTGGTCCACGGAACGGCAAGGGGTCGGTTCGGTATCGATATGATTGGAACTCTGGACAGGGGAAGGTTGGAACTGGACCGGAAGGATGGAGCTGACAGCTGAAATGCGAGTGGTTCCACGGACCGGCAAGGGGTTGGTTTGGTATTGATAAGATCGGAACTGGACCGGGAAGGATGGAGCTGACATCTGAAGTGCGAGTGGTTCCACGGACCGGCAAGGGGTCGGTTTGGTATCGATAAGATTGGAACTGTCACTTGCACTGGCAACGTCAGTACCCTGCGAGCAGCATTTCTCAAAGCTGGGTTGATATTGTCTGAAAGGAGGAGCTCGCTTACACCCCAAAGAAAACAATAGTGTGCTTATTTTAATGAAATGAAAAACTGTTTTCACATGTAAAATGGAGAGATGGTAGGAAACCTCGCCAATTATTTTATACTTGTAAGTAGGTACCTATCCAATAACCATATAATTTATTATTCCCTTTAATTCTCATGTTTTTGTAAAACATCTGAATTACTTGATAATACCAGGGAACGAATGATTCTCTTGGGTGGGAGGGGGTAGCCACGTTACACCTGCTGTACCGGTAAGTTTGAACGGTTACGTCATTGTCGCTGTAACGTTGGAACCGTTCCTGACCCCTATTTAGGGCAGTCAGGTTTTTGTTCTACCCCTGAACGCTTGTTCTGAGTCATCAAAGCTCGTCTGCTAATTCACTATTAAAGCTAACGAATATTCGAGTCGAATAGAAGAATCATCATTCTGGACCCCCTCTAGCATCTTGAAATAACCAAGAACCGTATTGCAAAGCGAATCAACCAAGATTTACGATCCAATTTTGGAAACGCCGCGCTAGCAGTCCAGTTGGCGATTTATCCAATATGCTGCCTTCAAATTGGTTGAGCGGACAACTCCCTTCTCCAATAACCTGAACTTCGGTCTTTCTTCCCCAACCCACTCATTTTTAACGTCTCATCTCTCAGTTTTTGCACATCTGACACAACTGAACTCTGGCGTAAAACTTTCGGCCCTCGGAAATAATATCCTCGGGGTTTTATTCTCCGCTTGGCGACTCCCATAATTCACTCGGTTAGACGCGAAAGCTCTTTCGTGTGGACGAAACGCGGATTACGGAAAGTTGAAGTCGAGCCACTGTCAGGTCCCCAAACGGTCCGAAAAGTTGAGAGATAGCGGAGAGAAAATAGAGAAACTCGAAACTTATATTGGGCTCTCTCTTGTGACTTTTCGTACTTCGCTGGTTCTAGTAGTGGACCTGTGTCATTGGTTGTGCAAGGAAGGACGCTATCAGTTTTGTTGTATTTCTCCCAGACGACTTCTTTGCCATGGAGTTTCAGTGGACAAATTCATTGGTATTGCTGCGCAGCTGGAAAAGCTTATTTCGGATTCTACTCAGTGTAAGCGCATTCAAGTCCAACAACTAAAGAAGGTTACGCTTCCACCCATTTTCCATGATCAAATGTTAACCTCGAAGAGAGCAGTTTTGGTTGGTTATTCCTTGAATAATCAAACCATGTTTTCATGCAAAAAGTCAATCTCTCCGATTCGGCCCATAAGTTGTTCCTGGGCGTTCAAGGTATCTGGACCAAAATTAGCAAATGTCGTCCGCCGTCCACGCCGATTTTGGTAGTGGAAACTTTTCTAAAAATCTGCAAATTCTTACACACGGGTTGGTTATTCCTCGAATGGGGGAAACAGTGGGTGTGGCGGGTCCCAGACCCATTCCAATCGATTCAGGGTCCAAAATTTAGTGGAAAACTATACCCCACACGCCTAGGTAGCAGAAATCCCGAAAACACATATTCAAAATGGGTAATAAATATCCAATTTGACCCATAACTTCTTCCAGTGGGTGCCGATCGTTCTGGGACCCATTTAATTAGATTAAGCGTCCAAAATTTAGTGGAAAATGACACCCTACTTGCGTAGATCGCCCAAAATCTCGAAATCCATTTTTCAAAAAACACATTTTGACCCCTACCCCCCCCCCCCAAATTTGGTCCGATCGGGCTGAAAAGTTTCGAGTACCCGTCTCGGCAGGGAACAGACCCCTGACCCAAATTTCAGATTTTTAGAAAATTTTCTACTACCAAAAACGGCGCGGAACATGGACGGCGTACGGCGGACGGACATCGACCTTTTTTGATCAGGACATCATGAAACGTCCAGAAAAAAATTGTGAGCCAAATCAGAGAGGTTGACCATTATCATGAAAAACATAGGTTGATTATTCGAGGAATAACCAACCAAAATTCTGAAATTTGGGTCAGGGGTCTGTTCCCAGCTTAAGTTGGTCCTCGAAACTTTTTCGCCCGATCGGACCAAAATTTGGGCGGAGTAGGGGTCAAAATGTGCATTTCGAAAAATGGATCTTCGAGATTTTTGACAATCTCGGCGTGTGGGGTATCATTTTCCACTAAATTTTGGGAAATTAATCTCCATGCGCCCGGTCCAAGAAATAACCAACCCCCGTGAAAGAACTTGCAGCGCTTTCCTTGTACATAGATTGCAAACAAAGCCCAATTATTATTTTTTCTTGATCCTGGTTGACCTTATTAAATAGTTATGTTTGGCAATGTTGAATTTGTCAAGTGAAATTTTTGGGGGATGTACTGTAATATTGTAACGATTTATATTCTTCGTAAATAATTTATTAACAATTGTTCACTTGAATACACTGTTCACATTTGGCGCACTTACACAATGACACAATCACAATTCACGGTTAGCGGTTGTCCCACTTTTTATAACACTATTTATAATATGGCACAATTTATGACACAAGGCGTCTATACTCAGACTCTGAACTGAACTCCCCGCAGCGTTCCTGGGCCCGTTTTATACCTGCTGCCTGGCCGAGAACGTTCTGGAACCTTCCCCGGTTCTGCGAACTCGATGTGTTGTCTCGAGTGAATGGGAAGGTTCCAGTCATTTCGATAGGATGCACAATTCCTCGAAATGACTCCCTTAGCCCTCCACAGGTTGTTGATCCTGCGACTGCCGGCAGCCCATTTGACAGGCGCAGGTGCCAGCTCGCAACAATATAATTAATTTCTATTGTAATGACCAATCAGAAGTGTCAACCATTATGGGGCAAGGATGCGTATGATATTGACATCTAGGTGCATTTTCCACTCAGTTTCATTTTAATTCAAGCTAAGTAAGATCTAGGGAGGCAAGGAACACATGCTTTCGCCATAATACATCGCTCAGCGCGAATTCGTTCGACTCGCTTCCATTCGCTGTCATTTGGCGGGGCGGTGAGAATTTGAGGAAGAAGGAAGGGATGAGACGAACTGTACTTTTTCAGAGCCGATGAAGAGCTTGGATTGACAGAACCGGTCGCTGAAGAGTGGTCGGCTGGACGTGGTGCTGCCGTTTGGGCGACGATCCTCCCTCGATGACGTTCCATCGGAAGTGGTGGGACGGGAGGGTTGGCTTCGTGCCTAACCACTCCAGATAGCTGAAGAACGGTTGTTAGTATAAGAGTGGCGGACCATAATGTCATTAGGTATTATCAGTATTATTAGGTATTGATGATTGGCATAAAACCTAAAGGCCGTTTACCACGCACTAAACACTTGCGCATAGCATTGACTTGATAAGGTACCTACTTATTGGACAGCAAGGTGAGATTATTCATGAATGAACGACGCCAAAGTTAGGACGAACCTGTGAAAATAGTTCCGCGATAGGGCCAGGGCTTGAACCGGCAATGGCAGACAGTGCAGCAGATGAAGTGAAGTGAACTTGAGGACGCCTACTTCTTCCTGCAGAAGCTCGAGGGGGTGGTTGTGGAATACGCCTGATGGCGCCCACGCGTCGAGGAAGGTGCTCGTCAAAGATGTCCGACAGGTCCCTCGATGGATGGCGATGTTCCAACGTCAAGTGACTCCAAAGGTCTTGCTGAAAGTTGGCCTGCCGATTGGATGAGCTGGCAGCGCACGCTGGGCATATCACCTCTGCCAGGCTGACAGCCGAATGCTCGGCGCCAACGTGTTCTATCAACTTGGTCAAACTAAACCCCAAATGTCCGCAATGAGGGCACGTGAGAGACTGACGGGTCTCACCGTTCGAGTCGCCCCCAAAATGCAAATCAACGTCGCTCTTCGACAGAATACACTGCATCGGATGATCTGACGTGTGCTGTTCAGTGACCACGTTGGCGTCGTGACAAGTGGAGCACAGATCAAAATCGTAGCACAACAAACATTTGTACCGTTTCCCATTGAAATTTGCATTCAGACAGGAGTCACACGTTACCCCCTCATGCCTTGACATGATTCCCAGTTTAGTGTCTCCTCGAAGGTATACTCAGCGTTCTTTTTCCAATATCACTTCCAAAAAGCCGTCAACGAAAGCGGTGATATTTTTTATAACATCGTGTTTGCGCTGGCTTAAATGGGTGCTAGGATAATTTTCTGCCATGCACGTTTGGATACAGAATAATGTTAAAGTTTTATTCTTGAAGCAGATCTTAATTGTGCATATGGCATTTTCCCGAGTGAACCCAACGGTGTAACATTTCCACCACCGTAACCAAGTAGGTGGCATAGGAGATGGTCAAAGAAAAAGATGGTTTTTTGAAAAGTAAGTGAATAAGAGATTTCATTCTAGCGTATCTTCCAATGCCTTGACGTACGTGCCACTGGAATTGAACTAATGGTACCCTACAAATTTCAGATTTTCGTCGCAAATAACGTTGCACGATTCCTGAAGTTGGGTCCCGTAAGTTGAAATTGTGCCTACGTGTATAATAACATCGTGTAACAGAACGAAAAATGGTTATTCCTCAGACCAGGCGCATGGAGACTCATTTCTACAATCTAAAATGGGGGAAACAGTGGGTGTGGCGGGTCCCAGACCCATTCCAATCGATTCAGGGTCCAAAATTTAGTGGAAAATGATACCCCAAACGCCTAGAACGCCCAAAATCTCGAAAATTCATTTTTCAAAAAACACATTTTGACCCCTACCCCGCCCAAATTTGGTCCGATCGGGCTGAAAAGTTTCGAGGACCAGGAACAGACCCAAGACCCAAATATCAGATTTTTAGAAATTTTTCTACTACCAAAAACAGCGTGGACGGTCGACGGTTGACGGACATTTTGGTTTATTGATCTTGACACCTTAAAACGCCCAAGAATTTTTTTTTTTTTTTTTTTTAGCCCAATTGAAGAGGTTGTCTTTTGCATGAAAACATAGTTACTCAAGGAATAACCTACCAAAACCCAGATTGTGGGTAATGTTTGTTTGTCACTTTCTGCAATACAAGATTATCACAACCCTACAAAAAAAAAAGTCAAAGTCCATGAAAGCGACCTGTGGGGTTTTATGTTTTTCGGGTCGCTGATTTCGAATCTGTTGCCAGTTTTTTCAGATCAGATCGCTTTCAAGGTCATTTGAAGGTCAAATGGAGAAAATATCGCTTAAAAAATCTGAAAAAATTCAGACATGTTTTTTAGAACGCTGAATCCAAATCTGGTGTTGGTTGACCTTCATGAGGTCAAGGTCAAGGTCATTTGAAGGTCAAACAAAAAAATAACCTAAAAAAAAAATTGTAAAAATTTATGTATGTGTTTCAAGGGTCGCTGAATCCGAATCCAGGGTTGGTTCAATCATGTCTGGTTATCTGAAGGTCATATAAGGTCATTTGAAGGTCAAATTTTAAGAATAGGCTTAAAAAATTTGAAAAAATTCAGACAAAAGTTTTTTAGAACGCTGATTCCAAATCAGGTGTTGGTTGACCTTCATGAGGTCTAGGTCAAGGTCATTTGAATGTCAAACAACAAAATAACCTCAAAAAAATTGTAAAAATTTATGTATGTGAATCCAGGGTTGGTTTCAATCATGTCTGGTTATCTGAAGGTCATATAAGGTCATTTGAAGGTCGAATTTTTACAATTTTTTTGAGGTTATTTTGTTGGTTTGACCTTCAAATGACCTTGACCTTGACCTCATGAAGGTCAACTGACACCGGATTCGGATTCAGCGTTCTAAAAAACCTATGTCTGAATTTTTTCAGATTTTTTAAGCGATATTTTTTTAGCTATATTTTCTACATTTGACCTTCAAATGACCTTGAAAGCGATCTGATCTGAAAAAACTGGCAATCGATTCGAAATCAGCGACCCAAAAAACATAAAACCCCACAGGTCGCTTTCATGGACTTTGACTTTTTTTTTTGTGGGGTTGTAATTATTGTTTGGCGCAACTCACCTGTAGTGTGTTTGCTTAACACTAAATACAGTATCTATTCATTCATTCATTCATACATATTAACGGGAATTCCGGATTATTCTTCCCTTAACAAAAGCAGCAGAAAAATAACTATAGTGAGCCTCGACAGCCCTCAAAACAATAAACAATCACGAGCCCTCGAAAAGGGGTTGAAAAATTATCACAAAAGGGATGAAGGACGCCGGAGTCAAAAACAAGCTCCGGTGAGGTCGGTGAAAAAGTGAAAACCACTCAAATCATTGGAGCACTGGCATTGTCACTGGGTTCTCATATATAACGTCGGATTCTGCAGAGTTGAAGCAGAGCAGTGATTCATCTACCGACAGAGAGGGAAAACCAGGTGAAGAGAGGTCCCTCACCTTTTCATAGTGATGAATGTTTCATTCGCAAGATTTTAATATCGTACTACCCGTCCCACCTTTCCGTTCACTTCTTCAATTTTTCCTCGCTAACTAAACCAGAGATTGAACTCGAATAAGGTCCTTCCTCCGTTCTGGTGATATTGCGTTTTTCCCCCCAGTTTTTTTGCCAATTTGTCTTGCTCGGCTGATCTCGGTCCTTAATTCGGTGGCCATCTATCAAAGTAAGAACCCGAAGCACCGAAACGTTCAGCGCGCTTCCATTTGTCGTGAGTGATGGGAAAAGCAACGTTTTTGGAACTTGAGTGATGAGTTGAGAGCGTCGCGTTTTATCGAGAATTCGAGCACGATCAGAGCATGAACGACTGTTGCCCGGATCAACATGAGGAGACTTGACAAAGAAGAGTAAGTTAACCCTCCAAGGACGGTAGTTTTATTTATTTTGGTTGAAGTTTTTTTAGATGAGGAAATCTTTTGCGGCCAGGTGTAATGCTACTAGGGTCGGCCTCCTCCAGTTATGTGGAGGTCCAATCCACTAAAACCTCACCCTCCCAATGGCCCAACCTGGTACTATTTATCACATGACTTCGGGTTGGACCTGGGGCCAGTCTCAGTTTTCTGCCCGTGTGCCTTGTTTTTTCTTCTGAGGAGAGACTCAATATAATCTGCCGTCCTTTTCCATGCTTGTATGCTTGATAGCATTCGTTTCACTAACTCTTCCGGAGATGGTGTGTTCAGACCTATTTCTGACCACAGCTGTTCTCGTTTTAGACGCCATCGCTTACAGTCGAAAAACGCTGTCCTCCGTGTCCTGGACTCTGTGCGAGTCCCAGCCGGTGTAGGTATTGATAGAAAAGGCCGTGTCCTGTGAGGAATTGCTTGAGGTAGTAGCTTACATCGCCGTGTGGCCTCTCCAGCCAGCTTCTCACTTCTGGTATAATCTCGCTGTCCATCGACCCCTCGATTCATTGTCCCAGATGGTCTGCCAGTCGTTCAGTGTCCTTTCCCGTTCCTCCTTGATCACTATTGCCTTCCTGGGTTCCATTCTTCTATCATAAATCCGCTTTCTTTCTGCAGCCAGTAGATGTATTGGGATGACCCCAGCCAGTACATGGACAGCTGGCCCCGATCCAGCTTTGGGGAAGGAGGAATATCAAGTACTCTCTTCCCCCCCTAGTCCATCCAACAAAATGTGATACTTACCTGTGATAAATTTCTGTTAGGCTAGGCATAGTTAGTTGATTAGGCATTTTATCCAGGTAGGGGAGGAATATTCCAGTACTCGCCCTACCGTGCTACGTTTTAGCAAAGAGACTCCTTGGCAGGACTGTGGAGCACAAAGAAGTGGGTGTAGAATTAGCTGGAGTGGAGGACACAGGTGGGGTGTTTTCCTACTAGGTACCCCTATAAAATAGCCTGTAGGTTCAATGATGCCCAGTAAAGTGGCGAGCAAGTGCCACTAAGCACTAAGTCCCAGCAGCTCCACAGCCACCCCCACCCTAGCAGAACAAAAAGTCCCCTTGCAAAACCTGGCACCTCCACGAGGTCCATCCTGGGCTGCCAAAGGCAGGCGAACGCCGGAAGAGGGCGGGGCTGCCTGTTTTAAGGGGAAGCCACAGAGCAGGGCTCCCAGACGATCAGGCGCACAATAAAGACGATGACAGACTGTTATGGGCCTAACGGCCTCAGGCACAGTCTAGCGCAGGCATATCAAGCTGGCCCCGATACCGTTCTGTATGCACTAACTATCCTTAGCGCTCCTCGCCGTTGTACCGCCATTAGTCCCTTCCGGTAGTGTGCGACAGACAGTGCGCCTGCCCATGTCTCTGCTCCATACAACATGACTGAATTCGTCACTGACATGAGTAGCTTTCTCTTGCATGGTCGTGGGCCCTTGACGTTCATCATTATCCTGCTGAGTGCTGCCGTCATGCGCGATGCTTTGTCAGCGGCTGTCCTGATGTGTTTCCAGAAGGTGATTTTTGTGGCGGATTTTGGTTGAAGTTTAGAATTCGGGCCCAGCGGCTCTAACTGCTGATAACTCAATACTATCGATTCTAGTAGGATCGATAATGACGTCATTGTTTTAGGAGGAAACAGCATCGTCCTTATCATCCGTATTAATCGATTGTTGGTATTACGGACCAGGATTCTAAATTTTGGTTGGTTATTCCTTGAATAATCAACCTATGTTTTTTTTTGCAAAAAGTCAATCTCTCCGATTCGGCCCAAAAAATTTCTCTGGACGTTTCAAAGTGTCCAGATCAAAATTAGCAAATGTCCGTCTACCGTACGCTGTCCGGCGTCCACGCCGACTTTGGTAGTAACATTTTCTATTCAATTTTCTAAAAATCTGAAATTTGGGTCAGGGGTCCGTTCCCGGCTTCTAGTTGATCCTCGAAACTTTTCAGCCCAACCGAACCAAATTTGGGCGGGGTAGGGGTTAAAATGTTTTGAAAAATGGATTATCGAGATTTTTGGCAATCTAGGCGTGTGGGGTGTCATTATCCACTAAATTTTGGACGCTGAATCCAATGAAATGGGTCCCGAACGATTGGCACCCACCAGAAGAGGTTATGGGTCAAAATGGGTGTCTACTTACCCATTTTGAATGTGTTTTCCAGATTTCTGGTACCTGGGCGTGCGAGGTATCATTTTCCACCAAACATTGGACCCTGAATCGATTGGAATGCGTCTTCATGCGCCGAAGAATAACCAACCCCTGTGGTTTTCCTTCTGTCTCTATAATATAATGATCCAAACGATCAAATCGAAGGTTTTCAGTTACTTTTTTCGAAACAGTCGTATCTGAGTTTTTATAAAAATGCCAAGCATTGTTGGTTACTGCGTCAATCAGATACTCATGAAGGAGTTATAGGCTTTTGAGCTACATTCAAATGCCCCTGGGAGCGCTATAATCGACAGTGTACGGAGCACTTCCGTGACTTATTTTGGGTCACGTGGCCTGAGGGTAACCCTTCTCGTGACCCGTTTTGGGTCACGGTGGCAGTGAACGTGTTAAATGTTAAATTAGGGGATGTTTTGGGTTCGAATGCGCTTTCTGAGGCACCGAATTGAAACGAGGTGCTGGCGTCTGTCTCGAACCAGGGATGATAGTAGGCTGGTTAATGACATTATGTGTGTTGGCGCGTCGGAGTAAATCTCATAGTGTTTCGAAGAGGGTGGAAGTTAATTGGTCCACTAAAGTTCATTTGAAATTCCGAGCGCCAACTCTAATGTGCAACAACAGGGCAGACTAAAACTTCATTCCTGAATTTCCATTTCTTGAAACATAGATAAAATTAATGGAAGGCGAAGAGCGAAGATAATTAACGGGCGTTGGGGGGGAAAGACGCTTCACCGTGGCGGGGCGAAGGGAATATAATCCCGGGGCTGGCGGGCGAGGGCGTGGTCCCTCAAATCACCCCTAGCTCCGCTAGCGTCTATCCCGCAAACCCCTTCACAACAAACACTAGGAAGCCCCCCCACCGCCGGTCATATCGGCTGATTTACTATAATGGCCTTGTGACCTCTGGTAGTGACGTCACAAAACATCACTTAGGACTCCCATACCTACCCTTCCTTGCCATCGCCCGCCCGATCCACCTTCCCCACTAGTTTTCACATCTCTTCCCTTTACCTACTTGCACTCTTCTTCTCTGTGTTCCTCTTCGGCTTAGAACCGTCGCGGTTTTCGTCTCCTTCGTACATCGTACATTTACATCCGAAGGCTCGTTATCAATGGCGTGCCGCTCCTCATTATCATTTTTCCTGGTTGGCACTACGCTTTTTAGGTTGATTGCTCAAGCATGCTTTGAGGCTTACTTGGCATGCCTTCCTATTCACGTTGTAGACAATGCGCCGAACGGCGGCTCTCATGCCCGTCGTGATGGGGCGGGACGCATCGCATTGGAAAAATTGAGCGAGAACGAGAAAAAGGCGGGATTCCGCTGTTGTTTCGTGTTTGTTTACAAAGCACGTTTAGTTTTTAGTTCAACCATGGATCCTTCCGTCGAACAAGTTTTCTTAAGATTAGCTATACATGAAAATGAAGCGAAAAGTAAAAGCCGAAAAAAAGGCACGAGATTTTTCTGATGTTCAGGGAATACCATACGTTATTTTCGGATTTGTTGGACGACCGGAGTTCTTTGAGGTACTTCCGGATGTCGTGCGAAATGTACCCTGCACGTTTCCGATGCTGCGCGGAAGTATAATGAGAGCAACAACTAATTTGTGAACTAACTGTCTACTACCCACTAAATTCTCGCTAACGGAAATACATGGGTAACAAAGGTACCTTACCTAATATTATTAATTCGCAAACTTTACCTAAGTTCAATCAAAAACAAAATTATTGTGGTTGTTGCTACTATTTGCATGAACCGACGACGCCCATCAAATTGAAATCCGTTGCCTACCGTCCAATGGAGACGGGCCGCATCAGGCGGGTCGGGACCCCGCGCACCGCCGCAAAAATCCGCCTGGGTGGCGATTGAAGAATGCGATGAGGCCCGCCCCGATCCTCCCCGCTGCAATGGACGCACTTCCTGTGAACACGATCGAAATGCCACCTTTTTGCGATGCGGCCGCTCCAGTGGACAGCAGCCTTTAGCCAGCGCTACTCGATGCGTCCAATCTTGGGCCAAATGTTGGGCCGCACTTGACGTGTGACTCGATCAAAATCCCACCTACACAATGTTGTCGATGGTGGCAAGTGTCCAGGTCTAGCATTATTTTTCTCAGGTGGGGACTTTACTTGGACTTTTCATTCCTTTGACTTGAGTGCAAAGACCGCTCTCAGAAGCCAACAT
>CM034000.1:31396465-31415017 GCA_019603395.1 Cyrtorhinus lividipennis
TCCCTTTGGACAATGCTACAAAGGGACTATTTCTGCTGCTGAAACGTGATGAGCGATAAACCATCCACATCATGAACATTCATGAAAGTTTGCTTGACCGTAAAATGATTGAGCAAGTTTCCGTGGATATGCTGCAGTACAGTTACCAAAACTCCTCCTTCATCGGTTTATGGCCATCCTTATCAGCCATGGGGATGATGTTTGATTTCCAAATTCTTCCGAATCAAAAGGGGTACTTAATGGTCGGGAATTGGTACTTAGAAATAACCATGGACCCTGTAGCCATGATTAATTGTTAATAACTTAATAATTAACCGATTTCTGTTAATGTACATAGTCTCAATTTTGCTCAGTGACTGGCCATGTAAGCTTATTATTTTACAAAATCAATAACGAAAAAGAATAATAAATGTATTATTGTCAGTGTATAATAATAACAAGTATAAATAAAAATCGGCAAATCTTCAAAACGGCGACAAAATTTATACTGCAGTCATTTCCAATGATTAATACTAACCTGATTATAGACCGATGCGAATCATTCCATGTTTTGCTATACTAGGTAGTTAGAAAGAAATGTAAGATGCATTCGGTGTACGTAAATACCTAAATAGATTTGGAAAAAGGACCCTTTTTTGCAGAAATTATCTATAAAAAAATGATTACTCATACTTTGCCTGAGTTGAGGCCCGTATTAGCATCCAAAATGTAGTGGGAAATTATATTCTCTTGGTGCCTTGGTCCCCAAGAATCCTGAATCCTGTTCATAACTCACATTTAAGGATTTAGAACCCGCCTAAATCTATCGATTCAGCGTTTAAAATGTAGTGAAAATGATACTCTCACATGCTTGTCTTCCTGGAAAATGGAGAAACCCCATTTTCGTCGTTACATTTGAGGAAGTATTCCATCAATTGTCTGGAAACTAATTTAATAAAAAATTATTCCATCATTTTTTCTATTCAAGGTGGACCAAACTATTGAGGGAATGCTGCTCTATAAGTCTCAATTATCAAGAAAAAATGAGCCAATTTTTTTGTAATAAATAATTATATTTAAAAATTTTGTAGGAACCCTCTTCCTCTTTTATAACGTAATAAGTAAGAATTCGAAGCGTTTTGAAGTTATTACTGGTTTCCTCGTCATTTTGTCAACCCATCTATTTTTGGAAAAGACCTCTCTGAGAAACCTTTTCCTTTGTCATTCGCCTAGATCAAGGGCAACGTCCTTGGCGCGCGTATAATATGTACGTATTTTTTTTTTATTTACTGTCCCATTCTATTGTATTGAGTTCGCGTCACGCGTTTAGCCGAACGATCTTCGTGGAGTTTTCCAATAAAAAGAACAGTTTTCGCCCGCCAGGAAAATAACTTTTTTTTCTCAATTTGTGGTTTTTATATTTTAAAATTGCCTCGTTTTTCTTCTGTTTTGACCGAATCATGAGTCAAAAGTCGCGTTTTCTTTTATTGGCAGATCATACACGTTATAAAATACATGAAAACGTGGCAAATGATTTCCCTGCGGTGTATTATTGTAGGTAGTAGTTCAAGGCCTCCTTGATCGAGTGGGAAAGAGGGTCTATAAAACGACGTTTGTTTTTGAAAAAATATTGTACATTTTTCAAAATAACCTTCTTAACCCATGGCTACTCTTTCTAGTTTCTGGTAATCGATCAGCATCTAAATCGATTCAGCGTCAAAAATGTAGTGAAAAATTACACTTTGAAACTCTCGATGACCCATTTTCAACCTTACTCTGCCCTCCATTTCGGGATGTCGGGCTAAAAATGAGTGAGTCTCATTTACCCGTAGCAACATTTTGAAAATTGACTGGGCATTTGTAATGTTATTTTACGGCCCGAACGTCGGACTTTGAAACATAAAATGTGAATGTTTTGGGAGATATACATAGGAATTGAATGATTTATCCCACTAGTCGAAGTATAACAGAAAAACTGGAATTTTGTTGTCATCTTTTGGACTCATATTTCTCTCTCAGCTGCTTCATTAGAGTTTCTGCCTATTCGCAAGTTGTCCACAAGTGATCAGAGTGATGATGGATTCTGAAACCATGAGAAGGTCGGGACTCGAGGCTTTTTTTTTCACAAACGTCCTTGATATAAAAACTCGAAACCTGCTTTGGGAATTCGGATGCCTCAACCCACTTCCTCTCCTTACATGCTCTTTCTCAGGTGTATTTATTTTTTTTTCCTTTTTACCGATTCCGGAAATGAGCTGGTTTCTTCCGTGTGATTACCGTCTCGTGTTCAAGTAATACAAATATTTTTCAAACGTTCGTAACTTGAACCCATGGGGAGGTTTTCGTTTATCGTTCTCCAGTGGAATTCACTGTGTTTGGAGTACGCATTTTGAAAATCCTTTCTCATGTTAAACAGGACGAGTCGAGATCCTATCACTCGCCCTTCGACTATTCTTTTTCTAGTCTTTCGTGTATTTATGATAATGGCGTCTCGTAGGTTACGTCCTGGCCAAAGGTGTCGTCCTAAGCTAAACAGCCCAGCTCACAAAATTTGGCGTCATATTAGTTGAAAACATTCACCGCAAGAAAAGGTTTTAAGCGCGTTAGGAAGTAGTGTTCCAAAACTACCCCCTGAAGTGTGCTCTCCGATGGAACATTATTGATGTGTAATATATTTTATCGTAGGGGACTCTAACAGCTACACAAGCGCAGGTGGGCCTTTCAATTTCGTGAAAACAGTAAAAAAAAAAAAGACCGAAAAGTCTATCAACTGAAAATGAAAAAACAAGTACACGTTCAGTTGCTTCAGCAGCTTTCAGTTCATCATAGCCTACATCTGCATAGAAAAAGATTCCCACTTTAATGTGATAGAATGTGTAGAATCCAGGATACAATTCTAATAAAAATTCATTTTTGTAGTTTAGTTCGTATAAATTCGAGAGCTAAATCGATTTAAGTGAGTCTCGAACTAATTTTCTCCAACTCGTGGTTTTCCCGTACTGTTATGACCTCGATCAAAATCAAGATTATCTTGTGAATAATAAGAAAGACAGGAGAAAAGTTTTCGGAAGAAAAACAAATCTTAATTAGCCATAATTGACGGATCGTTTCGTAATGTTTCCCTCTGCTTCCCTTTTCTTTGAAAAGTATACCTTGTATTGGTATCGACCAAAAAAAAAAAAAAAAAATTCTTTATTTTCGAATTTCCTCTTAATGTGTGTCAATTTATAATCCAAAATTTGTCCATTATCTGGCCAAGAAATTTAAAATGCTCCGACAAATCGAAATTATTCACATAGGACTTCCATAGAGAAAAAAAAATGAAGCCTTAAGTTATGTTAGTAATGTACCGATAGACGTCACTACAGAGTGTAAAGAAGAGAATATCGAACAGCCATAATTGTGCATAAAATATTGAATACGAAGAAGCCTGGTTATTTGTATAATAGGAAAATATCTAGGAAACATAATTTGAGTATCAGAAAATAAGAAACTACTTTTGATTTACTGAGGCATTCTAAAATACCTGAAATCTCGAAACCCCACTTTTCAAATAATAGGATAGATAGAACCATCATGACCCATAACCTCTTTTGGTGGGTGCTAATCGTTCTGGGATCCGTCTCATTGGCGTCCAAAATATTGTGGAAAATGATACCTCACACGCGGGGTCAAAATGTGTTTTTCGAAAAATAGGTTTTCGAGATTTTTGGCGATCTAGGCATGTTGGGTATCGTTTTTGACTAAATTTTGGATTGGAATGAACCTCCATGCTGCTGTTCTGAGGAATAACCAACCCCTATGGAAGAATTAGCAGCGTTTTACCCCAGAAAATTTCAATTTTTTACTCGGCCAATACTGAGAAAAGACGATCCCCAGATTTCCTTCAAAAAGACTTTATGTCAACTGGATCCCTGCTAGGTTCCATACCGAAACGAGCTGCTCCATTCACGAGGGCGTAAACGAGTGAAAACCCCATCATCCCCCCTAACAAAGGGTGCTTGTTCCCAAAAGAAAGCTTTACGACGCTTGTGTTCCCCAATAAATGCTGCCAAACATAAAGATTTACAGTTTCTGAAAAACTTGTTGGATATACCCGAATCCAGAATATTTTAAGAAATGGAGGAATGATGAAGAAAGATAATGTTGGTGACGAAGACGATGGGGACGAGAGTGAAGATGTGCTGGGTTGGGGAGGAATTTTGAAGAAAAAATGGTTTCTGTCCCACCAAAGTTTCCGATGTTGTTGTTTTTCAATAACTATACTTGTGGAATTTTTACATAAAATGTTTAGGTGCTAGAAATGAATTGGAATCTTTGGGATTGGGATTTGAAATAGAACGTTGGAATCTCCAAATTTGTTTTTCTCATAGCCAGGTTTCATGGACATGTACTGTTCTTCACCCTTGGTCTTCGTTTAGGCGAATCAAGTCATGTTCATAGTTGACTGTTGAGTTGACGAGTGTTGAGTCGAAACGCCTAGGGCCTTGAAGAGCACCCGTGGCCTGCGTGTTGGGATCGCTCTTCCACCATTTTCGTCGTGGTGGGGCGTCACTTGAAGACCTGTGACGCCGCCTGCCATCCGGCAGTTGATGTCTGACCTTTCTCAATTTACTAAATATGCGCATCTATCCACGTAGAGACACAGTTTGGGTCGTGCTCGGCCGGTAGATGGTGTCAAATACACCCTAGAAAATAAAAATGATGCGTTTGTATCTTGTGAACCAGTTTGTCGATGCCACACAAGTCTTCTGCACGCAGGTTCTACCTGTTTGGCGTCCTCATATCCGTATATTCTTAACAAAAACACTGCAAATTCATCCACAGGGGTAGGTTATTGCTAGGACCAGCAGCATAAGAGACTCATTCGCATTGATTCAGCGTCCCTAATTTAGTAGAAAATGACACCCCACACGCTTAGGTACCAGAAATCTCGGAAACACACATTCAAAATGGGTAGATAGGCACCCATTTTGACCCATAACCTCTTCTGGTGGGTGCCAAACGTTCCGGTCTCAAAATTTATTGGAAAATACTACCCCATAATCTCGAAAATTCATTTTTGGTACTTATTTTGACCTCAACCCCCAGATCGGGCTGAAAAGTTTCGAGGACCAACTAGAGCCAAAAACGGGTTTCCGACCAAAATTTCAGGTTTTTTGAAAATTTTCCACTACTAAAATCGGCGTGGATGGCGTACAGCAAAATTTGTTCATTTTGGTCTAGGCACCTTGAAACGCCCAGAAACAATTTTTGGACTGAATCGGAGAGATTGAATTTTTGCATGAAAACATAGGTTGATTATTCAAGGAATAACCAACCAAAAACACCATTGAATATCGCCTTATAAGCGTTGGCGTATATTCGTTTAAATGCTCATTCATACCGCTCACAAGGACAACTTGTTATGAATTAACTACTGGACAAGTGACTCCAAAATCTGCCTCGAGCCTTGTTGAATTCGCCGATACTTGTTTCGGGAATGCCGAGCTGACGTCCTTCGCTACATGACCTGGATAAACTAACAGTACGTCCTCGAGACATCGAATACCAAATTCATTCGCCAGTTTTGGTTTCTCGGGTATTTTTCTAAATGTTTATACGTCTACAGATGTCTTGATTAAAATCGCTGGAAATCCTCAACGGTTTTTTATTTCTGAAAGTTCTGGATAATGTGTGAAAGAATATCTTTGAGATTTTCAGAATTAGTCTGAGGAGAATACGCAACATATTCATTCATATTAGTTCATTATTTCTTACAGCAAGAGTCTGGGGAAAACAGTGAGTGTCCAGGGAATGTCCAATCGATTCAGTCAAGGAATAGTAAACCAGAAGGGGAAATGGGAGTGTTTGGACGATTTAGCGCCCAAAATTCAGCGGAAAATGACACTTCCACTGGGTGAGTAGGTACCCATTTCGGCCCTTACCCATCTCCAGGGGGCGCTGGTACCCATCTAAATAGATTCAGCGTCAAAAATTTAGATAATGGCAAATCGAGTTTAAAATTTACCCTGATTTTGTATTATTTGCCAACCCTGTAGTCGATGGGGGGGGGGGGATGTTCATCCATGCGCAGCCAAAGCGCAAAGCAGCGTTCCCCGCCTTCTGCATCCTGTCCATGCCCTCGCTTTAGAGGTCACTGAGCGCAGCCGCAGTATAGTCGAACACCTGTCAGGACCAATGTTTGCACTAGTTGCAGGCGAACTTGCTGCGAGAAGCAGACTATTCATCATAGCTGATAGATGGCTTTGAATGCAGCATTACTCGTCGCCGTTGTTCGGCTGTCGCAGCACAATGCTCGGCTGCATGACCAAGGACGGTTTGGGTTGCGTTCACATTTTTGAAGCAATATTGGATATACCAGAATCATGGCCTTGGCTTTTTCAACTTTCATGGTCATTTTGTGGTCAGCACACCACCTGGCAATGTTGTTGAGACCATGGCCAAAGCCATGCACCGATTGAGCCCAATTCAAGTTTTAAACAAGTCCTATTGGCTACAGATAAGATATGAAAACATGGAGTTACTAATAATAATAGTGTGAAGCCGCTTGTACTAGAAAATAGCTAGCTCGAAATAAAGGTAAGCCGGGCTAAGGGTGCTGCAAGGTAGGGGAAAAACCCTGACGGAGGAACGTTGAGTTGAGTTTCAACCATTTACCCGCTACAATTCCTCTGCTTGCATTTACATCATCTTGTTGCCTTCTTGCTTTACCTACCCACCCTAAGCGTGCATCCTTGGATAAGATAACTATTGTATTGCAGCAGATAATAGTAAATTGAGTCCGAATTGTCCTTTGTCCACGCTGTTGTTGTTGCAGGCATTTTCCTAAAAACCTAAAATTTGGCTCAGAGACTCCTTTTTAGCTGTAGTTGGTTCTGTACACTGCACAATCGCTCTAAACTGAGACTAGTTTTGACTGAAATGTGTATTTTGAAAACAATTTTTTGATAATTTTTGACACCTGGACGTTTTGGCTGTAATTTTCTAGCAAATTTAGGAGGCTGAATCGATTTATAGAAGACTTGCGCAGTTTGCTGCTAAAGTCTGGGTCCACTAGGATAGTAATACGTTGTGGAATATGCGTTTTTTGGATGACAAATAGCTAAGTCGACTTCATAATATATGATCGTGTACTTCGTACTTGATCATGACGACCCGTCAATCACTTTTCGGCACCTTGTGACTAACGGTCATCACTTGTTAGCACTCAACGGCCGGTAATGACTGATGAAGTCTTATCTGTTTGGCACGTTCCGTTAATTCATTTGTCTTGTCGCGCCTACCACTTGTTGACTCTGACAGTGTTCGTCCTCTCTCGTGTCCTTCTGGAGCGATCTAGTTTCCGATAGGGTCGTCGTTATAAGCTTTTTTTTCTCCTGCTACGAGTAAATGCCGATTTACCGGTGCGAACCGGTGATGTTGTATTTCGTCTCAGATTGCACAGTTCATTGCGCCTTAATGTGAGATTTCCCAATTCCAATTACCGAATGATTCACGGACATTTTCAAAATAGGTTGATTATTCAAGGAATAACCAAACAAAATCACTGTGAGTTCATCTTTGATTTGAAAATATTCGCCAACTATCCTTCTACAGCTCTTGATGCCCTAATTGACGCGTTCGGCTTGAAACGTATAGTTCCCGTAGCTCGAGCTATCGTATTGTATCGTATCGGAGGCTGTTTGATCTTGATGCTAATCATCGTAGTCCCTTAAAAAGCTGAGTCATCGTCGTCGAGAGGAAATTTATCAACTCGAGCAGACGCTTTCACAAGATATTCAGCAGCTACAGACTACGTAGGCCAAACATATCTTCTGCACAGCTCAATGTTGGCTGCGTTGTTGAAATCTTGTTTTCAAAATGAAAATATAGCACCATAATGGCAAAATGGCTTTTTACAGAATTCGAAGCGTCTTTACGGAAGATGCAACAGTGAAAATACCGAAAATGGCTACAGTTTACTGACACATGGAGGTCATTACATGGTGGGAATTAATGGGGCTTTGAAAAATACCGCAAAAGGGCTTTAAAATGGATTTTTTTTTTTTTTTTTTTTTTTTTTTTTTTTTTTTTTTTTTTTTTTTTTTTTTAAATTCAGCATTCAAGCACACCTTTTTCAATTTTTTCTCGACTAGGTAGACCAAAGTGGCCCAACGTACACAAATTTGATAAGTCACAAAATATCCATTGTTTCGCATATATTGCCTACGTTCAGGACAAGTTAGGCGCAACTAGGAAAACAAGGAGGAGTCAATGGACAAATTTTCAAATCTCTGGGCAATTCAAAATGCTTTTTTTGTTTCTAGTCTGGGTACTTTAAAACGTAGAGGTCAAAGAAGAAGTCATTTCTCGACTGAAATGACATACTTCCAAATAAGCAATAGCTGTCTACCTTTTTTAAAAATTAATTTTTAATGATCACATCAATTTTTTATGTTAAAAAGGGAAGATTTGTTGTGAAATTGAATATCATAAAAAGTTATGTTTTTCGTAGAATTCACAAAAATATGTATTTCTAGGAAAATTAACGAACAATTAACTAAAAATAGATCATTACTCCTAATTGCATTAGAATTTATGTTTAAATCACTCTGATTTGTTTATAATTCCTTCAACAATGCAGTGATTGTCGGAAAAACATCACTGTATTTTGTGCGCACTTTAAAATTAGTCAATTTGAGTACAGTGTTTTAGTCAATTTTTGCCTTCTACTGGACAAATTGAGAGGAGAGGCAGAACTACGATGTTTTGTGCTATAGAGGAAAACTAGGTAACGATTGAGCCGCCTAATTCAGTTTACCTTTACTGACTCCTTCAATTATTAACATCGTCGCAATTTAGCATTCTGCGTTATAAGTGCGTAGTTGGATTTGCCAAGGCTCCGACAAATTATCTGACGACCAACGGATTCTCAAGGGCAATGTCATTGACACCCGACGTAGCGAGTGGAATTTGATTCGAAGACGCAGTTGCCTCGTGTCGGATTTTATTCATTAATCGTGTCAAATTGTCTGTTGCAGGGACCATGGATGAAGGAAAGGAATTGCCAGGGGAGGGAGAGGTGGAGGAAGCAATGTTCGGCCCGTTGGACATCGTGTTGCTCTTTGCTCTGCTCGGTGTCGCTCTCTGGTGGCTCATGAAGGACAAAAGTAGTTCTTCGCTGAAAGAAAAATCATTCACGATTCAGTGAGTGCCTGTATACTGTTTAAATTATGTTTTAGACTCACGTTTTGACGGTAGACGTGTCCTCCGAGAGGTGATTTTTACAATTGATTGAAACGTCACCCTTTGATATCACCATTCAAATCCGAGGAGAAAATTGCGAAGAACCAATTTTGCCTGAAATAACACCTGGTTTTCCGCCGGGGAAAGGTGGCTGTTGTCGTCCAACTTGACAGCTAAACTATTAAACTGTAGTGCAAACTAGCCCTGACAATTCCATAAAACCCTCCACCCTCAAGTATGGAGTGTTCAACAGTAATTATTTTCTACAATTCAAATCCGCAAACTGAGTTTTGATACCCAGGAGAAGGATCTCATTGTAAACACTGACAAGTGACTGGCTACTCGCCAAATTGTGTTTAAGATGCAACTCAGTAAATTCACCAAATGTCGTAAATTTTGAATTTGTTTCATTTGTAGATGATTCTGCTTTGACATGAATTTTTTCATGGCATCAACCAAGGTTGTATCAAGTAGCAAATTTCACGTAGATTCAAATGGTGTCCTCATATTTGGGGTAGAATTGAATTTTCAGGGACTTGTGGGGTTTTTTCGTCAGTAAGTACCGAATTCCATGAAAAATCTTGAAAATTGAAATATCTGCAAAACGATTAGGATTTGGACCATGTTGAAGTGGAACTATTTTGTTCAGCATCAAATTTACTACAATATCTCGAAGTTTGTAGCGAGTTGCCAGTCAGCCTGTATGATAATGATACTTTTATTCTATGCAAAGTCGAAAAAATGGCATTTTGGGCATGCTGAAGAGTAAAATACCCTTATTCTGAAAAACTAGGTGGGTCTTAGTCGAGTAGAAAAGCATACCTTTTGTTTATAGATTTAAATTATTAATCATTTATTAAAATAATCTTCAAGGTTTTCAAAGTATATTATGTGTCAGCGTTTCAAAAAAATAGGATAATAACATCAAATGCAAGAGCAAAAATGGTCTATCTTACTATCTAGCAAGTTGTTGTAGTAGTTACGTATATTTTGAGTGATTTTTGGAAATTTTGGTACAGGTTGAATCAAATTGTTTTTCTTGGTCTACCAGAGAGACAATTTTGCCAAGTACAACTGCAGAACATCTGAAAATTCCTGATTGTATCTTTCAAATCCGTGCGCAGGCCCATGGCGATGAGTTCCGTCCCTCAAAATACTGACAACTCTTTCATCAAGAAACTGAAGACTAGCGGAAGAAGCATGATCGTTTTCTACGGCAGTCAGACCGGTACTGGTGAAGAATTCGCAGGCCGAATCGCCAAAGAGGGGATCAGATACAAGTTGAAGGGTATGGTCGCTGACCCCGAAGAATACGACATGGTGAGTTTCTCGCTACTCTTGGCATTTTTAACGGTCCTACGAGTCAATGTGGATCAAGTTCCTCTTTCCAACCCTCACCCTGTTCACATCACCCCAATAAAAACAATTTCTTTTTCAGGAGGACCTCATACAAATGAAGAATCTTCCAAACTCTTTGGCCGTCTTCTGTTTGGCGACGTATGGCGAGGGAGACCCCACTGACAACGCCATGGATTTCTACGAATGGCTGCAAAATGGCGAAGCGGATCTCACCGGTCTCAACTATGCTGTAAGTAATTCCTGACTTGGATGGGTTTGCCAAATTTTGAAGAATATTCAGGTGAATGTAGGTTTGTTGTGGCAGCAAACCTATGGAATGCTTCTACAGGACAAGAGAATGCAGTTACGAATGGTTTTGTGACTAAAAATGAAATCTCAGGGCACTATAAGAATCACCTTTCAATCTCAGAAAAATGGATACCAATTGGACTTCATGTGTTATCATTCAATTTTACCTTTAATCTACTTTCTTGCTTAGGTTTTGAATTTCAAACACATCTAAACATCCTCATTTTAATCGATAGAATAACTATTCCTTCTTGTTTTCAGGTTTTCGGATTAGGGAACAAAACCTACGAGCATTACAACGAGGTGGCAATCTACGTGGACGAACGACTGGCGGAATTGGGTGCCACTCGAGTCGTCGAACTTGGCCTTGGTGACGACGACGCCAAGTGAGTGTTGAACTGAATTAGTTGTACGTTTCAATTGGCAGATGGCATGCTTAGGCTCTAGTGGAGTTTTAGTTTTAGCGGAGATTGATGGATTTCTTCTAAGATCCCACGTTATTATTTATCAAGTATGGCTCCATTGTCATTTATAACTTCATTTCCTCTTAACAACTTCCCACCTGTTGCCCGTTCACAGCATTGAAGACGATTTCATCACATGGAAGGACAAATTTTGGCCCACCGTGTGCGAATACTTCGGTATCGAAGGAGCCGGCGAGGACGTGTCCATCAGGCAGTACCAACTCACTGAGCACACCGAAAGCATACCCGAGCGCCTCTTCACTGGAGAAGTGGCCAGACTGTTCTCTTTCTCAAACCAAAGGCCGTACGTTAATAAATTATGCAAGATAAAATACTAACAAACGCTCAAGTATTGCGTCGTACTAAAAAATTACGACTTTCGCAGGCCGTTTGATCTCAAGAATCCATACCTAGCTCCCATCAAGGTTAATAGGGAGCTCTACAAAGGAGGCGCACGATCTTGCATGCACATTGAGTTTGACATTGATGGCTCCAAAATTCGTTACGACGTTGGTAAGTTGGCTTTCAATGGATTTCAGCACAAACTGGTTTCTATAATTCGTCCTTTAGAATATTGCCTTCCTTGACTGTGCTCTTCTGGAGGAGAGAAGAAATAATTGTAACACATTTCCCATGTTTTTTGTCTTTCCCCTGTTCACTGGCAGCTCTTTCCCCAAAAATAGTAATCTCAAGCTGGGGTTTTTTGGGAATGTTGTAGGTATATTACGTAGGTAGGGAGATTTTATAGGAAAAGCCAGAGGAAAGAAAAATGATGTAATGGATAGTATAACTTTATTTCATAGATCATATTGTAACGATTTATATTCTTAGTAAATAATTTATTAACAATCGTTCACTTGAATACACTGTTCACATTCGCGCACTTACACAATGACACAATCACAATACACGGTTGTAACGCAGTTGTCGCACTAATTTGTAACACGGCACAATTTATAACACGGCACAGCACAATTTATACACGAAGTGTCTATATCTGGACTCCAAACTGAACTGAACTGCGCGGCGTTCCTGGGTCCGTTTTATACTTGCTGCCTTGGCTGAGAATGTTCTTGAACCTTCCCTGGTTCTGGGAACTCGACGTGTTGTCTCGAGCAAACGGGAAGGTTCCAGCCAATTCGATACGACGCACAATTCCTCGAAAGTGACCCTTAGCCCTCCACAGGTCGTTGATCCTGCGACGCCGGCAGCCCATTTGACAGGCGCAGGTGCCAGCTTGCAACAATATATTGGTAATATTATAAGTACACATTGTGATAACATTTCTTTGCATTCACCTCCTGGCAAATTAATCTGAAAAATCCGAATCTTCTAAACTGCTGTCTGATGAAGCCTCACCAAGGTTTATTATAATATTGTCAATTTCGGATTCTGCTATTTGATGATCTTCATCACAGTAGTCTGCCTTAATATTCATCACAAACATGTCTGCACTCTCACAAAAGCTGGTTTTGGATCAGTCATCTCAAGATCAGCAGGGGGGATTGTGATGATACATTTGAAAAATGTAGGTTTTGGGGTTAAAAATGAGGAAACTTGTAGGACAAAACAAAAAGCTCACAACACACAAACCAGCTTGGCAGCCATTTGCCATGGCAACATAGTTAATAACCCCTAATGCCTTCCAGACAGGCTGCTGACTCCTGAGTTTCCTCATTCTCTGGAAGGGTGCAGTCCAGGAAGGCAATATTCTAAGGGACACCCATAGGTTGCTTGTTTCTCATCTCAATGTTGCCCTGTTCAGGTGACCATTTGGCAATTTACCCCCAAAATGACCTTGAGATTGTTGACAAGATTGGAGCTCTTCTGGGAGTCAACCTTGACACGGTTTTTACTCTTACCAATACTGACGGTATGTATTTCATCAACTTGCCAAATTCTACAATTTGCTTGTGATAAATCATGTTCGCTGTTGACTATTTAAATTTGTTCATTTTGTAGAGGAGTCCAGCAAAAAACATCCGTTTCCTTGCCCATGCTCTTACAGAACAGCTCTGTCCTACTACGTAGATATAACCTCCAATCCAAGAACACACATTCTCAAAGAATTGGCCGAATATGCGTCAGACCCTAAAGTATGTATTTGGAAGACAACCATGTACATAGGGTGAGCTCATTTATTCATTCCCATCAACGTCAATCGCTTCTGTTTGGCAGGAAGCGGAAAAGCTTAAACTGATGGCGAGTACTACGGTGGAAGGGAAAGCTCTGTACCAGCAGTGGATCTCTCAAGATAACAGAAACATCGTGCACATCCTCGAAGACCTGCCATCGGTCAAACCGAAAGTAGACCATCTTGTGGAGTTGTTGCCGAGGCTTCAGTGCCGATATTACTCGATATCGTCGTCTCCGAAAGTGAGTGGAAAGACAACTTGTCGAAAAGAAGCCACCACGGGCTGTTGGCTGCTTGTGTAGTTTAATTTATGTCGGGAACTGACGGCTAGTCTTCCATCGCTATGCCTGCTGAAGTGTGCAATCCTTCAGAAAGCCTTCTAATTGCCTCATTATTCCTGCCAGCGTAAGATGTTGCCTTTACGGCAAGGTAATTTTCCTCTAAGAGCAGAAATCGGAGGGAGATTTGCAACTTGCATCCTGTTGAAGAGATCTGAAAGGTCTGCATTGGCTGTTGTTTCTTCTGCAGGCGTCTGTCCCCTGACTGCAATTCCCAGCCTCAATCGCTGTTTGGTCAGCTTAATGATGGTACGGCTCCCTGGCAGCAAAAGCTAATCCAGTCTCTTAGCAAGCATTGGCTATGTCCCAACGACACTGTAGAAGCTGTTGCCACTAGAGAGCTTACTCATTCCCCAGGCAACCTTGCTTTTTTGACCCAGACAATTTAGGGGCATCAAGTATTTGCTTAGTGATAAATGTCTTGCTTGAGGGATTGCCAAAATGTCAATATAAAGAAGATTTGTCCTTACGGCTTAATGCAATCAATTTTGAGTCCTTCTTTGGCCTTTACCAAGTTGGACTCGTGGTAGAGGATCAACAAGATATGGGCACTTTTCATGTTGATGACGTTTCCTGAAGGAAGATCAGAAGGGGCCTTAGAAGTGAGGGACTGATCCCAGGGCTGCAGATACAGGGTATTAGCAAAAACGTTCCCAACCCTGCTAAAATCGTTATTATGGGTTTTCTGAAAGAGTATCAGTGGAAGGTTTTTGCAAGGTTTTGAAAGATATACAAGTAGAAACTCGCCTTAGAACTGTATACTCTGCGTCTTTGAAGCAATTTTCTTCGACTAACAAATGCGAAGATGCACTACAATCGACCGTCAACAAACTCTACGAGAAAGGGGAAATTTTGCCGACAACACGAGTTTTGTTGTCCTTGAATATGAGTTTACTTAAATTCCTAGTACTTTGACGTGCAATACGTTGGCTGAACGTTCCTTCTCATGAACCGGTTACTTATTAACCTGTTCTGTAATAGGTAGGAAAGTGATGAAACGATAAGATTCTAAATGTGGTGAACTGAAATGTGATGAAACGATACCGAGTGTTCCTCCCAAACTCATATACCACCCCATTTTGGCCCATTGCATTTGTAGAATGCGATTCACGTGGTTTTAGTCGTTGATACGTTGCGCTCTACCGTACCACATTCAATTTTTTTACAAAATAATTAAAACTTTCCATCAGCATAACCAAAATAAGGTACTTATACAATTACTCTGACAGTTTATGAAAGAAACTTCTTTATTACACTTTTATCACACTTTCACTTGCACATCACAGACATATTAAAACCATTTTCCTATGTAAATGAAAAAAAAACAATGCTTCTACTTCCCTTGAGCTAATTTTGTTCGCAAAAAAAGGCACTTGACATAAAATAAGGCACTTGTGAGCCCACGTCTTCATTACTCACCAGGGAATAGCTCAAATATGAACATTTCCAAAAAAAGCCAAAACCCCACGTTAAGATGATTAAATTAAATTAAAATTACAATCGAAAATGTAATATTGTTCGATTTAGTTGACATCACACCTATAACGCTTGCGTTCGGTGGTTTTAAGATGCGAGTAAATAAAATATACAAAAACTCAAATTAATAACGATGGCGGTTTTTTCCTAAGTACCACAATATATATTTATAATAAACAAAATTCAATTAATTCAACAATTTACACGGAAGTGGGCCTTATAGGGACACTTTCTCGAGCGCATTTGAGACAAGTAATAAATTACTAAAATTGAATAACAACTCGGCCTTATGATTTCAGTATTTTGTTCTAAAAAAGGGTAAAATCGTATAACTAATTGTTCAAGCGGCGATGAAGCGTTTTATGTTTTATATTAGATTAAGGATTGAGGTGGTCATGTTGTATGAGGTGCGGTTCAGTAGGTTCAAGTACCTAAGCCACACCGGGCAGTTTCTTCTTTAAATTAATAAATTTTATGGTTTTTTATGAAAATAAATACGTTTGTCCTAAACCAAAAACAGTTTTTCTATGCTATTGATATGTGAGGAATAATACATTGTAGTGGAGAAAGCAAAGGGTCAGCGTGTTGAGTGACGTCAGGTTCACAAGTCTTATTGCGCAAGCGCAAAAACCAGCAATCAAGCAGCCATCCGCCGTGCGTTTCAATGCAAAATGTATCTGGTACGACCTTGAGGTTATTAACGTGTCAGCACAGACCAAAACGTCCACCTAATAAGCAAGTACGCTTGACTTTGCAGCCCTTATCAGGCGAAGAAGCAGTATTTGTTGGATTGAACGCGTTCCAAAATATGAGAGACGTGCAAGCATACGAACATCCACAACCCAAAATGTACATTACAAAAATATTATTCACGCGCGATTCGATTGCTAGCCAATCCTTGAGCAACTTTAAGGGGTTATCCGGGTATTTGACGATCTAAATTAACGTTTGTATCGCTCCGGCCTTACATGCGGACAGTTTAAGCGCAGGTGGCGCTGCCCGCAGAACCCGAGTCAATCAGCAGCATGAAAGGAAAATACGCGGTATGTGGAATTCTACTCGAAATTACGATGTGACGAATGAAGATGAATTGCTTCCCAGGCTTAGGTCTCGCGCATGGTGATCGCAGAAGGAACGGAGGCGAACGAAAGAACTGTTCGACTAAATAGGAGAACGAACAGGACGAAGTGAACGCTTCAACTCCACACGTCAGCTGAATATCTTTTCTGGGCTTCCATTTTCTTGATGTAAGCCGTCGCGTCGGATTCCGTCATGTTGCCTTTTGTTTGGATGACGTTGAGGAGTATGCTGTGGACGTCCTTGGCCATGCTCTTGGCATCTCTGAAAATACCAGTTCGCAGATGAGACAAATCACATAAAATTGATATAACTATGCACCGACTATTGATTTGCCACAATCAATTTTCACCAGCCAATTTTTAAGAGCTTTTTTTTTTTTTTTTTAAATTAGTATTTTGGTTGGTTATTCCTTGAATAATCAACCTATGTTTTTATGCAGAAAGTTAATCTCTCTGATTTGGCCCAACATTTTTTTCTGGGCGTTTCTAAGTGTCTTGATCAAAATAATCAGTCAATGTCCGTCCGCCGTCCACGCCGACTTTGGTAGTAGACAATTTTCTCAGCTTTAGTTGGTCATTCCAGCCCAATCGGGCCAAATTTGGGCGGGGTAGGGTCAAAATGTGTGCCGAAATTCCGAAAAATGGATTTTTGAGATTTTTGCTGCTGATCAGGCTGAAACATGTTGAGGACCAACTAGAGCCGGAAACGGGACAAAATATACGATTTTTAGAAAATTTTCTGACGGACATTTGCTTATTTTGATCTAGACACCTTGAAACGTGCAGAAAACACAATTTTGGGCCAAATTGGAAATTGACTTTTTGCATGAAAACAGGTTGATTATTCAAGGAATAACCTCCGATTGGCTTTCTTCACGTCGACAGCTCTCACCACTAAGCCGAACACGCCAGATAAGCCGAACTCTCACTCAACTGAAGCGGTGAAGTAGATAAGCAGATAAGAGCACTCAAGAGGACAATCACTTCTTTGATAAGAACTCATCAGCGAACAGGGCAACGCTTTACTTAGGAAAAATAGGTTGATCGCCAACTTACCCGCAAATGTACAAATGGCCGCCTTGTTCTCCGATTATTTTCCAAACCTCGTCGGAGTTTTGCTCAAGTAGGTGAGTGACGTAAACCTTTTTCTCCTGGTCTCTCGAAAACGCCGTGTACAGCTGAGACAAGAGTTTAATACAAGATTAGGAACTCAAAGATGAGTGAAATGAGTTAAATAATTGCGTTTATTGGTGGTTTCTTACCTTCAGTGATCCTTCTTGGACGTAATTTCCATCTTCCGCATACAAGAAGTCTTCGCTCTTCTTTCTACAGCCGAAGTACAGGATGGTTTCTCCGATAGGTTTTCCTGGAAAGGAAATCAACAAGCTGGTTTCACACAGACGAATTCCAAAATGTGGAGAACACATGCGATCACAGTGGCGTTCTTACCCTCCTTTCTGCCTAGGTGGCGCTCTTGGATAAATCCACGGAAAGGGGCAATTCCAGTGCCAGGGCCAACCATGATGATGGGAGTTTGCGGCCGAGTGGGTAACCTGAAAGTCGACAAATACAAAATCGGGGAATTGTTGAAGTATTACAGGCAAGTTCCAACAGCTCTGAGAGCACTCACTTGAATTGAGATTTTCGGACGAAAACTGGCACTTTGGGGAGGTCTTGATTTTCAACTGGGATCTTCTTCGACAGCCAGGAGGTGCAGACGCCCTTGTTCCTCCTTCCGGTCGGCGTGTCGTATTCGACTTTGACTGCCGTCACGTGGACAGTTGTCGGTGACACCTAAACAAGGGTAATCGGTTCAATAGAACGCGGCTTTTCAGTGAACAGAGAAGAAAACCATACAAAAAAAAAAGGTTTTCCCCCGCTAAAAACCGCTTTCCTGGAGTTTTAAAATGATGACCAGATTTTGGTCATTATTCCGCAAAAATTTAGCCAAGAATCGGATAGTATCACGTGAATCAGCGTTGAAATCAATGAAAATTCATGTGCCACACTTTGGAGTTCACCATCATCCACAATTTGACAATTTTGAGGATGCGCAACACTGCGTGCTCGCTGAAACGGTTGTGCCCAGTCAAACAATTAGTTGAGGGGTCACATTTTTATGAAATTTTGGGTACAACCCGAAGCTGCAATAAAAAATTGGGGTTCCCAATGAAAATAATGCGGGGTGCGCAAATGTGATATTGAGA